>SPJY01025736.1:0-189684 GCA_005191435.1 Raddia distichophylla | reverse complement strand
GGGGGGGGATTACACTAAAATTGTTCATCTTCCTCTAGTGGCCACCAAGGGAGTTCCTGTCTTCGGTTCCTATTTCCTGACATCGAATTAATCAACCACTAAACCCCTCCATTTCACTCTTCATCCTCCTATGAATTGTCAACCAAACCCCACTCTGTTTTGTTAGTTTGCTCTTCGGCTCGGCCTTTGTAAGTTGACATCTCTCAAATCCTTTCAACGTGTCCTAGTCAATCCTTTGACAAATCCTTTTTACCCGTGGCCGGCAACCACGTCGTCATCGTTTACATATGTTTCACCCCATGTCCTTGGTCCCTTCGTGTTCCTCATGTTGTCGTTCTGCTCATCGACCTCACCACCATCCTAGAATCCTCGCCGACAAGCATATCCGCCTCGCTTTGCTTTGTGTTGCTACCTTGTCGTCGTTGCCGCGTCGCCGTTCGAATCGAAGAGCAACGACATTATACGGGAATCGCCTTAGAGCATCCCAAATAGGCCATGTACAATACTGTAGCAGATTTAGAGGGGATGCTAGAGGAAATGAATATTTTAGAGTGTAGCGTAAATTGTGAAAGAAATTTTAAAAGGAAGAACAAAGGGGACGTTAATAGAAATACTACCTCCGGTCACAAAAAAAAAGTCGTCGTTGACTTTTGGACACGGCTTTGACCATTCGTCTTATTCAAAAATTTAGGCCCTGTTCTTTTGAGCTGATCTTAACGGCTGAACGGCTGAAATGACTGAATTTCAAATGCTTCTCGAGGTAGTCTCGAGATTCGGATCCATTTCGTTTAACTTGTTTTTTAAAGCATTAAGACTCACCTTCAAAACAACGAAAAAACAGATTTAAAGACTCACATTCAAAACAGCGAAAAAACAGACTTAAAAAACTCAAAGCATATAGCTTTTCAAAACGTAGATAAGTCGTTAAGTTGTTAAGCCGTTAAGTTGAAAAGAACTGGGCCTTAGCTCAAATATGTAAAAATATAAGTCATACTTAAAATATATTTAATAATAAACCAAATCATAACAAAATAAATAATATTTATATAAATTTTTTTAATAAGACGAATGGTCAAAGACGTGTCCAAAAATCAACGACGATTTCTTTTTGTGACCGGAGGGAATAGTATTTTAGAGAGGAGACATAGATGAGCGTTGTATCTTAGCACCGCTTGCACCGTGCTGCATCCACAGCGACTGCAACCTGCATTGTGCCGGTAATTACCGTGGCCGTTGCAACCTCCATTTTGACAGTTATTTGCGCCGCTGTTGCATAGCTCACACCGTCCGGCCCTTGCCCATTTTGCTGCCTTAGCCACCTCAAACTCTCTTCATTTGATCTTCCTCTCCTTTGTCTTTCACATTGTCTTGCATCGTAGCAGAAGCAAGTGGAAGGATCAGCACGTAGAAGGCAAGGTGCAGCCGTGGAGGATGGCAAGAAGTCGAATTGAACGAGAACGATCAGGCTGGGTTCTTTTCATTTTAAATTAATTCAAATTAAAACTTTTCAATTTTTTATAAACCAAATGATTTAGTACTTCGTATTCATTTTTGTTAGGTTTTATATAATTCTTATTAGAGTTTCTAAAAATGAATTTTTTAATAATTTTTTGAACTCTCTAAGACGTCTCTCGAGGGTCACAATTTTTCAAATTAAATTTCAGCAACCTTCAGATGAAACAAATAAAACCTTAGTGTATGTTCACGACAATCTTTTGAAGCCCGTGAAAAATTCAGTTTTCGCTATAAGTTTGCATCATTCACGATAGATTTGTATAACGGAAATTATGTTGCTATCGTGGCGGAAGAGAATCAAGATTTTGCTGGTCAAGGCAAGTGTGATCCATGATGTCCCATGTTTACAAAGTGTTTTATAGAATTTTTTAAATGGCATAATATATTTTTTAAAATGTTAGTTAACTAGTTTAGCAAAGCCTATGTGCTAGTAACTTTATTAAACTTGTTTTTTTGTTGGCATAGGTTAATATCTTCGTTAACATATTGCCCTATCTTTGAATTATGTTTTGCATAAGCTTAACCATGCTTATTACTCTCTCCATTTTTTTGTTTGACGCCTTTGACTTTTTACCACGTTTTTGACCATTCATCTTATTCAAAAATTTAGTGTAAAGATCTAAAAAATTTGTGGTGTCGCTTGAGAATTATTGTGTACTAAGAAAAATTCATCGGATCTACAAAAATATGAGGAGCAATCAACACTTTTAATTTTAAAAATAAGAATTAAATTTTTTGTGATGTTGCTCTAAAGCGATGAGTATGACACATGTTGATTGGCACGCTAGAGGTGGAGCCTTGAATCCGTCGTCGTTTAAACGGTGTGCGGTGAGGACAGATCGTTAAATCTACCCCTAAGAGCATCTCTCTAAGAAAACTTCTTCATTTCATAGGTTGCTATCCCTATATTTTTAAACTTTTTAAAAAACCAAATTCAACAATGAACCCTATCTTTAAAAAAAGCACTAAAAAAGTTTGGGACTCGAGTGAAGTTGACAACTCAACTGTTATATCATATAGTACTCCCTCCGGTCACAAAAGAAGTCGATGTTAACTTTTGGACATGTCTTTGACTATTCGTCTTATTCAAAAAATTTATATAGATATTATTTATTTTGTTATGATTTGGTTTATTATTAAATGTATTTTAAGTATTACTTATATTTTTACATATTTGAACTAAATTTTTTAATAAGACGAATGGTCAAAGGCGTGTCCAAAAGTAAACGGCGACTTCTTTTTGTGACCGGAGGTAGAATTTGATTTTACTAGCATGTTGTAGGAGTAATAAATGGATAGGTTAGTTTAGTATTAGAGCAACTCCGGCAGCTCCTCTATTTCTCCTCCTCTATATTCCTCTTAACCAACCCCTCTATCTTCTCTCTCCTATAATTACAGCACTCTATCCCAACAGCCCCTCTATATCTCCCCCTCTATTTTCTCACTCCTCCTTATTATATTCATAAACCAAGTACGTTGCTAACCAACTATTTTTATTTCCCGTCAATTCTAATATCCTATATCATATAGGCCTTGTTTGTTTCAGATTAACATTGAGTTGCGTTTTACTATAGCAAATTTGTGACCCCTCAAAATACGTTTTAATGAGTTCAAAAAATTATGAAAAAAATATTTTACAAACTTTAAGAAAAACTATTTAAAACCCCATAAAAATAACTACAAAACATTACATCATTTGGCTTATACAAAATTAACAAATTTTCGTTTAATTTAATTTAATTTAATGTAATTTAATCTGAAACAAACAAGGCCATAGTACTAGTATTTGATTTTACTAGCATGTTGGAGTAATAAATGGATAGGTTAGTTTAGTAATAGAGCTGATTGTAAACGTTTATCTTATTCGAGGTCTAAAATTTTTTAGGGAATGCAACTTAGAGCTCCATTTGTACCGACGCCTCCAAGAGGACGCGCGCCACCAGCGGCGAGCCGGGGGGCATCGGCGTCGGAGAAGGTGCAATGGCGTGGGAGGCGGCGGCGGTGAAGCGGGAGGTGAAGCCGGAGGCGGCGTGGGAGTGGGAGTGGGAGGCGGCCCCGCCGCGCCCGATGGAGGGGCTCGGCGCGGCGGCCCCCGCGCCGTTCGTGGCCAAGACGTACGAGATGGTGGCGGACGCGGCCACCGACGCGGTGGTGTCGTGGGGCCCCGACGGCCGCGGGAGCTCCTTCGTGGTCTGGGACCCGCTCGCGCTCGCCGCCGGCGTCCTCCCCCGCTTCTTCAAGCACGCCAACTTCCCCTCCTTCGTCAGGCAGCTCAACACCTACGTACGTCTCACCCGGCACCCCCTACCTTGCGGTTTCAGTTTAAGGCTTGCTCGTTAGATTTTACCAAGCATGTTGTCCCTGAATCTCGTTGCTGTTCCAGTTGCTGCCTTAACGGGTTGTTGTTGAGGCGATCGGTGCATCTCTTATCTTGTCCGTGTGAAACTGTTGGTGGTGATGTTTGAGTTCTTCTCCATTGCTAACCTGTTCTTAGCTGATCGAAGATGTTTGGGTTGGAGTAGGCAAACAAATTGGGGCTAGTTTGAAAAATTCCATTCTTGTTTATAAGCTGCCTGAATGTTGTGATAATCGTGTCAGCATTTGTACGCACTTCTTGATACGCGCGTCCTGACATTTCACTTCGTCGCAAACATAGAATTGGTGCCAATTAGCCAATAATAAGTTAATAACAGCATTATACACAAGAAATTTGCACAGACTTTAAATTATCTGTATTTTGTCCAAGATAGGGCTTGAAATGGTATATAACCATCCCAATATTCACACAGTTTCATTTACCTCTCTAGATTATGTTGTTGCATATCAGAAATTTCAATGTTATCATGAAAAGATGGTTGTCTCAGTAACATTTTCAGCTGAAATGTGCATTGGTGTTGTATTTATATATGATGCGTGTCGTGCCACTTGGTTACATCCATCCATTGTTGGTCTGGCATTTTGCAGTCATTTTTGATGATTACATGTGCCTAGATTTCATCTACTTCACTATGTATATATTCAGTTCGTTCAGTTATGTATTCCTTAAAATAAAGTAGATTATGTGTCTCCTTCTTACATTGACAAGTGTCCAGGTAGCTCATATGTCGTGCTCAACTTCTGTTCCACCACTCTAGAGTCCTAAATACCTCGTGATCTGTCCAACCTTTAACAGTTAAAAGCGAAAGGTGACAGTAACATGGTTTAGGCAAACTTTGTTCGTTTTTGGCCTTTCTGATGATGTGGAGGTTCATTTGTTCTTGTGACTAGGTAATTACATCTTGCAGTGTGGTCTGGGTTCTTGGGGTTTTTTAGTATAATGCTAAACAGCATCACTCTTTCCCTTTTATGAAAAGTTATTATCTATCTATACTTTTTCCTCGGCAGACAAATATTTTAAGTAGGCAACTACTGATTTCGGCTGTTAACTGAAAACCCTTGTATTATAATCATTTTCATGAGCCTCTGAGCTTTTGTTGAGACACTGGCCTCATGCTCATGTGGTAATGAGAGAGAGAGAGAGACTATACCGCATCGTTGATTGCTATTCTCTAAATATTACTGACTTCTGCTCCTATTTCTATGCAGGGATTCCGAAAGATCAATCCAGATCGGTGGGAGTTTGCAAATGAAGCCTTTTTAGCTGGGAAGAAACATTTGTTGAGGAACATCAAGAGGCGGCGTGCTTCCAAGCATCAGATTGAATCAAAGCAAATAAATGGGCGAGAAGATTTTTTTGGACAGCCTGTTACTCCTGGTGAGGTCCGGAGTTTGCAAGGGGACTGCACAGCTCTCAGAGCTGAAATCATCACACTAAAGCAGCAGTACAACAGCTGTAAATCTCAGCTCATTGCCATGGAGGAGAGAGTACTAAAAAACGAAAGAAAACAACAGCAGATCATCATCTTCTTCGCTAAGGTATTCAGCAACCCAGTTTCCACGCAACAGGTTTTGCTCAACTGTGTCAAGGAAAAAGAAATAGGAGGAACAGTTAAAAGACAGAGGCTGATGGAAAGTGAAGAACGACATGCTGATGTGGGGGTGAAGAAAAGTATGGAAACTTCATTTGTGATGGATCATAATGTTTTGGCATGTAAAACTGATTCTGACACTGTTGGGAAAGATGAGCCTACACCCAACTGGAATTTTCAGAGCGTAGACCACCTTTGTGATGATGATGTATGGGAGGAACTGGATGCCATACCTGGAACTGGAATAGAGCAAGAAAGCAAGGCGGAGGTTGTGTTCAATGTGGAGGAGTTCACCGGAAGGCCTTGTGGTTGGGTTGATGACTGCCCATATCTTCCGGAGCCAATGCAGTTTGTGGAATACTACAGGTGTGAAGATAAAAGTATCTTTTGGAGCAGTGGATTGTCCATAGTAGGAGTATTACATTCTGCCATAGTGCCATATGATATTCACATATCAGCTCGCTTCAGTTGACACATCTTACTGTTGGCTCTCTCTCTTTACTGTCCATAGTGTTGGCCCTGAGAACACCTGAGCTCAAATATATGCATATATAACAATCTTCTCGGCAGTGCAGCCACTTGTTTGTAAAAAGTTTACTTGTAGTTTGGAACTTTCAAACTTCGCTGGAGGCAGCAAAGTTTCGTGTTGTTGTTTATATTTGGGAGGCACTATTAGGCAGGCGCCTGCAATTTTAGCATTTGTGCAGCAGTGCAGGCACATGCCGCGTACAATACGTGCACACCTCGCGCAAAAAAATTCCACTATCGCAAATTATACGCGCAAAAAATCTCTCGACGTGAAAACAGGAAACAAAATAAAATTTATAATAAACAGGAAACAAAATAAATCTAGAATAAACAGAAAACAAAATAAATCTATAATAGATCAGACTTCGCGCAAAAAATCCACTATCGCAAAACAATTTTTCCAGTAAATAAAAATGTGGAAAAACAGTAGAAATTTAGTGAAATTTTCACTAATTAAGTGCTAACTATTGGATTAATTCAGAAGCACCCAGGATCCAATGGCCGACCGCGCGCGCACCCATGATCCAACGGCCGACCAAGGCGCCTACGCGTTTGGCTGGCGCGCAGGCGTCTGCGAAATAGCGCCGCCGTTTATATTTTCATGCAATGAAACCGAAGAAAGAACTAGCGAACTACTGTAAATACTGAAGATTTTAAATTGATTACGATTACGATGTAATAGAACTTTGTGGTTCCCCTCATTGCCGCATCTGCACCTGTGGATAGTGTTAGCTCAATATGTTGCCTGTTGATTCCTCCACGACAAAGTCCGTAGCAACTGGGAACAGATTCAAATTGAACATGCAACTGGGGATAGATTCAAATTGAACATCACATTCCAGGTACAAAGTCTATTTTTTATTTCTTTGTATGTATAGCTCATATAGAGAGATGAGACAATAAATAGCAAATGCGCTGTGAGATGTGTTGCCCGCAAGAGTATCTTTGAACCGGATGAAAGAAGAGATCTTTTAAACTCCCCCTCAAAATGAGTTATTGAACCGGATTAAAAAAACTGAGACGATTTTGTCAAATTAAAAAGAGAAAAAAATAATTGCCCTCACAGAGCTTTGACTTGTTTGCTCATCTTTATTTAAAATACAAACAATTTGGCTTTTAGAAATCTTTTTTTCCTCCCTCGAAGGTGTCTAAAGACTATAGAAAACAAGTCAAAACAAAGTGGACTCTACTCTCGAGGCCAACTCACGAAGCTCTTGAACTTATGATATAAGCTATATAAATAGATAAGATAAATAAGCTAAGCTGAGAAGGACAGGACTTTAAGTGCAATCTTTAGATATTACTTAGGATCAAATGAATCAATTATCCTATCATATTGGATGTATCCGCTTGGGCTAGCCCCGATAGTCCACATGATGGAAGATTCCATTTTACTATCTCCCTCACTTTGCTTTTTCTCTCTACTCGCTCTTCTCATTTGGGGATATGCTCCCCACATCCTCCTCTCTTCCCCTCTATTCTCTCTCCACTTATCAACCACACCATCGTGCCAGACACCAAAACTGTTGCATGCGTCATGATCTTCTCCTCTCTCTCTCTCTCTCTCTCTCTCTCTCTCTCTCTCCATGTTCTCTCATAATCTCTCCACTCCCTTCCTCCTCTCTCTATTCCATATCTCTAGTCTCTCGACATCCTCGTTCGGTGAGCTTAGGGGCTAAATCTGGCTAGCACGATGTCGTTGGCCTGAGCCAGACAACGTATTTATAGGGGGCTGCTCTGCTGGTAGGAACTGTGGCACTCGCAGGGCAGCTCGAGGGGAATCTAACCAGATGATAGTATCTAGCCTGGAAAATATTTTGTTTCCTCCTTTTCATGGCTTCGGGTCCCCTATTTATAGAAGGGGGACTCTTTTACAATTTCTACATTGTCCCTCCGACCAGGGGTAAAGCAAGGACCGAGAAGTCATTTCAAAGAAAAGACTTCTTGGCCCCTAACTTGCTCCGCAGGGGCTTCAGGGAAAAAACGCCCCTATGCCCAAAGCTAAGACTTAGGTGCGCTCACTTCCTTAGCTAAAGTGGGGTTATAAAAGGGATTAAGGGGGGTGTTACAAATAGTACGAGTATCTTCCTTCCATGCGAACAAATCCTGTCTCATGTGGGGCCCTCGGTACTTGTTATCTCCGAGCTTCTTGTTGATCAAGGAAACTCCCCACTTCGTGTTGCGTCTTAGCTCCCTTTCGGATCTACACCGATCACTTCCTCTGGGACACCATCCCTAGGTTCGCCCTTGCCTCGCCCATGAGAGACAACATTCCCTTCGGGCCGCCGCCCCTTTGGTCTGCCGTTGCCTCCTCCATGGGAGGCGAAGCTCCCTTCGGGCCGCCACCCCTTTGATCCGCCATTGCCTCGCTTGCGGGAGGCCGAAGCTTCATTCGGGGTTCCGTCCCCTTGGTCCGCCATTGCCTCGCCCATGGGAGGCGAAGGTCCTCCTTATGCCCCTGTTCACTTTCTCCTAGTTCATATGGGTGGGTGTTCCCCGCTACAACAGGAGCCCCTCATGGTCAAGGACCTACGGAAATCTTTCTTCTACCTCTTTTCTTGGCTTCAGGTCCCCCATTTAAAGCATGGGTACTCTTCTACAATTTCTTACATTGTCCCTCCGACCAGGGGTAAAGCAAGGACCCAGAAGTATTTTCAGAGAAAAGACTTCTTGGCCCCTGAACTGCTCCCCGGGGCAAGGACTTTGTGGGAAAAACACCTCAATGCCCGGAGCTAAGACTTAAGTGTCCACACCGCCTTAGCTAAAGTGGGTTACAAAAAGGATTATGGGGGGACCGAGTTGTTACTAATTCTATGAGTATCTTCTTGCCATACGATATGAATCCTGGCACCTGTGGGGCCCTTGGTACTTGTTGTCTTTGAGTTTCTTAGTGATCGAGGAAACTCCCTCTTCACGTTGCGTCTTAGCTCCCTTCTGGATTAACACCAAGCATTTCCTCTGGGACACTATCCCTGGTTTGTCGTTGCCTCACCCATGGGAGGCGAAGCTCCCTTTGGGCCGCTACCCTTTTGGTCCGCCGTTGCCTTGCCCATGGGAGACGAAGCTCTCTTTGGGCCTTAGAGAAGACGACGACCATATTTGGAGAAGAAGATAGATTCTCAAATTCGGTCGGGTATATAAACATCTTATTTGATCTAGTGAAATACCCCAATTGTCCTTCTAAAACATTTGGCCTACTAAAATGTCCGTTAGTAACCATCAAAACACTATTTTTCTCTATTGAAACATGTGTTTTGCTCTTTTGAAACATTAGAATCTGCCTAGTGAACATTTGGTTTTACTATTTTTCCATTTTTTATCTTTTAAATATGTGTTTTCACCTTTTGAAAGTGAAACATTTTCTTTTACCGGCTAAACCTAGCATCCAATTTACCCTAATATTTCTATTTTTCCATTAAAACACACATTTTGCCTTTCTAAATCATTGGGTTTTGCCTGTGAAACATTTGATTTTATCTTCTAAAACAGGCGCATGATGTTTTTTGAACATTTCTGCCTTTTGGTCTATTGAAATATGTGTTTTACCTTTTAAAACATTGGATTCAAACAAGCTTCCGATTCTTCTAGCATTTTTCTCTTTTTATTTATTAAGATATGTGTTTTCTCTTTAGAAACTGTCACAACATTTCTATCTTCACACACTATATAATACTATATGCCTTGCCCTGTCAAAACATTTCAATCTTCACACTACGTCTTGCCCTTCCAAAACATTTCATTCTTGCAAAAGAAACATTTGGTTAACCTAGTGAAATGACCGTCCAATGTTCTTGTCTACGATCGGACGTAGTCACGTGCTTAATTTTTTGATTAGGGAAAAATTGAGACTCTTCCAATTTAAAAGAGGGCGACTAACTAAAGTGCAATTTCCTCAAAAAAATAAAAAATAAAGTGCAATTAAGGTTGGTTCACCGGCCATCGCTCCACTTAGCCCAAATTGTCCTAAGAGGGCTATTGGGCCGAACGTGCCGTAATCAGGCCCACTATTCTTATCTGCTTGCTGGAGCCTAGAATTATTTGTTGGGCCACGTTCCTCAAATTGCCGACTCCGCCGCATTGGGTTGTCCTCTCCTCGTCGCGCCGCCCTTCCGCCGCCGACGAGCTCCCCATGGCACGGAGAAGCGCCGTACGAAACGCCGCGCCTTGAACCTGTCAGCCCTTCGGGCTTCGGCCATGGAGGACGCCCTCGCGCCGCACGCGGCGAGCCCTGGTCCGCTCGCCGCCGGCACCGCCCCGGCGGCCCTTGTCCTCCCCCGCCGGCGGTCTCATCTCGACAGCGCCTCCTACCGCACTCTCTCCCGGCTCTTCTCCCACTGCTTCCACCTCCACCCTGCGCGGCATGCGGCCCCCGCGCACACGGGTGCCGAGACCGCCGCGGCGGACCCTACTGGCGACTCCGTCGAGGCCCCGAAGGGGGGCTCGGCTCCCACTAATGACGCCGGGCTTGATCGGGGGAAGGATTTTGAAGACGGGGCCGCTGCGGGAAGGACTTCCGCACTCACGGGAGTCGAGGCCGCCGCCGCCGCCGCCGCCGCGAACCCGATTGCCGACCTGGGCTTGGCGCCGCAGGGTTCGCCTGAGCGTGAAGTAGCCGGTGTTGAGCGGGTGGAGGGTGTAGAAGAGATGGTTGTTGCGGGAAGCATCTGCCGTGGGACTGGTGCCTCTGTTGAGGGGTTGAGTGGTCGAACTGGATTGGTGGGGGAAGACGAGGCTTTGAGGTCGGCGAAGGCTTTCCTTGAGGGGAATGGTGAAGAATCGGTAGAGGTACTGGCGTGCAATGATCAACAGGTGCTGCTTGATGCAAAGATGACTAACTTTTCGAGGCTGCTTGATGTTGACAGTGGTAGCACAATGTCAGCACAGTGCTGTGGAGCTGCCAGAGTTGAACCACAGAATGCTGGCAAGGTAGCCGAGGAGGTGAAAAAATTGGGAGTTTGGATTGGAGAAGGCAGGCCTGCGGGCAATTCAGATCTTGGGTCGATTGATGGTGGAGGGTTTGAGGATGGAGAGATTGAGGGTGATATGCAGGATTTGGATGCAGATGAGCCCGATTCACAGGCTGGGGAGGAAGATGCATATGATGAGAAATCACAAGATTATTTTGTTAGTAGAGGGTCAGGGGAGAATGAATCATGTGGTGATGATATGCAGAATCGGAATTTGCATTCGATGCCTAATAATAAAGGACACAGTGATCTTGTGCCAAGCAAGGAAACTAATGTCAATGATGATGTACAAATACATGTTGCAAGGGTGCAGTCAGTCAGTTATGATGATGTTCTGGATTGGAATGAGACACCATTGCCTGATGACGAGGTATTTAATAAACCACCTTTTCTGATTAACCAGTATTGGATACAAACATAGATGTTTGTTAACATCTTTGCTCTGTCTTCCCTTATTATGTGTGTGACGGGTTGTTTGTTTAATGTCATGCAACTTCTTGCTTGGTGTCTTCATCAACTGAATTCAGCAATTTTTTCTTAAATCACATTATACATTTATTGCTTGGAAATTCCTAACTGTAAAAGAAAACAACTCCTGCTCTTTAAGAGGAATAGAGCTCACTTCATGCAGTAACATGCTTGTCTGCACAGCACCCATCAACGTTACTGCCTCGCTTTTTAATACAATCAATTTTTTCTATTCATATTCTCTGCTCGACTATCAAAGTACACATTTTCAATATGTTCTATGTCAATCTTGTGCAGGCTAACAAACCTGGAAAGAAGAGAAAACGGCAATTGACTGAGGAAAGGAAGGCTAAGAAGACGGTATGTTCTGGTCTTGGTTCTTTTTGGGTTCAATCAAAACTTTATTGAACTGTGCACTCTAATTGCTTCTATCTTTCGAAGTATTAAGCTTGCTTTGCAATGTTATTGGCATGTAGATGAATAAACGAATTAAAAGAGCACAGCAACGGATAGCTGAAGGTGTGAATAAGCTGAAACTTCAACCTGTTATAAAGCCAAAGGTAGTACCGGATTGCCGTTTCTACTTGCACGGGAAGTGCCAGCAGGTGAGTAATTTTATGGTCATCTTGTTTTTTCAAAACAAATGTCTAGTGCAGCGTCTTTTTTTACATTTGATGGGTCTTCTTTTAGACCAAAAATTTACTTCTTGTGCTGTCAAGTGTAAACTGCGTATTGCAGGTATTTGCTTCCCAAGGTGGTGTAGCCATCACCAAAGAATAGAAAAAACCCTGTATTTTAGAATCGAGCTACACTGGTTGTTGTATTTATATGACTTGGTGATGAGCCATATCAAATGCAAATTATGTAAATTTTTGAATTGTTTCATGTAAAGATGTCCATTCTATCCTTGTAGATATTACTTTTGGTGAATAAACTAGCATGCTGTGTTATAAAAACTGGATCTTTAAATTTTTTGTTGCCATTTACTTAAATAAACTACTAAATTCTCTTGTTTTCTCTTCTCAGGGCAGTATTTGCAAGTTCTCCCATGATACTACACCTTTGACAAAATCTAAGGTATGCATTTTGTATAAGTCCATCATATGCTGACAGTATCTGTTGTGCATTATAGTGAGATTGTGTATGGGCAGCAGGGCAGGTCCTATCCGTTCCATCCACACACTGGAGCATCTTTTCTGCACACCTATAAAAAATACTCTTTCAAGACCGAAAATTTAGAATTTGAACTAAATTTTGCAAGATGTTAAATGAAATATGCTTATTGGTGCTTAAAACAAAGGTTTGCACAAGTGTTCATGAAACGATAATTGTTCCCAGCATATGGATGCCTTGTGCATATAATGCTAAATCATAGAAGTGTACCATGATCATGGTACTTATTTTTGTTCCTTTCCTTTTGACTTTTTTCCCTACCAGTCTGATATATGTGATGCTACCATACTTTTTTCTCATTTACAGCCCTGCACACATTTTGCTCGTGGCTCTTGTTTGAAAGGAGATGATTGTCCTTATGATCATGAGTTGTCAAAGTACCCTTGCCACTACTTTCTGGAAAAGGGAATGTGTAAAAGAGGTGGTAAATGCAAATTTTCTCATGTGGTATGTGATTTGAAAATCATTTCCTGCTATCTATTTTAGAATTGTAATATCCCATTTTAATTTTTAATGTTATTGAGTGTCCAGTGCTGTAAACTGAGCAAACTGCACTTTTTCAGATGCCAATTTCAGAAAATCCTTCCACTCCAGATGCAAAGAAATCTGATGCACCTTTGGTGTCTGAAAAAGCAAACCAAAGAGGGCAGACAAGTAGTCAGAAAATTTCAATGGTGTACAATGGTGAACCTGTGACCTCTGTTCCTACCAAACATCATTCCATCTTTAAAAACCTTGTTGGCATTTCTGTAAATGCTCAAACATCTGCTCGTATTCCAAAGGGTGTGCAGTTTCTACCTTTCAGTAAAAACAGATCAGATTCTTGCATTCTGCACCAGGATGCTTTGTCCACTAGGGATGGGTACACAAACGGTGGTCAACATCACAACTTAGGAGGGTCTCAAACTGCGGAAGGAAAAAAAATTGTCAAGCAAAATGATCAGAGTTCAGCTCCACTGTTAGACGGAAAGAACATATCAAAAGAAGTTAGTTTACATATATGCTCAGAGCCAAAGAAAAATACTCTGCCTAGTGACACTACTGCAGTGCCTGGATCAGTTAGTACTCAGCATGAGGTTTCAGAGGCCTCTAGGATTTTGCAGGAATTCTTGTTTGGTTCTGGCAATTAGAAGTAAGTATGAATATACTGCTCTGCCTCTGATGCTTGCAGAATACGCAAACGTTTGTGTTCATTGGTAATTCAATATAAGTTTTGCTTTTTGCAGTGTACATGGATGTTCAGTGATGAATCCATACCCATGCGAGTGTAGAGCTTTTTTTGATACTCTGCTCCCAGTTTCCTTACTGTAACTGCATATTGCAAGTTTGCAACTGTTGTTTTTGGTAGGTAAGAGGAATGCAATATTGCGACATGCATTGTTCTTTAGTTACTGAGAAGTTTTACCTATGAATTTTTGCAGAACTCGGCTAAGATCTGTGGGTTTATGCAGAGTGACTATTATTAAAGTCAATGCACTTCTGTTCAACTGACATGTTAGCTTCACAGAGCCAATCCTTTCTAGCATTGATGTCACCTTACTGGTATGATGAATGTCTTGCTGAGTTGGTACTTTCATGAAACAACTATGGCACATGTTTCTTCTAAATTACCCTTCTATAAAGTTTCTGAGAATTAAATTTGTGGATTGTAAAACTGTTCCGCTTCAATTGTCATAGTTGATGTGCAGATTTGTATGCTAGTATTAAATATTAATATTAATCTGTAACTCCTCTTAACTTTGTTTTTTGCTACCTTTTAGTTCATCTTGTTAATGTCATTCATAGTGATGAGCTGTACATTCTTTGCAAATTTTTTTTTTCATTTCTCCGCGTTCATCGTCTCCAATATGTTAATTTTGACCATTAGCTTTTTATCACAATACATATAGTTTAAATAATTTAGTTATGATAGTTAGGATTTTGAAAATAATTTAAATGATGAATCTACCCATTCCAATGATGAGACTGTTTCAAAGTCCAAACATCAAAGAAAAAAAATCATTTGCATGCTTTCCATGGTGACAGGAATTTTTGTACAGGGAGATTAAAGTTTGTATACTCCATCTGTAACCAGTTCTGGCAACTGAAATTTCAGACTGGGCCACTGGGGTGTTATACCACAATCTGCAATATGGCATTTCAATTCTGCTTTAATAAAGAAGTCTCTTTGCATTTGTTCCAAGATTTTTTCCAGATAAAAAATTCTTAATTGTGTACTTGACGTATTCCAGCTGGGTCTGGCACAGTTGTAATATGCCAAGCTGTGAAGCATTGTTTACTCATTTCACAAGGAATAAAACTTAATAAAAGAACTCACTTAGCTTCTGTACTTCCTTATAGCATATGCTCTCTGTGGCTGTGGAGAGATTTTTCAAAATAGAACTGCTATTATTCTAGGGAAGGTGTTGCCTACTAAAATCTAGAACCCCAGTGTGTTGAAGTGCGTTTGGGACCCACCTCACAGCTACATTGTCGTGAGCTGCACAGAGGTGGCCTATCCACAAGCTGGGAAGCTGTGAACAATAATTTGGTACTGTTCATCACGGGTACCGTAGCATGTGGGTCTGGTTGAAGATTAAAAAGTTAGGATATTAATAGATTAGTTGCTATATTTTATTGATAGGATTAGTTGGAATCTGTTAGAGATTGGTTAGGAACTTAAGATGAGATTTGAATTAGAATGGATTCTATCTATTAAGGAGGCCTAATGTGATCGAATGAGTACATACAATAGAATAGGCGCTGCCATTTTTTTTTTCTCTGGGAATTTCTGGTTACAGACTCATTTTATATTATTTTTATTCCAAATTTTGTTTTTTAATTTTTTCATTGTAGTTGACATGGGCTCTTCTTGTTGTTTCATAGTAGTTGATGGACTCCTTTTCTATTATTATTTTTTAAATACCGAATTTCAATTGCTTCTTTTTATTACTGTAGTTGATATGTACTCGTTCTTTTAGCTGAGACGTTATAATTTGTGCCAACAATGATTAACAGTGTAGATCCTAAGCCATTATAATTCAGGACAACAATGATTAACAGTGTATTGTTTTTTCTACGACAACTATCCAGTGTCTCTGTACAACCTCTCGTGTGTACAAGCATGCACAACATACACATGGAATCCAAGTTCCTTTGGAAATTAGTTAGCTTATGGCCAATTCTCTACTGAAGATTACAATTAATACCTTGACCTTGGTCGATGTGACAAAAGTTTACTGTACATGCATCTTTGTTGAACCTTTTTATTGATGATTTCTAGTCCCATTTTCTTTTTGCTTCCCTGTCTTTTCTTGTATAAGATGGAAGCTTTTTCTAAAAATTATTGATGAGTTTACTGGTGGAGTGGTGGTAGTAGCTGTCTTTGTTTTTTGTGTGCACATATTTTTTGTTCGGGCATTTGGAGGGAGGTGTTGAGGGTGTCTCTATTTTGGTTCGTTTTATTTATCGCTTTTGCTCTGGAAAATGTCAAGGAGAGAACTCAGGCTACTTTTTTTTTTGTGTGTGTGTGTGTGCGGGGGGGGGGGTGTAATTAAATACGTTCCTTTCAAGACGGGAAATGTTATTTGTCTTTCTTCGTTCTTCCAATGTGTAAGGTATGGATTTATTATAATTATGTTATACAGAAACATACACATCTAGTACAAATACAGGCCCATTAATCTTGAGTGAATCATAGTCATGTAAAAGTAAAAATTTCTTTGGAGTTTGGACTAAATGCAGAACTCAAGAGTTAAAATTTACAATTGTGTGGCACTGTTCTATTATATACGCATCCAGTACCTTGTAGAAATATTGAAATATTTTTAGATGGTGCGTTTATGGACTCATAGCCTCCCTGTAGAAATATCGAACTAGATTTATCTCGTTAATTATTTCCTGTGACCCTTTGATTGACTGATAAATTTATATGCGGCTTTGGCCTGGAAAACTGATGTGGTTCCTTTGTTTTGGCGTCAGGGAAAAGCTAGACTCCATCTATTTCTCAAGGTAAACCAATGGAGACTGGACGTGTCGTTATTCGTTTCCTAAGAAGGGCTGCTTTATGCATCATCTCTCGTCTGGTTGATTCAGTACGTACACATTTCTTTCTGCTGGGCTGTCTACTGAAAGATGCTTCCTCATGAGCGTGAGATGATTTTTTTTCAGCCACTTTGTTGCGAAGTGCCTGCCGTGCTTATCAGAAGTAGAAAAAAAAAAGAGATATATATCTGTCGACTTTTCCTTTTGGCTTTTAGGGCCTCAAGATTCTCCAGGGAAAAGATTTACTTCGTTGCCACGTGATAATGGCAGCCATAAGATTGCAACCTTAGTCTTTGATCAGCATGATTATGGGCACATGTGTGCCAGAATCATGGGTCCTTGGCTGCAGACCAGTGTTAGCCTTGTGCAGTGCATGGTTTGAACTTACATGCATGTGGTACTCGGGATCTCCTATCCCTTGGTTCAGGAAACAGACTTTCTTGTGAAACTATGGACACAAGGGCAGTAGCTGAAGGCCCCATTCATGAGTTGGTCTGTTTGATCGTTGCTTCATCTCAAGCTTCGCTTAGCCTGCCCCGCAGCTCCGGTGCCTTGTTGCTGTCGAAATCTCAGCTGCTGCTGCTGCATCAAATCAGAAATTACATTCACATGATCACTGCAAGGGCTCACATGGCGTTTTATCACCTCCAGCTTGCCAAACAAAATAGGCCTGTGAATTATGTCCCTACTCCCTTTGCTATCCCCTGCATCCAGTAGTATAACATGACAAAATGACAGTGACTGCACAACCCACGTAACAGTTTTGGTCTATTTTGTTTTTAGCTTTTTTTCCCCCATATGATTGTTTCCTATCCCCTGTTAATACGGTTCGCTGTAGACTGCACGCAATTGTGCCTTTCGTATTCTTCCGTTGTTGCTGCTGCTTTGCTCATTTCAGAGAGGAAGTAGTAGTTGATCTGTAATTTCAGTTCTGTGTTTTGTTAAGTGAGAGTGAGAATGTGAGCCGTGGTTAGTTATATGGGTATTAGGCAATTAATTTACTGGAATATTTCTGTCACTCGTGAAAGCAATTGACTGGAAAGGCTTGAGCAACATGTGCACCTCAGCATATACGTGTGGTGTCACGTGTCTATCGGGTGGAAGCCTCATCCGTCCCGATCCGAGGACGTGAACGGTACGTGTGGTGTCACGTGTCTTGGTGCGTGAGTGAGAGAGAGAGAGAGAGAGAGAGAGAGAGAGAGAGAAATGTGAGTTATTTTTAAAAAGAAGAGTAGGTACGCAATATAAGGGAAAACTAAAACAACAGTATTCGATTTTGCTGCTAAAGCCAAGTTTGTCATGTTTTCTAGGGCTTATGCTTTTTTCCTTGTATATTTTCTTTTACCTCCAACGCTGTCTTATCAAGCCCTTTTTTCCCAACTCTAAGCGGTATCAAGCCCTTTTTCTGTCAGCGGCTACGCAATCCTTTTCTAAGATCTCTCAAAAACTTTAATCAAGCAAGTGAATAAGCAAATGAGTTTAGCCTCACGATAATATGGCCAAACAATTCTTTAATAAAAGGAGATGAGACCTGTTTGCCCGAAGGAAAACCACGATAAATTTGTGATTTGTTCCTTTGCATTCCTTGAAAGAAATTGCATGGTATTAAAATATACAAGGTTATTCTAGACGCTAGTCACGCTACGCGCTAGACGGGTGGCAAGCGCCTAGGGGTCTAGGTGGGCAAGCAAAAATAAGCATTTTTAGCCATTTAAAGACATGCAAATGAAATTTTGTAAGAGACAGTACTAATTAAGAAATATATTGATCTGATGCATACTCACAATATTCATACACTATTACATTGTACAAAACTATAAGTACAACTAGCAAACTGCAAATGATCTTCCTAAAGTTACATTTTGGTATGTCCTTTGACCCAGGCTACTTATTGTAGCTCCTAAATTGGCTAGGTTTTAGTGCTTGATGATGGTATGCATGGATAGCCCCTCCTCCATGATGATCATGATCCTTGATTGAAAGCCATCCCATTTGCCAACACTTCTACCATTGTTTTGGGATCCGCTCGGAGACCCTATATCCCCAATGCTCTTCATCTTGGTCGTCGACCCTACATCGGTTTTAGACATTGGCAATCAAAGATGATTTCTTTTCCCCTCTTCGTTGCAAGACTCTCTAAGTTGCATGCTTCCTTGTACGTTGATGATGTTGCTTTCTTCCTTAAGCCAACCAGGAGTTAAGTTAACCCAATCTTGGGAATTCTTCATGCCTTTGTCCACCGGTCTAATTGTCAATCTCTGTTAATGTGTCGTCTACCAAATCAATTAAGGCCTAGACTTGAATGGCATCTTGCAATATTTTTTTCTCGCAGCTGTCTAGGCCTTCCTTGTCACGTTTACAAACTTTGCAAAGTGAATTTTCTGCCTCATTAACAAAATCAATGGTAACTAAAACCTTCTTTCCAAGACGAGATGCCTCACTCTTGCTTCCTTAGTCCTCTCAGTGCTCTGGACCTACGTCCTCATTGCTTTCCCTATCATGTTTTGTGCTCGACGTAAGATGGAAAAAAGTCGATGTTGCTTCTGCTAGAGGGTGAAACCAACTTGAATGGGGGGCATAGCGTGGTGAATTGGGCTACAATTTATTGACCGAAGACCCTTAACTGACTTGAGGTTATGAATCACTCTTATTTCAGTCACACCCTTCGGCTCTGTTGTGACTAGCAGAACCTCAAGAACGTTAGGCTGGTACAACTTTTTCGAGTGAATGTTTTTTTAGATTGAGTGACATTGTTAGCCAAGCTAAGGACGACTACCTTTGGAGATAGAAAAAAAACAGACTTCTAGAGTGACCGATGGCTAGACTCTCTGCTCCTTACCAGATCGCTCCAAGCCTTTGTGCAATGGCTGGAAAAAGGTGAGCTGTCTTTCATGAGTTGGGTAACAACACTAGGCTCGGACCATCAACCATGTATATTACGACCACTTGACAACTCCAAGACATTGTTCTCCTTTGGGAGATGATAAATGATGTCTTGCTCACTCCTTACCTTGATCATATCGCCTAGACAATGAGGGCTAGGAGGGCCTACTCCTTGTGCTCGGCACACGTTGTGCAATTCCAAGGTAACACCATTTCCCCTCTTCTGCAACTAGTTTGTAAAGCCAACATATAGAGTTGTCGGTGCAAGGAACCAAGCCCATTCAACGGATGGACAAAGTGTTCAACAATTATTAGAGAGAGCCAATCTTTTAATGACGTGGTTATGAGTTCTGTCCCCACGGAAGGCGCCCACTGTTAGTGCAAGGAACTAGGTCCTTACCGATCTTACGAGTTTATTGTGGGAACCACAACTTTCCTTCATGAACTTGACATTCAGACAACGATGCATAAGTGAGACAGGGAGACAATGTTTTGTACCATGGTTCAGGTTCTTCCTAGAGGAAGTAATAACCTTAAGTCTAGCTTCCTTTAATTATATGAAAGACAAGTACAAGGGAAAGATCTTTGACTCGAGCCCTAGGAGAGACATCAAGATCGAGATCAAATTGAGAGGCTATTCTTGATGAGAATGGTCCTCGCCGAGAGTTGCGATTGTAGGGGTTGTACAATATGTGTCGGCTAATCGTGTCGTTTGGGATTGTTGGATCCAATACAAGGATCAATACAGGGAGATATATATAGTGTTGACATGCAGCCCTAACAGATCCTAGTTTGGTGTAGTCCTTTCCGAATACAACCTGAACTTGATCACCAAAGCTCCTCGAGTCATTCCTTATTGGCGCAACATCGCCTTGGGCAGCACGTCGATCTCATCAATAGATTTGTACCTTGCATCGTATAGCATACATTATACGAAGTTATACGAGAAAACCAACGCTAAGGAAATGTGCTCCTGGGACCCTGCAGCCAGAAAGAGAATTCACACAAGCAACTAAGCTACACCAAAAACTCACTCAAGAACTTAGAAGAAATATGAAAATAAAGTCCTTAGTCTTGAGCGAAGTCGACGCCAGAAAATCACCGCTTTGTGGGGTCCATGAAAACCAAGAGTTTCCATTTGAGAATTAAGTGCATCAATCTCCAAAATAAATAATAAAGCCCATGGGAGCTTGATTTTTACACAACGCCCTAGGCTAAAGATAACGAAGGACTCCTAGGTCCCCAAGCCATAGATATAGCTCAAACCAAGTTAGATAGAGCCCAATCACTACAAGCAGGGCAAACTGAACTTTTCCTAGGCCTAGGTCTAAGGGGCAACACTCTAGGCCCATGGGACAAGGTTAGATGACGTTAGCAAGGCGTATTCCAATCCCCAACAAGAGCCTAGGTACAAGTTCTTCACGTGAACATGGTGTATCCACATAGGCACACGACAAACATTTTGTCGTGAAAAAGGTTGGCCACACAATCTCTTTTGTCCCCTATGTAATTAGGTTGGTGAAACGACGAACCATATGCCTCTTGCTCGTTCAATGCCCAAGTTTGGCCTGTCATCCATTGTCCATTGAGGTGGTCGCAGTAGTTGAGCCACCTGAACCTAGATGGTCTCAAACACTCAACACCTTACAACCAGCACAAGAGTTTCAATGAGATCATTATCTATGACGTCTAGAATATCTAGAAAAAGATGAACCAGCACATCTTGCAGCTTTTGCGTCTATCCTCTCAGCAGTTGGTGGCCAAGATCCATAAGGACTCACTTTGGGAGTGAGCTTTGTCCAACGTTGTAGTCCTAGCGTGCTCTAGGAAGTTTGCTTCACTCTGTCTTCAAAATTCATATTACATTGGCTCTTTAGGGCCTAGTCAAGAATTACGGTGGCACAAACTATGGCAATCTAGATCCTGCCTTATGGGCTTCCCTGTATCAGTTGTGCACTTTCTTGTCTGGTGTGTCCTTTGCTTCCTTTAAGACAAGCCATTGGACATACTAGGTTTTGGCCCTCTTAGTATGAACACCTATTTCTTCTTTAATAGATGAAATAACTATTGTCTTTTTTATATGAAAAAATTTGTCCTTAATATTAGAAAAAGTTTAATACGCAGGTTAGATAAAAAATTGTACATGTGCAATAGCTATTGCAAAAACAAGCAAGGGCGGATCCACCCTCTAGGCTGGTTGAGTCTCGATCCAACCTTGCATTTTGGCCCAAAGGGAGGATGGCTTGCAATGGTCCTGAACTGAGGACCATCATTGGTTCGTCTTGGCTAGTGGGTTGCGTATCAGGATAGGGCTAGTGTAGCTTTATCATGGGCAGCCCGACCCGCCAAGCGTGACTCGACCTGGCCCGGCCCGACCAGACCAATGCACCGGGCCAGGCTCAGGCCCAAGGAATTTGCGCAAGAAGTCGTGACTGGACTGGGCTTTTGGGTTTTGGGCCAGACTTTTGGGCTTTGGGCCGGGCTTGGTCATGTCGGGCTTGGACTTGGTTCCGCGGGACTGGACTTTTCCAAGCTCGGCCCAGCCGGGGTTTGATCAAGTCTAGTGCATTGAAATTAAATTTTTTTAGACATTGAATCAATTGTCCATATATCTTTTGCGTGCATTTATTATAAATTGAAGTTTTGGATATGATATAGAAATACGGTGTCGAAGTCAGTATGATTGCATGGTAATGTTGGATCGGCCGCTCTAATCAAGGACTGAACGAAGCGCTACTGTAGTGTCCATTGCTCGGCGTCGCCATACTGCTCCGGGAAGAGAGGACCACGGGATTACTGAAGCCCACGGTAACCACCTCCGTGCATCAACGCCTCCGCTCCGTATCAGATGAACCCAGCTATCATCCTTATACAAATCAGATGTACCGAGCTATGATCCTTATACAAATCAGATGTACCGAGCTATCATCGATCCTTATACAAATCACCAGATCGGTATCAATAGGCTGTCTCTCCTTGCACCTCGCATCCTCTTGCAATATAGCTCAGCCGTACATTTCATCGAGAAAAGGTGCATTTCATTTATCATGTGTATTGAAATCGTCATTCGTCAAGAGAAATTATAATGTTATAGGCTTAGAACAACTCTAACATCTTATTTATATCTCTCCTCTAAAACATTATTCATGTCACCTCTATCCATTACTTTAAAATTCATTCACAATTTACACTACACTATAACAGGTTCTTCTTATCCAGCGGGTCCTATATATATATTGTTACAATACTATTCATGAGCCGCTCAAGTTGCTCTTTTAAATAGATGTGGAGAAGTGTTACGCTGGATTAATTTCCATGTGGAAGTCCATCTGGAGCAACCATTTATACCTTTCGGTAGATTGCTTCTATCACTATTTTTCTTTTTAGATACATGAATGCTAGCTAGAAAACATATGATCGTTTCTAACTTTTTCAACGGATGAGCTAATAAATACAAAAAAATCAGCGATGGCATCAGCACGTATGATGACGATGTTAATATGAAACTACGTAAAACTATATTAAACCACGTGAACTTTCTAAAACTACATTAATTTTTTAAAAAAACTACATCAAACTTTCTGAAACTATGTAAAACTTTATAAAATTATATAAAACTTTATGAAACTACCCGATGAAACTCCGTAAAACTGTTTGATGAAACCATGCGAAACTATCCAAAACTACCTAAAATTGATAATCTACTGAAAACAGTTCCAACAGATCATCGTTGGTTAGCATCTTCCTTTTAGATAATGGATCAATTTCCAACTTGTACATAGCGACATGTACACGGCCAAATCTACCATTGTTTTCTAGGGGTGGGTGTGATTGGATTTGATACGATTAGATTGGATCAGATACAATTAGATTGTATCAGATACGGATATGAATATGTCTTTTTTTGTCAGATAAGGATACATATATGAATAGTGTGAGACACGAAGATCGATATTATTTCAAAATGAATATTACTTGATAATTTATAAAAAAAATGCATACTTGAAAAATTATCTATATAATATGTTGACTGTTGTCCAATGTAGATTAGTGTCGCCTGCCTGTGAATCAGATAGTATCCATAGGATATTATTCATATTTTTTCATATATTATACATCGGATATTATCCATCGTTATTCATGTATGTGTCTATAAAAAATAGTGGATATCCGTAGAACTATCTAAATCACTATTTGATCGATTTAGTTGGTCGATCGGTCAAAAAATACTCGTACCATTTTCACCCTAGCGATTTCTGCAAGCACTTCTATTGTAGGTGCATCTTACAAAAATCAGTGTGTTTTATCCGTACTTTCTGAAGGATTGGTGTAGCTTTTAATATGGTAAACTCTTGATCTGGATGTCAATGCCTCAACTATTGGAAACTTTGTCGCCAACATATAACTTACCGACAATCGATTCATATCATAAGACATTAAGACAAGAAAAGTATCCGCATTCTGCAGCTCACATTTATGTTCTCTAACAACGCCGATTTTACAATGGAAAAGTTCACGATTCTTCAAGGTTTATGCTATTCATTCCTTCGAATAAAATTTATGGTATTCTGGCAACTCCTTGTCATCACAGGCGCGCACATACTGATGAGCAGTTGTGGTAGGGTTGGTTGTTGATTGCCCTTTTTTTCTTCAGTCAAAGGTTGACGAATCCAACAGACCAAATACGAACACAGGGAGGAAGGGTGAGGGCAGCATAGGCGCCAATCGTCGTTTTGGAAGAAAATCATATGCATGTCAAAAGTCACTCCAAAATACTGTATCTTTGGATAGAGTAGTTGATGCAGAGAAGAATTCTTTTTGAAGTGTAGTGTGAAGTGTGAAGAAAATTTAGAGGAAATGATAGAATGGGTAGTTACTAGTGAAATGGAGTGTGAGAATATTGTTCCAGACGTGGATGCTCTGACACTCCCTAGGGCGTTTCTGCCTTGTCCACCATTTCTATTCAAGCTCAAACTCTGAATCCCTCCCATTCTTGATTTGTCCCTCCTCAGAGCCATGTCACTTTCTCATGTGCCTCGTATTTCAGGTTTAGGGCCTTGTCATTTCCTTCTCGCGAGAGAAGAATACAAATCAGACAGTTGGAATGTGTATAGCTGTATCCTTCTTAGAGGATGACAGTGGCTCCAATTGTTTCATGTAGTATGAGCTGTCTCCTGAATTTTACTTTGTTACCTGAGCAGTACTTGTATACCGGAACTTATCTGAACATTAGGAAGTCTTTTTGCTCCTTTCTAGCATCTTCATGTCTTGATTGCCTGATGCAGATGATGGCAACACGCACAAAGTATTTCTGTAAACCTTTTTCTTGGCCGAGCTGATTTTGTTTCATAACAAGAAACCGAAAAGAATGTTACATGCTACTTTCTCAAACAAACCGGATTCGACTGCGCCTTGAATTGATTCGACGATCAGGAATCGCTGTTGGACACCGTTTTGTCTCTTGTCTTTCTCACAATTCGCACTGCAGTTGTATTAATCCTGCACAGGGGCATTCAGGCTGGCTGACAAAACAGCTCATTTGGGACGTCTGCTTCATCAAACTGGCATCCTCCCTCAGCAAACAGGGAACTCCTGCATCCGTTCAGTTCGTGTCTGAAGTCCAAGGCCTCCGAATTCAGCCGGTACAGCTCGCCAGGGACAACTCTGCTTCTTTTAAATTGCTAATAGGGTAAATCCTGTGTGTATTGTTTACTTCACTGGTATTTGACTGTTCTACTTTAACAAGTGATTCAGCTATCAATTATGGAAGAATTACAAGGTAGAATCCACGGAGACGATTGCAAACGAATGAGGTTGAATTCTTTCTTCAGGTCTCATTTCCAAACTTGTCAGGTAGTAAAGCATATGTGCTGAACTTCAGGCATTTACATGTCTAAATCAAGGTGAGTTTTAACTATTTATCATAGCTTATTTATTTACCTGTCTAAGTCACAGCCTTGACCATTCTTGTTTGCTTCTTGTTAGGTTATCCTGAATCCTTTGAGCAGCAGCCAGCAGGGAGCAGCTGATTACCTCCATTGGCTGCCGGCTTATTTGTAAGGAGCAGGAGCGATTGCACAATAATTATGCATTTCAAGACCTCTGTGGACTGTGGAGTGGCCATTGTCAGTGCCATCTCATTCATATTGTACTGTGCATCTCTTTCCTCAAATCTGTTTTTTCGTGACAAAACAATGGCATCATGAGTGCATCCTACCAAACCACAGTTTCTTTTGGACAAATTTGCCAAGGTAGCTGTCACCCGGCTACATCTTCAGTCAGAAATGGAGCCTATCACTGAAGAGTCTCTAGAACTCGATGACGACGACGGCGACGACGCTCCGTGAAGCCTGGCTAGTGCCTTGTCCTCATGTTCATCACACATCATCACAAAATCTAACCAAATACACTTGTCTTTCTTCCCGTCAAGGTGTTATGCACATATCCTTTTCTTTGCGCTATTATCTTATTATGTCTGATCTTGCACCAGCAACAAGCTACCGATCTGGCCTGTCAGCTCGTTCTGTTCTTGTTTCGACGACAGCCAAGACGCAGAATTCTTCTGCCAGGAGAGGTGCAATTCGCCTTGTGGATCAGAAGATCCTGTTTTCATGGCCCTTGCTTCTGAATCATGAGCTTTCTTCTCCTAGACTTAGCTGGTGTGTTCTTCCTCCTGCTCGGCTGCTCCCACATTCAAGAAATGCGACTGCAAGAGGGAACCTGTCATTGTCCCTGATGCAGACATGCTTATATTCGGGCTCATAATTCGCGCCTTGACCGCCTTTTTTAAAAATCATACACGATTAGAATTTTGAAAGATCGATATCGACATGGGTTGGCGAGGCGGCAAACAAATAAATAAACTATAGTTATCCGAAGAACTCTTGATAGCTTATTTACTTACGTCTTCTCCATTTATTTGCTTATCTCCTAAACTTTAACAGCTTGTTTTTAGGAGATAAGTTCAATCTGTTTCACTTGTTTTTTAGAGCTTTGAGGTATGCTTTCGAGATAAAAAAGGGACAAAAGTACAAACTTTTTTGTATTTTGAAAACAGAGATATGATTGCTCCAAAATTTTGCACACTCGTGATAGGATTTCTCATACACCTTTGTTGTTTGCATGACCTGATTCAGAAAAGCTAGCCAGCCAAACCGTGCCAATTATCTGCTAATAATTGGTGTTCATGCATGCATGTGTGCTCTCTTTTTGGTCATGTTGGTTGGAAAGCCTGGATCTGATCTTTGGATGCTGAAAAGAATTGCAGCTTTGCTACTACCTGAATGATGTGCTGCCGGAAAAGGTGTATCAAGAAGTCTTGTATGCTGATGAGTGCTTTTGTAGCCAGAGGACCCAGTCAGAAGACATGACAGTATGTTAATTGAGAGACTTCCATTTCTCCAGGATGTAAAACCTTTCATATAATGGCCAAATCATGTTTTAACCTTGGGCGAAAACAAAAACTCTGGTGGTAAATTACGTGACGGTTGAGTGATCAAAGTTAGTAATAATTTGTGCCAGAAATATATTTCAAGAATTTTGGGGAAAGGGAGACCGGGAGAGAAGGTTGAACATAGGAGAGGAGACGTGATACGGTTGAAACGTCAAGTGCTATACTTCTAACAGTTAAGCTACTCGTTATTCTAGTGCAAAACATGCCTAATTTTTAGGGATTGTTTACAGGTGTATTACGTTGTACTTTATGTTTTCTGAAGACGAGTAACTAAGGAGAGGTGTCAGGCGCACCGGTCATGAAAAATATTTACTATCCTAATGTCATTAGGTTAACTTGATAAACCCACGGAAGAGGATACAAATAGTAGAGCTCCATGATCCATCCTCTATGAAATTATTTCCTAAAAATTCCAACCATCCTCTAAAATTCATTCATACTTTTACACCGCAATCTCTTAAAAGTCAAATTAGCAGTGTTTTGTAGCTTCTGCTCTAAACTTTGATCTCTATATCGTATCTTAAACCACTATTTATTCCTTATATTTTCATCCAAAAAAGATATTGAGATTGAAGAGTCTCCAAATATAAAGACTCAAAGAGAGCCTGCAAATATAGAGACTGATATAGAGATTATGCTGAAGCGCCGTAAAGAGAGACTGATCCACAATAGTGAAATAGGGACCCTCCTCTCAATGGCTTAAGATATTTACCTGGTTGCCGGTAGGACATGGGCCCACCTGTAAGCCGGACACCTCTACAAAATATACATGTGATAGATAGGTGCACGTAGCGGTTAGCTAGCCTCCTAGCTATTTTTTTATATATATATGACGAGGAATTGGAATCGGAGGAGGGATAAATATAAGGAGGGATGAGGTGGCACATCACACATGGCATGTCCCAGTCCCAGCCGGGGTCACCTCTTGACCCTTGTCTGCATGCCGTCAGGGGAATAAAATACAGCGCCACAAGACAGCGACCTACTGCGCGCGATGTGTTTGTTGCTAACATTGTCCATTAGCCCTGCCTAGGTAATTAGTAAAAGTAACCAACAAATTAACCCCCCGCCTAATCACATCCTTCCTTATATAGTGTGCAATGTATGTTTTGTTTTTCGCTAAAAATTATTGAAAAGTTTAGTCTAAAAATACTGTGACTCCTCGAGCTCGAGAAGTTTCGAGGAGTCTAATAAATTATAAAAGAATATTCTAAAAACTCGAAGAAGAGCGATTTAAAGTCTAATAAAAATAACTTTAAAGTCCTGTATAGTTTGGCTCGTATAAAATAACAAGTAAAACTTTGATTTAATTTAAGGTGGAAAGAACGAGGCCTTAATCTCTTCGTCATCTGCTAACTACGGATGAACAATGCCATTCCCATAATGGGACGCATGCTCGCTGCTGCAAGTTACAGTGTGTGGCCGGCCGTCTTCTCAGTTCTCAGTTTCTCACAGGCCACCAGCACGCTGTCGATCATTAAGCAGCGTGTCTCACTGAATGCTAATCAAATGCGGCACAGTGTTAACGAGACCCCTAATTAATTAGCCCCTTGCGTGGCCCCACCGGCCATGCATGCCGCGTCCTGCATCTGCATGATCGATCGATGCAGCCGGCGACATGATGGCTCCGAAAAGCGGCGTCCCGTTCTCATTGCATCCTAGTCTAATCCCGAGTGATTAAGGCGCTTAATTAACTAATTATTTACCTAATTAATTAACACGATTGCCCCTTCGGTTTGGCTCTGGCTAATCTCTGGTTTGTTTTTTTGGGGCCCGGAGCTTGGAAGCAACGGCTCGGCGCTGGGCTTGCGTACGCGTATCTTGTGGTGGTGTTTGTTTAGTCTTAGACCCTGTTCTTTTGAGCCTAACAGTTTATCCACTTTACAATTTAGTGGTTTATTTATATTTTAAAAAGATGTATGTTTTGTTTTTTTTAATTTTGTTTTTACCTTGACTCGAAGATGGGTCCTACCGTTTTAAAAGGCAAGTCAAACAAAATGGATCCGAATCTCGAGGCTATTATGAAAAGATATGGAAATTCAGTCATTTCAGCTGTAACCTTAGTTCCGATTTAATTATTGGGATGATTAAATAATTAATACGAGGAAATGCTTCGTTGGTTCCCTCCCGTGGCCTGCAGCTTGCCTTGCCTCCGGGGAATCAAAGTATCCTATGCGATGTGGTGACCAGTGATCGCCCGTGTATGCGGCTGTGGAGCTAGGTGGAATTGCAGGGGTCTTTTCATCAGATTCTTCACAGCTTTGGTTGGGTTTATTTCCTTGGCGATGGTGGTTGATGAACTAATTAATAAGAGTGACACTAGCAGGGGCGGATCCACCGATGGGTCTGGGCGGGGCTCTAGCCCCCCTACGCGGTATATGACAGTAGAGTCCCGGAGAGCAGCAACGCCACAGAAATAGGACCAAGCCATATATGTTTGGTTGTGATTTTAAAACAGGAAGAGAACTCACTACCACCTGAGGCGTCTTAATAATAGAGATATATGGAGATTTGCATTGAACAAAACAAGTTTTTTTTTATTCTTGTAAGTTGATTTCGAACCCTGTTGATAAGTAACATGACATCTTTTCCTAGAAAATCCGTGTGTTCATTTTGGATCTCAGAATTGGTTACGAAGACATACATGATAGGTGTTGTTGTTATACAACCAGGCATATATAGGCCAAAAGGTAATCACACACTTCCAGTAGATAGAACCGAAAAATATAATATAGCTAAGAGAAAGAAAACAAAGCATGCACTCCCTTTAGTTTTATAATACTTGTCGTTTTAGATTTGTTATAAGTCAAAGTTTTAAAACTTTGTCTATAAAAATCTTTAAACTATTTTAATTATGTAGATAAAAACCGTACATATAAATTTGTCTTGAAAAATACTTTTCACAATATCATATTTTCATGGATTTTGTAGATATATTTTAATAGTAATTGATGGTCAAAGTTGTATTTAGAAGACCGTGTCAATGTTCAAAACGACAAGTATTATAAAACTGAAGGAAATATAACTAAGAGAGGAGCGCGCGGGCTACGTTTGCCGTGGGCGGAGAACAGGCCCGGGCCCCAGGGATGTGCGGCCCGTTCGACGGAACAGGGCCCCCAATTTAGAGGTGCTCCGAAATTCCAGCAAAAGCCCACCTAGCACTAGGCCTGGTACGTTGCTTGCAGCTTGCTTGCCTCCAGGCTCCATCGCAGGCCGCAGCAGGCAGGCGCAGGCCGCAGGCCATCAGGCACAGGCCGTAGGCACTAGGCAGGCCGCCGGCTCCACCGCTCCACTGCAGATCGCACTCGCAGGAGGGCCGACGGGCGATGGCAGCATCGGCAAATCGCCACAGCCCACAGGCCACACCGACACACCGCCATGGCGTACTCGCCAGGCCACCGGTACATTTTAGAGTTTGGCACAGGGCCCCGGATTTTGCCAGCACGGCCCTGGCAGAGAAGTAGACAGGCAGAGTTCACTAGTCGGTGCAGTGCACGATGAACTTTGGAAAATCAAATTTAATTTCAAAATTCTTTTAATTGATTACAAAATGATTTAAACTTTAAAAAATTCAAAAATAGAAAGAAGAGAAAGATATAGCTTTACTCCCTTCAGTTTCGTAATACTTGTTGTTTTAGTTTTGTTCTAAGTCAAAGTTTTAAAACTTTGTCTATAAAAATCTTTTAAACTATTTGAATTATGTACATAAAAACTATACATATAAATTTGTCTTGAAAGATACTTTCATAATATTATATTTTCATGGATTTTGTAGATATATTTTAATAGTAATTGATGGTCAAAGTTGCACTTAGAAAACCGCCGTGTCAATGTCCAAAACGACAAGTATTATGAAATTGGAGGAAATAGAACTAAGACAGGAGCGCGCAGGCCGCGTGGGCTGCGTCTGCCGTGGGCGGAGAAGTAGATAGGCAGAGTTCACTAGTCGGTGCAGTGCATGAATGGACTTTGAAAAATCAAATTTAATTTCAAAATTCTTTTAAATGATTACAAAATGATTTAAACTTTAAAAATTCATGTTGTAGACCCCAAGTCTAAAAATTCATTTAAATTCTAAAAAAAGGAAAATGAGATCTACCTATTTATGAATTTATTTATTTTTTCAAATATTTTCTATACTGGCTTTGTTTTCTTTGTATTGATTTTTGGTAGAATTGTTTGTTTTGGAAGGTGTAGAAGATTTTGCTTCAAGATCTCAAGGAGAGTGGCAGCAACGCAAGTCGTATATATTCCTCGATCATGTTGAACCCCATTTTAAAATAAATTGAGTTTTTTTAATAAATTACATTGCTATGTTTATTATATTTTATGTGGGAGGTTGATTATACCTACCTGATGTGTCTACCCATTCCTTTACATATATTGTATCACCCTTTAATCCTTTGTATTCGAAATCATCATCATTTTAGTTGGATAATGATGATACCACTTGGGTTGATAGTCGTTATTGGCACACTTAGTTATGCACATACTTTTGGGAGATTGATAATTAATCTTGACTGATGAGAGATATTACATTGAGAGTAAAAACATGTGTTGTTTTACATGAGGAAGACATGTGTTGCTCCATGTTACAATTTAGAAAGATGTTTACATGTCTAACTATTGGGTTCCCATGTTCTCGTGGTTTTCTCCCATGAAATATGGGATTGCATCCAAAGGTCAATTTTGATATTGAACATGGTTAAATCTATTATTAAATTCCATACACGACTTAGTTAAAATTGTCTTGCGGTAAGAAAACGAAATGAAACAATTTATCGATCTTTCCCGTGGGCACGAGTTCTGACGTCCCAGCAGTGTCTCGAGAGTATTTTAACTTTTAAGTATTAGCGTAGTAAATCCATATATAAACACATATACCACTGCAGGAAACGTCAACAGTCTCGAGTGCCAGAACCGTCGAACAAAGCGCACAAGCCGTCGGGATAGTGTTCTCTCGACGGCCGTCGAGCGAACTCCGTCGAGAGAGAGACATTGTCTCGACGACTTGGCCGTCGAGACTAGTTCTCTTGACGGCCTCGTCCAAAACCATCGAGTACAGTGCACCAGACGCCGTTACAGTGCAACGGGCTTAGTCTTGACGGCCAATTATGAACAGTCGAGATAAAGACGGAGCAGGGCCCACCAACCCAGCCTTCCCTTGTCAGTACTCTCGATGGCCATAAGGAGGCCGTTGAGAGTATCATGTCCAGATGTTGTTTAGTATCGACGGCCATAAGAAGGCCGTCGAGAGTACTGACGGCGCGTTCTTCACTTAACCACGGTGAATCACACCCCTATCAGATTTCTATCCTGCTAGCCAACCAACCGAGCTCGATCCGAAACTATATCCACCTCCACCCTAGCCAATGATCCAAACACTTCCATATATAGTAGCTAAGCAGGCAAACTTTTTTTCTCGTTTTCCTCGTAATTTCTAAAAAAAGCTCCAATTGACAAATTATTATTTCCACTGGTTCTAGTTGCCGGTGTGGCTGACAATAGAGGGCGGCGCCACCGAGGAAGGTAGCCAGAGAATACGGCGCGCACTGACAAGGATCGGTCGGCGCAACGTCGGTGTCGTGGCTTGTCGTCGCCATCGTGGTCACATGAGGAAGCTGCGCGGGAGTAGCCGGCCTAGGCGGCGCCACCGCTGTGACAGCGGTGGGCGCGACCGGCACCGCCTCGTGATGGAGGCCAGGCCGGAGGAAGTCGCCGGGCGGGCCAGCCGCCGTCGGCCACGAGCTCACCAGATCATCCAAGCAGCACCAAGGACGGGTCGCTGCTAGGACCGATGTCGCCGCGCCGGATCTGGGCGGCGCTGCCGTGAGCTGCGCAGCGCCGTTGAGGCCGCGCGAGGGCGCCGTGGGCGACGCCGGGGAGCTGGCGGCGCAGGGCCGGTCGGCGTAGCCGGCGGGTCGATCGCAGTAGCCGAACGCGGGGGCGCTGGAGGATCGATGCCGATGGCGGGTCGTGCTAGCTGGGGACGTCGGAGACGGGCGCGACGCCGCCGGACGCCGGAGCGCGGGGCACAACTTCGCCGGAGGCGGACGGCCAGCTCGAGCTCTGGTCGGCGATGGAGTAATTTTTGGTTAGGGGAAAAAATGCGGAGCTTTCCTATTAACTAGCGCGGGAATGGTTGAATCAAAACCATCCAAACCGATCGAGGGATAGTTTAGTAAAACTACTTTGAGTGTGTGTCTCTATCTGTGTGTGTGTATATATTCTAATCTACACCTAGGGCCATTTGGGTTGAACCAGACCCATTTGATTTCCACAGCATGCTATTAAAACGGATGTTCCATTTTCTTGCCCCTATTTCCCCCTCTCCTCCCTCACGCTCACATCCAGATCCCCTTTTTACTGGTGGCCACACCGACAATCCAATCTCTGTAGGAGGTGGCGGCGGCCAACAACTTGAGGAAAGCGGCGGCGGCCTACCTCTAGAGCAATGGCGGTGGTGGTGCCCGCTCCTTGAGGAGGAAGGAGGTGACGGCGCCCGCCCCTGTAGGAGGAGGAGGAAGAGGAGGCTGCCTGTCCCTTGAGGACATCGGCGGTGGCGGCAGCCCGTCCCTGGAGGATGACGGCGGTGGCGGCGGCCGCCATTGGATGAGGAGGCGGTAACACGCTCCCTCATCTCCCAAGGCGGTCGCGACACTATGTGAGATCTTGTGAAGGTTATTTTTGTGTGATGAACATATTGATAACGGGTTCGATGGTGAAAATAGATTTTGAAAGTTGGATTTTAATTATGTTTGAAATATGTTTTTGGGCATGTGGTTAGAAGTCCACCAGATTGGGTCCCATGGCCGTGTGCGGTTTTGGGTCCATTGGCCGCCTTGCTCGAATAGAGTTCAGTAGAGCTGTTTAGCTCGGGTTGTGTGCTTTTGCATGGCTTTTGATGTTGTCTATTTGGGATTTGTGCATGATCCTTGTTTATGGATGATTAAAAACTAATCATGTAGGTGATAAAAAGGTTAAGTTGTTTTGAACAGACTAATCTTCATGATACATGTCTAAGTGGGCTGTGGTTGGAAACATGTCAAGACACGAACTGGCGGTTCGGGGGTTCAGAACGATAAGGAAGTTGCATGTGATAGTCAGACTTAGACTTAAGGATCACCAAGATGTTGATGATGACGTGGATGACATACTTCAACTAGTGTGAGGATCTTGAGGTACAACTGGCGGCTATGGAGTTGGAAACTTAGTGATTGGGTGAGATTCAGTTGTGTCCGGCGTGTGGGCCCAAGAGAGGCATGTATCAGGGATAAGCAGGGCATATTCTAGGAAATATGTGAGGCATATTCTAGGAAATATTATTGTGTTGGCGGTTTGTGTTTGTGAACAAATCTTAGCCATCCAAGAGCGATCTGAGGGTTATCGACAATTTCTCGCGAGATAATGCAATACCCGAGAACTCATAGCCTATATAAGGATAGGAGGAGGTGTCCCCCACTCCAATTGTGCTAGTTGGGTCTGAGATTTGGGTGTGTTTGTGGTGTACTTGTGAGTTATTTTCCCACCTTGGTATGGCAATCTAATACCCCCAAACCAAAGCTATAAAATACACCAAATGTTTATCTAAGTTCTGGTCTAACATGCGTTTGACCTTGTTTCTTTGGTGTTCTTATTTGCAACTAGTTTATATGCGTCATCTCCTTGTTCTTATTGTTGACTCATGATGCCTCAAGCTTCCTCATATGGTTTGAGACCCTTCTTGCAACCATGAATATGTTAATTTTCTCACTAGTTGTAAATTTGTCTGGAAACATTCCACTGCGTAGTTATCTTATTTCTATATCCATTCATGGAAAAATATTAAAGTCCATTGGGAAAATAACCTGGGAACTATGTAGCGAAAACCGAGCCATATATTTTCCGGATAAATTTATGAACACTTGGCAGTGTAAGGATTTTCCTTGTTTTCCAAAAGGAGTTTGGATCTAAAATTTGACGAGGGTTTCATGACTCATTCACACATAGGGATAAAAATTCCCATATGTTTTGGAGCCACCAAAGCTACGGACTAAGAAAAATTTCTAGAAGAATCGGTTTTGCTTTTGCTAAAATAGCTTTAGTTGTTTGGCTGGTTCTTTTTTTAAATTTTTTTTTCTAAAATAGTTTTAGTTGTTTGTCTTGATCTCTTCTTATAAAGCCAATTTTGGATTTCAATTTTTTTAAAATATTTTTTTTTCTTTTCTCTATTTTTTATTTCAAAAATTTTAATCATTCAACACCTATTTCAACAATCTTTCAAATAGAAGGATGAAATGATCTCAAATATATTTTCATTCCATGCTTTCATGCCGCATAGTGGGTATCATCAAAATAAGGCGTTCGACTAGATGGAATAGAAACACTAGAAGACGCGATTGGAGGATACGTGTAGGGAACCTTAGCGCCTTTGATCGACATCTTAAACTCTTAGACGGTTAAGCCAAGTACAAGAGAGGCTCTGTTACCAATTGAAGAATTGAGATATCACATAGAGAGGGGTGAATATGCGTTACAAAATTTTCAACTCAAAATTACGTGGAAGCTTCTGCCTCAGACAGTCCGGTCCAAAACATCGTATAGTCTGATGGTTACCAGAGTATCCATGCAAAACACCAGACAGTGAGTTCTACAAACATAATTAAGGCACCTGCACCAAAAAGCAATTCACATCACAAGAATAAAATAATTGCACTCAAATGTGCTACTTAACCACAAACACAAGTTCAAATCAAAGTAAACAAGCTACAATGTGAGGAAAGGGAAATCAAAAAATGAAGAGGAGAAGCGTCGATGTGTTACCGAAATTCAAACCCTTAAGGGATCCTACGTCTCCGTTGAGGTAGGCTCGGGCACTTATGAGCTCGGTTTTCTTTCAACCCTATCCCTCAACAAGGTTGCACCAAGACCCCTGAGCTTCACTCTTTGATTCCTTCTCTTCCAGAGGCAGATTGGCCTTCACAAACTTCCTCAGCACACCACACAAAGCTTTGATGCCTTGATGCGACCCCTAGCCGTCTAGGACTCCACAACCTGCAACAGTAACAAATCTGACAAAAATCAAGGTTGAAAATGAATCGAGTGTTCGAAGGATGAAACTAGCTCAGAGGGGCACTCAATCTCACTTCTTAACACTACCTAAAGCTTAGAACAAGTGGTTCACCGAATACTCCGATAAAAATTAGCGGAAATGATAGAGAGCATCAATTCTTGGAATATTGGACATTCCAATGTCCTGGGAACCGAATACTCAGATACTCGGATCAAATACTTCGATGACTATTTGGATAATCAAACAGAGGTTTCAAAGTTTTGAAATTCTGGATAGTCCGATGTCCTATATATGTATCGGATACTCCAATACTTTGACTGGATAATTCGGCCGTAAAAGTGTAAAACCAAGTGTTTTTGGTATTGGGGTGTGATTTGCGTATGTCTCATAGGATATATATTATCAATGAGCACTTGAGACATCTATTAGTTGTTTTTTGCCGCATCCTTCTTAATAATACAACCGTCTTTACAACTCATTAATCAAATCTTTAAAAAACAAATCTACGAATAGCCGAGTGTCTTTTCGTTTCACCTTTTGAGGGGTTCACGATGCCTTCAACCATGTCACTATGTCTATTAAGTTTACTCATAATCTCAATTAAACTATTAGTCCAAAGGTTGTTTTGTTATTAAGCAAAAAACAAATTAAGAGCCTAGTTGCACTTTCACTAATGCATATGCAATCTAACCATCTGGCGTAGTCATCTAACCATCGATCTCCATATAAGTAAAAATTATGTGAAATTGCAATATAGCGTAAAATCATAGAAAAACCACCCCTGGTCGCTAGAAATTACGTTGCCTTCGAGTCACCGGCATGAAAAATGTTCATAAATGAAACACTATCTCTAATCGAAAAAAAAACTAAATTTATTGTGACATGTAACCAGCGCGGACCATAGTCATTCTAAAAAACCATTACATCCATAAAAAAAATCTTGCTTCTAAGATTTACTCTATTCTTTTTAAATTGATCTGAACGACCGAACAGCTAAACAACTAAATGACTGAATTTTTTAAAAAAATTTAAGGTAGCCTCACGATTTGGATTCATTTCATTTGACTTGTGACTAACTTCAAGACAACAAAAAGGACTGAAAAAAAATCAAAGCATATATATTTTAAAAAACATAGATAAATCGTTAAGCGTTAAATCCGAAAGGAGGGAGTATGTCTTCTCGGGTTGCCGATCAATTTTGCAAAACTATTCATAAACCGAAAAAGAACTGCAAATTGCCGGAAAAACTATGCTAAAGCTGGGAAAAAAAACTACCCATATTATATTATATACATCAACAAAACCAGAGGCATGGATCTGCAGCGTCTTGTGCAGTCGGCGTCAACAGGGGCGGCGCGCATGCAGCGGAGGCTTGGGGAAGTCTCCCGTGCATGGGGATTTGGGAGGCGGCAACCGGTGAGGAAGACGACGGCGTCCGAGCACAGGGCGTCGGCCGCGTGGTTTTTCTCAGGGTGCGCTGCGGCCGTGCTGGTTTGAAGGCGGGCCGGGACGCCGGTTGGGCGTGCAGGACGGCGCCTCGCCGGAGGGCGCGCTCGGGCGCGGCACTGGGACGGCAGGAGGGGGCACGCGGGCGGCGGCTTTGCCGTCGCCATGGTGCAGGGCAGGGCGCCACGCGGGGGCGCGGGCTCGGGAGGCAGCAATCAACGGCGGCGCGACCGGCCCGACGGTGGGGGCACGCCGGGGCGGTGCCGAGCGCGCGTCTGATATGCTGGGCGGAGGCTGCGCCAGAGCCGAGCGCGTCGAGACGGCAGCGCACGGGGTACACTACTACGGGAAATGAGACTAAGCTCGTCGGCCCAATCTTTTGTGTCGTCGGCGATAGCGCCGACGATAAATATTTCACCAGTGTCGTCGTCCAGAATATAGAATTGCTGACATCGCACAATTCAGGCCCTCGGAAGATTTGAGTGTGCGGCGTGGTTAGAAATTCGAATTTCATGGCACGCCAAAAGATTTTGCATCGGCGGCCAAATGAAGGCCAAGCACACGATACAACTCCCTCACATGGGTGGGAGATTGACCTCACTGACAACCAATTCGATGGCCTTGTTCCAAATAACATTAAGTTCGATCGCCTTGACGCGTATGACATCGGGCACTCGAATTCATGATCTCAGTGGCATCTTGCATTTTTCCCCAATTTACCGTCGATTTTCCCATTTTCTATATGTGACTTGACCATATTGCCCTCATGGGGCCCACACGTCAGTGAGAGATGCGGGAGGTGGCATCGGCGCTGGGGAAGGAGGTGGCGGCGAGGCACGGCGGCGGCGGCGGCGAGGCGGCGGCGTTGAGCATGAGGAGGCGGCGCTGGGCTTGCCGGCCACCGGAGTAGGAGGAGAAGGGAGGAGAAGGAATGCTAGTTGAAGAAGACGGGGGCAAAATGGTCATTGCACTAGAGAAAAACAGTGTAAATCACAGGTAAAATCCAAAAATAGGCAAAATGTCACTAAGGTCACGAATTCTAGGGCCTGGTGTCATACGCGTCAAGGTGAATGAACTTAATGTCATTTGGAACGAGACCATCAAATTGGGTGTCAGTGAGATCAATTTCCCATTATTGAACATATAGAACCCATATTTCACTTAGAAATTGGGAAAAAGAAAAACTTTGAAAACGTGACGATTGTGCCGAAGTTGGGGGTGCAGCCTGCGTCATCGGGTTTTGGGAAGCCAGCGATATAGGTTAACATGTGTCGGCGACTGTCCCTAACTTGCCGACACTGACCTATCTCACTACCATGTGGCCCCGACTAGGAGGCTCCCGTGCCAAGGCCGCCCCTTGCTTTGCATGTGAGCCCAGAATATTTTTGTCGTTGGCAGTCGCTACCCCGTCGACACAAATTCCACTTACCGTGGGCACCCGTGGTCTGGCATTCTATGTTGTTGGCCATGTGTTAGCCAATGACACATACCTGTATCTATATCTTAGACTTGGCCCTAGCTAGCCTATCCGGCCCTACCTGTTCGACGCACCACCGCCACCGCCACGTCAACAACCAACCACCGGCACTGCCGCTCGATGTCCTCGCCTCCATGGCTGTCCTAGACACCTAATGGCGTCACTGCCGCCCAACACTTGAAGCTCCTAACAAGGGCGATGTCTCCTATGTCCTATCTTTGTTGCCAGCGCCTCCTCGGGCGGACGACGCCACTGCTGTCGTCTCAGGACGACGTCACCCTCCCCTCCCCGATCACCCTAGCCCATCCTCGGCTACCCGATGTCGCCGATGCCTCCTTGGCCACCTCTCTACCCTCCAAAGCCACCCCTCGGCCGTCTAGGTCGTTTGAAGCGGCCCGACCACCTCCACGTGCTTGAGTATGTATACTTAACCACCTTTTTAGCATATAGAATCAGTGTAGTTGGCTATTCAAAAACCACCATAGTTAAAGAAAAGTATTTGCGCTGCAAAGGTGGTCGGGCGTAGGTGTGTCGTTGGCATCCGGGTGTTGTCGTTGGCTATTCAAAAACCACCTAGGGGGTGCCCCTAGGGGTTCTCGCACCCAGACACGCGTTGGCGGGCCGACTTTGGTGAGGAAGAAGGTGGAGGTGCGGAGCAGCAGCGCCGTCAAGGTAGAAAAAGGAGGGGACTGCGCTGGTGAGGGAGAAGAGGGAGGAGGAGGGGTGATGCCCTCGAAGATGTCGGGGATGTCATCGAATGATGTTATCGGGGCCGGCTAGGATCAAGAGAGGAGGGGAACAAGGCGATATTGATCATATTTGCTACATATGCTAAGTCAACAATGTTGTTGATTGCGTATGAGTTGATGTATGTGTGTCAACTGAGCCAATATCAAACCTGTTCGAGAGCACACCAAATTTTTGTAAGAAACTCAAACGATGATTCGTTGGGTTACATTACAAAAGATGTTGCACTCCCAGACTGCCCACATTTTGGACAACTCACGGATGTGTGTTTGAGTATGGTTGTCGTGGTACGTCTTTGTATGAGTCGGCATTCCGGTCATATGAACCTATTGTTCTCCGAGTGTAAAACATAAGGGTTGTATCGTACCTATCATTACACTAGGGAACATTATGGTTATATATGCTGTCAAAATTTTTACTCATACATGCATGTGTCATAGTGAACGTACTCAAGCACACATCCATGGACGTGTAAATTAGGAGAATTCTTCCTTCCCCACATTCATACACTCAACAATTAAAAGTCCCCTATGTCTCAAGAAAAGAAAATTAGATATTCCCCAACCTTCATTCCTGGAAGAATCAACAAGCTCAATTTCCATTGTAAGGTAACAAGTGCAGGTCATTGAAGCACGGCCCAGAATCAACCAAAACCACCGTGCCTTTTAAAATTCACACGAAAAAAAAAATTAACTGGTGACCCGAAAGAAGAGAGAGAACAATTTACCCTACTATGTGCACTGTAGACCCATGCAGCCTATTTGCTCTTTTCAAGATTCCCCGCCTGCACGGCCGGGCTCGGGCCTCGTTTCCAAAGCCCGGTGGTCGGGCCGGGCCGAGCCCGGGCCCTTTTTTTGCCGATTTAAGCCGTGGCCGGGCCGGGCCGCCGGGCTTCGGGCCGGGCTCGGGCCCGGTTTTCGAGCCCAACGCCCCGGGCCGGGCCGGGCCGGGCTCGGGCCTGGTTTTTTGGAACCGGGCAGCCCGGCCCGACCCGGGGTTTGAACAGGTCTACCCAGAATCAACCAAAACCACCGTGCTTTTTAAAATTCACACAAAAAATTTAACTGGTGACCCGAAAGAAGAGAGATAGAGCAATTTACCCTACTCAGTGCAGTGTAGACCCATGCAGCCTATTTGCTCTTTTCAAGATTCCCCGCCTGCACATAAATGCACATAAAAAGAGGGGAAATATATATACCAGTGCGACACTGTTCTATGGCGCATATCGCGTCATCATATATAACAGTACAACAGTGCCATGCAAGAGGCGTCCGGTAAATTTTTTCTCTCCTTCTCCCAGGTGAAAACTAGCTGATATCGTGGGCCCGCCTCGCTCCAATCACTCTGCACCGTGAGATTTGCGTACCGACTCATGACATGATCCTGAAAAAACATATTTAACTATTGCTTTCTTGTCCTCCCTCCTAACAGTATTACTTATGCTCAGCTATATATGTATATACTAGCAGGCGCATCACTGCAAACCCTCTTATATTTAAGTAAATAAAGATGTATAACAAAACAAATTAAAAAAATCATTACATCTTTTGTTTGTCGTTCCCTTATTTTTTTAAAAAAAATTAGTTGCTTATGTCGAATTTTTTATAGCTCATTATCATGATATTATGGTGCCTTTTGCAAAGTTTTTTCCCCAGAAATTTAGAAGTGGCCATGAAAGTTGCAATAAAAGAAAATAATGAACTACATCATAATACAATCATTTTATAAATTCTAAATGTTTGAAAAATAGTTATTTTTTTTGGACATCTTCATGAACACGTGCTCTTAAACTATAGTTCTATATTTCGAAGCCTTTTTATTTCTATTATTTACTAATCAATAAAAAAATTAACATTTGTAATGCTTAAATACATTTTTGGACCCTTACTATAAAATATTGACTGAATTTGTAAAACATTTTAATTTCTGGATTTGTCTACTTTGCTAGACCAAATTTCCCGCACTTGATCCCCTCTCTCTCCATTCTTTGTAAGATTCATGTTTTAGGGGGTTTAAAGTTTTAAAATTGAATATCAATGAATTTAAATTTAGCAATGAATTAAAGGGATTTTAAAAGATATTGGAATTTCCATTTGAATTTGTGTTGGGAATTTGGAAATAAAAAAAAGAATTTCAAAAACTCTAAGATTAACAAAAATGAATTAAGAAAATTATAAAATACAAAAAACAGGAAAACTAAATTTTAAAATTGAATTTTGGAAATTCGTAAAAACTAAAAGTGAATGTAATAAATTCTAAAGTACAAAATATCTCTAATGCTTTACAATTTCCGAAATTCATTCATTTTTGAATTTTTAAAAGACGAGTAGGTAGTACAGTGCACACAGCGTACAGGCGTGCATCACATCTTTTGTTTATCGTTCCCACTTTTTTAAATGAGTTGCTGATGTTGAATTTTTTTTAGGTCATTACCATGATATTACGGTGCCTTTCGCAAAGCTTTTTTCCAACGAATTTTTAAGTGGCCATAAAAGTTGCAATAAAAGGAAAGAATGAATTATTTCGTAATACAATCATTTGTAAGTTCTCAATGTTTGCAAAATAGTTAGATTTTTTTAGACATCTTCATGAATACGTGCTCTTAAACTATAGTTCTACATTTCAAAGGCTTTTTATTTCTATTATTTACCAATTGATATCGCAAAATTTAACATTTGTAATGCTTATATATATACGTGTGTGTATGCGCGTGCGCTTTTTAGCTTAATAACTTAGCAACTTATCTGTGTTTTCAAAATATATATGTTTTGAGTTTTTCTGGTTCTTTTTTTTGCTGTCTTGAAGGTAAAACATAACGCTTCAAAAAGCAAGTCAAACGAAATAGATCCGAATCTCGAGATTATCTTAAAAAACTCTTTAAATTCAGTCAGTTCACCGTTCAGCCGTTTGGATTAGCCCAAAAGAACAGGATCTAAGCCATTTTCTGGGTGGCTCGGGCAACCAAAACATATGTTGCTCAGCTCTGATCTGACCGGACTGAACAAAATCAAGGACGTCCATGGATCTTTGGTGTTGTCAAGGCGGATCAGATCGCAGAGAGAGAAAATTTTCCAAGAAAAAGCCGGATGGATCACTGTAAAAGTTTGATGCTACAAGTACAGTAGTACCAGCATCCCCTACTCTACTGGACTACTGGGCAGTAGTACTACGTACGGCTACAACAAATTCACAATTCACAAAACACTTTAGCTTCCCTCTTCCTTCTCTTTTGAAGCTCTAGTTGTTTCTAGTTGTTTGTCCTTGGCTGAATTTTTTTACCTGCAGTAAAAACGTACACCTGGGATGGGAGCCTGCAGCTACGGCTTGTGTCACATGAAGTCCTAGGCCTCCGGTCACTAGCTAACTTTGGAAAATACGTCTCTATCTTTTTGAGGTACCAAATTCTCAGGCATCCTAGAGCGGCATGGGTACCTCCTATGTGTTTACTCCTACTAGTATAGTACCACTGTTGCTGCACACTCCACTGTGACATGCCTTATGATCAAGCAAAGCAGCTGCATGAATGAGCTAAGCTTGAATGTTTGCCACTGATATTAATCTTTCTTGTTTTTGTCTGCTTGCTTGCTTTGGCTGCCTGCCATGCATGCACAGACAATCCTAGGACTTGGGGTGTTCCCATCAGGGTCCTTTGAAACTTCATCATTCTGTGATGTACTTCCATGATTCCTACTACCATCTCAAGAGGAGCAGGGGTCTGGGGGTTTATTTAATGCCCCATCTCTGATGGAGTAAGGGAGGAAAAAAAAAGTTTGAAATGATCTGCTGAATGCCTTGTGAGGCACTGTAGGATCAGCTGTGGGACTTGCAGCAAGCAAGCAAGCTTCTCTCAAAATCCCCCATGGACAAACTGGTCCATGATAGGATAGGATTTCTATTTTTGAATTATGACCATCCATGATATGCATGGGGCCCAACTGACTCATCAAGAGAGAAAAAGAAAAAGGATAAATAGACTGATAAACCAGATGGCATGGAAGTCGTATATACACTGTCATGCATATATGTATACATTATAAGGTGGAAAAATATTCAGTGCACAAGACTACTCAGTGCACAAGTGCAAAAAAGAATCTCAACCCTTCATCTAAATTCAACGGTATGCCCTCTTCTCCAGCTGCAGCTCGCCAGCTAGCCAAGCCGCAGCTTGCCAGCTGAAATCTCAGTGCACAAGCCGCAGCTCGCTCGTACTCTGCTGGAGCCTGCACAGTTGGGTGTATAAAGTAGGAGAAGAGGGCACCGTTGGATTTAGATGAAGGGCTGAGATTCGTTTTTTGCACTTGTGCATTGAGTAGTCTTGTGAACTGAATAATTTCCCTTATATGGTTTTGTATACATGTATGTATACAATAATATCATGTGCTGTGATTTTTACTATTATATACATATATACTTCTGCATGCAATGCTGGCCCTGGAGTTCACAAAACAAATGGGAGAGACACAAATTTTTTTATGGGAATCTATCTATCTACTGTCTAATTGTTGCAGGGGGATTGATCTGTGGTGTACCAACCGAGTAGGTGTACACAGGTTACATAAAGAAAAGCAGGAACTCAGAGGGGAGGGTAGAGACTAGAGAGAGAAAGTATCTACTACATTTGTAAGGAGACAAGGGAAAAGACAGAAAGCTCAACATCAGTGTAGCATTGCTAGGAGTGTGGCCATGTGTTTGAGAGGGGGTTGTGATGGGAAACCGGGAGGATTGGGTGGACAAGTGCGCGCGCGCGCGCATACACACTTGCTCCTCATGTCAGTCTACCAGCACTGTACTTCTTGCCTCATCCATGCCCCTCCCTAATCTTCTAATCACTTCCGATTTCTACTAGCTAAGTAGCTAGCTATTCATCGTGGGATTAAAAATTAGCTTCGATCACTCTTCTGCTGATACTAATTAATTATGATACGGGCAGCTCTTCCAAAGAAAAGGTTTCTTTTTGTTTCTTTGCTTTTGCTTTTTCCCTTGAGATGGCAAGCAGTGGAAGACGCTCAGCTCAGCTCAGCTCAGCTCAGCTGCTCTTAAGTGTTTTTGGCTCACTCACCATCACCAGTCACCCCCAGGCCCGTAAAGCAAGCAGAGAAGCAGATAAAGGAGGGAGAGGGGGGTGGTTTGGTGTGGTGCACTCCCCTTCTTTCCTTCCTTCCACTGTCTCAGAAAACGCTACTGACCTTCTTCCCCTTTGCTTCACACCCCTCTGTGGCTGCCAGCACTGTGCAAGCACTCCCCTCTTTCCTCTCTCTCTCCCCATGTCTGCCTTCCAGCTTGCTGCTTCTCTTCTCCCTAGCCTCTAGCCTCTAGCCCCCCCTTTCTCCTTCCCAGAGCAAGCTGCCAGCCAGCTCTTGTTTGTGTTCTGCACTTTGTACAGTATCTGTTGTGTGCTGAGCTGAGTGCAGAGAGAGTAGAGACAGAAAAGAAAGGAGCAGGAAGGGAGAGAGAGGAGAGGGGAGGAAGGAGGAGGAGGAGGAGGGGGAAAGAATCTAAATTTGCTTTCCAGTCATTGACCACCCAGTTTCCCCCCTGTTTGTCCCCCTCCCTCCTTGATACTTGTGTTGGTGTTGTTGTTCCTTGATATTCCCTGAGCTGCTGCGGGTCTGAGACACAAACCCCCCTCTCTCTCCTCTGTCTGAAGTGAACATCCTCCATTCTTGAGTTAATGCCTCATCATCATCATCACTTCATCAGTATTCAGTAGCAGCCTCAATTTATTGCAAGCACCTCCTTGGCTAGTTAAGATAGGCAGATATATAGTATACATATATATCAAACAAGCAAAGATCGAAGCTTGGATCCAGCTCCTGCGGTTTCGCTTTATGTTTCATCATCATCTTCACCAGCAGCGGCAGCAGGGGTTGCTTCTACCGGCGGCGGAAGCGGAGGCGGCGTCGGCGGATCAGGAGAGCAGCATGTCCAACCTCACCTCCTCCGCCTCCGCGTCTGCCGGCGGCGGCGGCGGCGGCGCCACCAACCCCCCTCCACCGCCGGCCGCCAGCAACAAGAGGAAGCGGAGCCTCCCAGGGAACCCCGGTAGGTGCAGGGTGCTACGCAAGCAAAGCTCAAATCTTTGGCTGAATTCGCGGGGTCATCTTGTGTTGTCGTGTTGGTGGGTGGTGGCCAGACCCGGAGGCGGAGGTGGTGGCGCTGTCGCCGGCGACGCTGATGGCGACGAACCGGTTCCTGTGCGAGATCTGCGGGAAGGGGTTCCAGAGGGACCAGAACCTGCAGCTGCACCGGCGAGGGCACAACCTCCCCTGGAAGCTGAAGCAGCGCTCGAGCAAGGAGGCGGTGCGGAAGAAGGTGTACATCTGCCCGGAGGCGTCGTGCGTGCACCACGACCCGGCGCGCGCCCTCGGCGACCTCACCGGCATCAAGAAGCACTTCTTCCGCAAGCACGGCGAGAAGAAGTGGAAGTGCGACAAGTGCTCCAAGAAGTACGCCGTCCACTCCGACTGGAAGGCGCACTCCAAGATCTGCGGCACCCGCGAGTACAAGTGCGACTGCGGCACCATCTTCTCCAGGTCCCAACCCCCCTCTTCTCCCTCCTCCCTCACCTCTCTCTCTCTCTCTCTCTCTCTCTCTCTCTCTCTACAATCCCCCTCTCTCTCTACAATCTCAATATCCATTGCACTTGGTTGCAGTTGCTTGCACCAAGTGTTGTGGTTTGTGTTTCGATCTTGCTTCGTGCTCGGGGGGGTATGGGGTGAAGCAGAAGCAAGCTAGTTTCTCTGCAAGTGAATGACACCGGTGGGCACTGGGCAGGCACTGCTGGTCAACCTTATCTGTACTGGGATGGCCCTTGTCCTTCAGGAGAGGGTGCATTGGTGAGCACCAAGGAGCTATGCAAGCATGGATTAGCACATGATTAGGTGGTGAGAGAGAGAGAGAGAGAGAGAGAGAGTAACCATGTGCTAGCTAGCAATGGTGTCATTAGAATTGCAAGGAGACTAGTCAGTAGTCACCAACCCCGTGCATGTGTGCAATCAAAGTTTTCAGTTTTCACACTGTTATTAGGGCATTATCATCAGTTGAAGAAGAAAGGGGGATATCTGCAGCTGAGCTCTGTGGATGCTATTCCTAGCATTGAGATCGCTTGCTTGCTCGCTCGCCTGCGGCAGCGAAGCCATTCGGCAATGGCTGCATCCAGTGAGTGCAAGGATCAGGATGGCAAGAGGCATCAGCATTCAGCCATGCATGTGCCCGATGGATCCATGGAAAGATGGACCACTTTTTATGCCTCCTTTCTTCTCTTCTCCCCTCTTGTTCCTTTCTTTTTGTTTTGGCCATGGATGAGATCGCTGGGGAGGGAAGTGGGAACCCGTGCATAACCCAATGGGGAAGAGGGTGTGCCGTGCAGCAGTACTGCAGTCTTGTGTGCTATAGCTTGAAGCACACGGGCTAGCTTAGCTCTAGCTTGTGGACATGTATACGCGTGTGAATAGGAAATGGTGAGAGAGAAGGGAGGAAGGATACAAACAAACAGCAATGCTATCTACGGCCATAGGACAAGGGAAAGTGATCCTTGATGATGAGGAGGCTCAGCTAGGGGGTGACTGGTGAGGGAAGAAGAAAACTCCTCAGACATGTGAATCTCTTTGCAGAGCTGCATGCCTTTCCATCTCACTCCCTCAGAGCCATCCTATCTACGCTCTACACTGCCCAATTGCCTATGCATGACTACACTGTTCCCCTCTCTCTCTCTCTCTCTCTCTCTCTCGCGTCACCTCCATGAGTCCTTCCCCCTTCTCTCTCTCGAGCTCTCTCGAGCTCACACGCAAAGCAACAATGGCAAGTGAACAAGAAAACGGGACAAACTTTGAGATTTGGGCCTTCTTGTGATCCTGGTCGTGTAAAGGTTTAATTTTTTTTCTTCTCCTCTCTCTCTCTCTCGCGTCGCATGCATGCATTGCAGGCGGGACAGCTTCATCACGCACCGCGCCTTCTGCGACGCGCTCACCGAGGAGAGCGCCAAGGCCATCGGCGCCGGCGGCCTGCCTGCCATGACCGCCGCCGCGCAGGGCCATCACCCGCTGCTCTTCTCGCCGCCGCCGCAGCCGCACCAGGTGATGCCGCCGCACCATGACCTCGCCGCGCTCCAGGACCACCACCACCACCAGGAGGTCATGCAGCCGCCGCAGCATTGCAACTACGCCATGAAGCCGGAGATGCCGCCGTGGCCCACGATGCCCTACGAGCACCACCACCCGCTGCTGCAGCCGTTCTGCAGCGCCACCGCGCAGAGCTCCGCCACTTCTGCGCCGCCGCCACCGCAGCAGCAGCTGCCCACGGCCCCGGCTCACCTGTCGGCCACCGCGTTGCTGCAGAAGGCCGCGCAGATGGGCGCGACCATCGGCGGCGCCGGCGCGGGCGGGGCGGGGCCGCATTACACCCAGATGGCCGGCGCGGCGGCGGCGGGCAGCGCCACCTTTGGGCTCGGCCTGTCGTGCCTCAACACTCAGCAGGACGGCGGCGGCGGCCTCGTGGCCGCCGGGCTGATGGGCCTCGGGAGAACCGCCTCCCACGGTCGGAGCGGCGAGGACGGCGGCGGAGGCGGCGCCGGCGACGGCATGACGAGGGACTTCCTGGGGCTGCGCGCCTTCTCGCACCGCGACATCCTCGGCCTCGCCGGCTTCGACTCCTCGTGCATGGGCGCCGTGAACGCCGCCGCCGCCAACACCGGCATGGGCTGCTTCGAGCCTCAGCAACACGGGCAGGCGCAGGCGCAACATCAGCAGCAGCAGCAGCAGCAAAGCAGCAACGAGCCATGGCATGGCATGGGTAGCCATAGCTAGCTACCTTGTCCATTGCCATAGCTAGCTGCCTCTGCCTTCTTTCTTCTTCCTCGCATGCATCTGATGGTCACTGCAGAACCATAGCTAGGTCAGGCAGGCCAGCGCCTCCTACCACTCTAGCTCACGATGCTTTTTTGAGTTGGGTAATCACTCTCTTATCTCTCTCTCTCTCTCTCTCTTACTTGTGTTTATGATATCATCTCGATCATGATCTTCAAATTAAGTTCAGCACGCAGGGAGTCTGTAATTTTTGGTCTTTGGGTAGGAGAAGAGAACTGTAAGTTAAGCTCGGATCAACGGGAAACGAAAGCTATGGCACAATAATAATACATGCATCCATCATCTCTTTCCGTAACATTTCTCTTACTTCTGGACATCTAAAATTATTACCTTCACTTGTATTCTGCATCATATATACATATATGATGATGATGACCTAATCTCGATCTAACTTAAGATTATTGTATGCATTTAAATTTAAGCATAATCTATAGATGAACTGAAGTTATGTCTAGCGATCGATCTAGCTGGCATGGTTTCTCTTTTCTCTGGTACCCTTGCTACAAAGCTAGAGAGGTGCCATGATCGATATATGTAGTTTATTGATACATATGAGTGTCCATGTACTGTGTCGTGCAATCAGTCGATGTACTCGGCAGTGCCGGCTACTGTTCGCCCGTGACATGGTTTTGTTGGTATTGGTCATGGGCCGGCATTATTCCATGCATGCTGGGAAAAAAAATATCCCTAGAAGAATGGAAAAGCTATACACATGCATGTAGATATGGTAGCTTCTCGGGGACATGCATATAGTAGAGATCTTGCTGTTACTGTGCACAATTAATTGTTTTACCTAAGTTTAATTACCAGCTAGTCTTGAAATAGTTTTCTGCATATAAAAAAAATAAATGTAGTGTTGAGCTTAATTTTCCTTTATGAATGGTGGCCGGCAAGTTACGTTAGCAATTTCTTAGTTTTATGTTAGTCCTGGTATTTAGTAAATTAAGTGGCATCCCCATGTTTTTATTCAGTACATTTCACCCTTGATTTTGTTTTTATCTAAAAGGTTCTTATTTATGTCAGCTGCTGTTATTTTGATTGTTGGTGCATGATTAATGTATATATGTTCTAGTTTATTAGTAATTCAGTGCACGTAGATGCATATTTAAATTGCATGAACCCTAAATATGTAACCTTGAGCCCTTGATTTTGATAAATCTCTACAGCTAATCATTTTTCCCCCTCATATGTCCGCTCTATTTGCAACATCTATGTTGCCCCTATTTGTTCCATTATTTTCCTCACGAAAACCTTTTTTAAAATAGGAATAAATTAGGTGCTACTTAATATGCATGTCGATCCATTATCTTATACTATATTCTTCGATCCTCTTGGTTCCTATCCCATATATGCCACTGTGGGCGTCACAAACATGCATGCCGCTAGATAGGTAGCATGCATATGCATATCAATCTATGCCACACGTGCATGGGACCATGCATATCTACGTACATGCATGTAAAACATTGTTTATCAAGGGTTTAATGTCTCCGTATAATTAATTGGGGAAATAATAGCGAAGAAAAGTTTGTAAATTAGTGACTTGCGCTGATAGATGTGTAAATTGCCACAAAATAAGGTGTTTTGGTGTTCTTTTTTTAAAAAAACATCTGTGTAGAATAGACTTCTCTGTGATTTTCTCTTGTATATGTGTGGGGGCTAATTAATAAATTCAGGGCTCTAAAAAACGTATATTAATACTTAGAAGTGTACATCGGAATAATAACTGGAAGGGAAAGAAGAGTAAAAAAAATATAAACCACATCGTTATAACATTTCCTAGGAGATACAACTGGCTATTGCAGTACGAGTCACAGTGATCCCTAGGTGATCATAGGACACATAATCCTGAAAAAACATTGGTACGAAAACCATGGTCGTTACTTACTTACTTATGTCTCTATGTCAATCAGGTTAGATTTACCGCATGCACCGACCAATGGATCTGGCCACAAATGCCGGAAAATTATATTACTCCCTTCGGTCACAAAAAGATGTCATCTTAACATTTGGATACGTTTTTTAACATTCATCTTATTAAAAAAAAATTATATAAATATTATTTATTTTGTTATGATTTGGTTTATATTATTAGATGTATTTTAAATAGGACTTATATTTTTACATATTTGAACTAAATTTTTGAATGAGACGAATGATCAAAGCCGTGTCCAAAAGTTAACGGTGACTTCTTTTTTTGACGGAGGTAGTATATGATTGAGCTGAAATCTTAAGATTTACCATCTTCGAGTATTTTTTTTTAAAAAAAACTTTGAAAAACTATGGTTCGGCTAACCTTCAAGAGTTATGTGAAATGGTTTTGACATGTTCGGAAAACAACCTCCAAAACCGAAGCCGTGGATACAGAAATAGCAACAATCCATAATCCGTAATCTAAAACAAATAGGCCTATGTGATTAAGAAATATATATATATGTATCACTATTTTTTTCGCTTTGGCTATTTCGCAGGCGCCTGCGCGCGGCGAAATCGCGCAGGCGCCTGCACAATGCCCACCGATGCAGTCACACCGCAGTCACCTTTACAGGTTCATGTTTTTTCCATTTAAATTTCTTTTTTTCATTTCTATTTTATCTGGAGTCTTCAACAACTTTCATCTCAAACAAATAAGGTCTAAGTATGATTTATTTTGTTATGCTTTGTTTTATCATCAAAGGTATTTTCAACATGACTTATATTTTTGCATATTTGCACTAAATTTTTGAATAAAATGAATGGTCAAAATGCATGTCAGAAAGTCAAGGACGGCAAATAAAAAAGAACGAAGGGAGTATGATATAACATAATATAATATAATACACTACAATATAATATAATATAGCTGTGTAAATGAGCGTTGTTATTTTTGCAAAAACAATGACCCTCGCACAGGGCCGCTAATGTGTCGCACTAAATATGGCACAGTCCATGTTAGGCCGCGACGAAGACATGACAAGGAGGAGCATAACAGCGGAGCATTGTAGCTACCTTTTGTTGGTAGGGTTTCGTTGCAAACTAATGAACGTACGTACGGCCGTGAATGGCATTAATTACGTCCTGATTCGATGATCAGCGACGTCTTCTCAAGTTCAACATTGATCAGAAACCTCCAACGCTGTTTCCTTTGGCCGTCTCCTTGATCCAAAGGAATAAAAAAGAATCTGATATACAGGCATAAACATTCTTTAGAGATGCTTAATTTCAAAGACAGCATAGAAAATTTCATTGGAGGGAAACTCTTTCCTCCAAATGTTAGAGGATTCTAAGCAAAAGCTCTAATAACCTCTTTATTCTTTACTTTAAAAATCGGGTTTGTTAGAACCCGGACGACTAGGCTCGCCCGCGCGCTCGTCGACAAGTGGATCCGACGAGCGCGCACGCCTGGGCAGCCATCTAGATTCGAGGCGCTCCCTTCAAAAATTCCAATGTAAGTTTCTTTCCTCTCTCCATTCTCTGTCTACTTAAGAAGTATTTATAGTGAGATTCAATATACCTAGACATCACAAATACACAATATTTGAGTTCGTGCATTTCAAAAGGTCAATTATTTCTTTCCTGGTTTTCATATTTGAGTTTTGCATTTTTTCGAATGTTTGAAGCGTGTAACAGACCTTGTGTCGACGGGTAGCTAATCGGGGGTCACTGTCGGCAATGAATTTGTACGAGGGCACGCTCAAGATCCAAACCAGATGATAGCACAAGACAGGGATTTATACAGATTCAGACCCTCAACTCGGAGGTAATACCCTACTTTCTGTGCTCTAGGATTATGAAGATGATGATGATCGCATATGATTGTATAGGATGCTTGTATATGCCTATAGCCCCCTACCCCCTTCCTTTATATAGTGCAGGGGGATAGAGTTACATGATGGTACGTAGTACATGGTACCGGGTTCGGTTGTATTGATGCATGATATGCAAGTATGGATCTCCTAATTACATGGAGCTCGGCTATATCCTCGGGAAACTTCCTTGGCGCTCAAGTTATACGTAACCCGAGTGATCTCTATCCTAATCAGCCGACTTAGGTCGTTCCCCATCTGCTCCCTCATGGGCCTTCTAGAGGATACCAGGGGCCTATGTAGTCCACAGTAGCCCCCGAGTGCTTTACGATCGAGTCAGATGTCCGGCCGACTGGTTTCACCAACGCTTCCTTAATCTGAAAAGATATTATAAAGAACTCAAGAAATCTCAAGCCTTTTGTGTTAGAGACAACGTCAGGATTGGCAATACCAAAACCGCAGCTTTTTTCCGACCCATTGGGCACGCCACCTCAACGGATAAATTCGGCTACTTGCATCTACTCTCGCATTGCAAGAGCAGGAATTGACATAGCATGGGGCATGCCTTAAGCCACGCAATCACAGCTTCCGTCTTGCAGCATGCTGTAAATTATGCGTTGAATAGAATAACAGCACCAGATGCCTAGCCTTAACATGTAAGAATCAGCACTCGGCCCAACATGGGACGCACCTTTCAGCCGAGTGGTACCTGTCCCATCCATAGAAAGGATCAGCTGTCGACCCCTAAGGGCGTACCGATTGGATGCAATTTGGCCGAGAGGTATTTGTATCCGGGTAGCGGTATACAACTAGCGACCTTAAAAAGGCATATCTCCGAAAACTGTACCCAAATTTCACCAACACCCAACCTTGAACATGCAAAGCAGGCTAGTGACCCAACATGGGGTATGCCGCGAAATATTTTTAATGTGGCACTTCTAATCATATGCCCTCCACGGTGTACCGAGGCCAAATTAGGCTCAATGTTGACACATTGCCACCGTTAGCGGCGTGTTAAGAAAGCCTGTTAAGGGGATCGCCCTCTGCTTATTTTGGCCCAAGCCCATTTAGGGGAGGCGAAGAGTTTTCGCGCCATTCTCACACAGCCGAAGTGTCACGCCCTTCCGCTGGGAAACGCAACCGTACACACTTTCGTCCCATCACCATGATGATTTCACCGTGTTCAGAACGGATAGCGAGGCTCACCCTTTGATCTTCTCCGTGTATAAAAAAAGGATCCGGATGCAGCGCATTGCTCCACATCTAGTTTCCGAGTCTTTTTCCCCTTTCTTTCACCTAAGCTCCCACCTTCTTCTCCTCTCGAGCGCAATGGCTGATCAAGGCGAAGAGATGGATCTATGAGAGGCCGGCGCCGCCGAACTAACTGCCGGCGCCGCCGCCGAATGAGCCGCGGTTACGGCCGAATAGCACCAATGGAGAAAAGATCGTGCTGGGCGCATTGCTCAAGACGGCATTAGGGTTCTCCTCAGCGGTCTTCCATGGCTTTTCCCAGCACGCACGCCCTGAAAGATGCGCTGGTTGCCTCTATTCTGGACATGAAGTGGCTGTCAGAGTAATCCTTCTTCTTCTTTTTGCTTCTCCGCGAGCCAGCAACGAGCCGTAGCTCACTGTGCTGTGCCGTGAAATATGTGTAAGTAGGCCTAAGAGCCGTTTAATGAAAGCCTTTTGGAAACTCCATGAGATCCCTTGTGCATTCATCCTCTAATCTTCAAGTGATAACCATCGAATTTGCAAACGATATTGTCTTCATCCGAGTAGTTGAAACGACGCGCTCCCAGGCTGACATCTGACGCTTCAGCAAACCTCTCGAGAAGCACTCGGCCACCTGAGTGGTTACCCGAGCCTTCTCAAAGAGGCCGCATCCAGCACTAGACAAAGCCCATCCCAGAATGCGCAACGTAGCCTGTTATAATATATTAGGAACAGGGAAACGAAGTTAGTTTACCCCGCCCATTTTTTGCGCTCTTTTCGTCCTCCCCAACGAACTCCGCCGCTAGGGTTCTTCCTTCGCGTCCTCCGCCGCCACCGTCGCCAATCCGCAATATTGTTTACAGCATGAAAATTTACCACCGTGAAAATTCGTATGCTCAAATTATGTCCGCTAAAGGAGTTAAATATGTAAGGGGTTATATGGGGCAGAGTATTGGTTAGCGTTCTATATAGTTTTATGAAATACGGGTGAGAGGGATAATATAATTTTTACGTTTTCACCATTTAATCGGAACACCGTTGTACATAGATCATTGCATTGGAATGTAACAAATTATAACATTTTAAAAAATTTATATACAATTTATTAGATATATATATTATATGTCACATTATATACAAATACAAATTACTTTAAAAATCGGGTTTGCTAGAACCCAGGCGACTGGGCTCGCCCGCGCGCTCGTTAGGGCTGGCAACGAGCCGAGCTTGAGCGAGCCTGGCTCGCTCAAGCTCGTTCACTGACGAGCCGAGCCGAGCCGAGCTCGGTCACCGAACGAGCTAGGAAAAAAGCTCGGCTCGGGCTCGTTGAAAGCTCGGTCCGGCTCGTGAGCGCTCGCGAGCCTGATGAACAGTATAATATGTGCTCTTTGAGGTTTGAAGAAAGGGTGTTTCAGCGGTTTCGATGGAGGATCGCCTTTAGGATGAGATTTTGGGAGCTTTTTTGGACGTATATTAGGGGTATGTCCAGTCATAGACAAGTGGATGGATCAATTACGAGTGGTATGAGATGAACTAATACCTAGAAGCCCATGAATCCACGAGCCACGAGCGAGCCACGAGCCGCTCACGAGCTGAAAAAAAAGCTCGAGCTAATTGACCGAGCTAGAAAAAAAGCTCAAGCTCGGCTCGTTGGCCTACGAGCCGAGCCCGAGCCGAGCCAAAAACCGAGCCGCTCACGAGCCGCTCGCGAGCTCCCAGCCAAAGTGCCAGCCCTAGCGCTCGTCGACAAGTGGATCCGACAAGCGCGCACGCCGGGGGCAACCATCTAGATTCGAGGCGCCCCCATAAAAAATTCCAATGTAAGTTTCTTTCCTCTCTCCATTAATCTCTGTCTACTCAAGAAGTATTTATCGTGAGATTCAATATACCTAGACATCAAAAATACACAATATTTGAGTCCGTGCATTTCAAAAGGTAAATTATTTCTTTCCTGGTTTTCATATTTGAGTTTTTGCATTCTTTCGAATGTTTGATGCGTGTAACAGACCTTGTGTGGTTAGAAGTAGAACATGTTGCTACAGACAGATATGTTATTGATAGCAAGTTAATTGTCGTGCCACTAATAGACAACTTTAAAACAATCACAATAGCATGTGATCATTTTTAAAATAAACTTCTTTCTACACAATGACTACCTTGATTTCTATGCTATGTACATTCAACTACAGAATTAGGAAAAACCCAATTTTATAAACACTCACTCCTATCCACATTATCATGTCCTACATGGCTACATGACAAGCCTTGTGTTTATTAAGTAGTCGCGAACTAGTCTTATATGCATTATTTATTGAATGTCTTATATAGTTATTAGACGTGGAGTACTGTACATACTATTATGTGAGCGCAGTATGCACATCCAAGTAGGGATGAAAACAGGATGACATATTCCCACTAGACCTGAGCTTAGATTTGTTTAGAACCCGACTTGAATAAAAAAATCAATTATATATGTGTCGGTGTCTGGGGAACGCGCTCCTGAAGAGCAGCGGGACCACGGACCGGCAGACGAATTTGTGGTTGGTGTGAGGCCCAACGACCACCCTTCTCAGTAGCCCGGGGCGGCGGCGTAGCCTGCGAGGGCTAAGGCCGCGCTGTCTTCCCGGACAAGGGTCTGGTGCGATTTAGCGATCCGGGTACGGATCCTTCGTACAACGAGGAATGGAAAACAGTAGCAACTGTGAAGACACAAGTGATTTACCCTGATTCGAGCCCCCACTGCCGGGTAATAGCTGTACTCCAGTCTTGTTGCTTATATGGTGGGAAACAGTACAAGGGTGCCGAGACCGGGCTTGGAGGCACCGATCCCGAGCTTACAATGACGGTAGCTAAGGACTAAGACTACTGGTGAGGAAGCTTCGGATGGATGTGGCTTGAGCGCTTGGAGCTGTGTGTGAGACTGCTTGGATTGCTTGCCTCTACTTGGGGCCCTTCAAATGCCCAGGATTCCTCCTTTTATAAGCGCGGTGGGCCGCCCGAAACTGATACGGTGGGCCTCGCGCCGGTATTTGCTTTGGTGGTGAGGTTCTTGTCTCGTTCTAGGGCTCTGTCTGGTCTCGAGCCTGCAGGGAGAAGCCAGTCAGGTTAGTACTGGACACGTGTTGTCTTGGAACGCCGATACGGGGAGAAACCTTCTTTAGGGAGAAAGCACTTTCCCTTTATCCCCAATATAGCATTGACTGGACTGGGCCAGCCTAGCGTCGCCTCGTTCTGGTCAAGGCCGGAGAAAGTGTGGTTGGACGCGACGGTTGCCGCCACTTGCCAACGGACAGACGGACTGTCTGTGGGACCCTTCCCCGGGCTAAGGCCAGCCTGGGAGGTGCGCGACGCCTGCTAAGGCGTGGTTTTGACCTGGTCAAACCCGAGGGGAGACTCTAGCGGGCTAAGCGCTCCCTTTAGTACGGCCAGGGGTGGCCTTTTGGGCCTTCTGTACGCGTGTTGGGCTGATACGGAATCAGCCCAAGGCCCATCCTTTCGGTGGGCCGCTTATCAATCACCAACAGCCAGCCCCCGAGCCTCGAGCGGGTCGCATGGCGAGCCGGTCTGAGGTTTAGAGAAAATCCCTACTACGCGCCACGTGGGAAGATTTGGCTCGGGAGCCGAAGTCTGAGCATTGAATTTGATTTGATGTAAAGGTGGGGCAGTTACACCCTATTGGGCACGATCCCCACTATTTCCGCTTCGACAGTTTCCTTCCTTTATAAGGCAGTGCTTTGCAGGGGGAACTCACACTGTAGAATCATCCCCTTTGCCTCCGTCCTCCTCTTCTCAACTCGCTTTCTGCCCTCTCGCTCCTGTTGCCATGGTGTTTATCGGAGACAGCGTCCATTCGGCGGAGAGGATGGTGGAGCTAGAGAGGGACGGCTTTGTGCGGCCGGGCTCGTGGAGGCTCCCAGGCGCAGAGCGGGAGCCGAGACCCGAGCCCGACGAGCTGGTGTGCTTCGAGAGTTCAGCTATCTACGGGTTCCGTGCGCCCGAATCGCAGTTCTTGAGGGACTTCTTTTCCTTCACGGAGCTGCGGCCGGAGAACTTGTCCCCGCAGTCCTACATCCATCTTTCTATCTTTGCGTTCTTGTGCGAGGCGCACTGCGGGGTGCGGCCAACAGTGAGCCTCCTTCAGCACTACTTCGAGTTGAAGCCCGTCGGCCACTGTGTGAGCAACGGCGGGGTCTTCTACTTGACAGTGCGCCGAGCCTGGGGGAGCTAGTCGTACCCGGAGTATGAGTTGAGGGCGAAGGTCGACGGCTGGGCCCGGCGGTGGTTCTACCTGAACCGCGGGGCCTCAAACCTGGAATAATCTTCGGCCGCGCCGGACACTCCAATCTTCCAGCGCAGCGAGGCCCTGCCGGAGGATCAGGTCACGGAGCAGAAGATCAAGGGGCTCGTCAAGAAAGGCTTGACGGGCTATGACGTCGTCAGCCTGCTGGGGCGCCGCGAGAGGTGCGTCAGCGACATGGGCGGTTGGGAAGATTCGGACCGGGACTTTCATGAAGGTAGGCACGAGCCGCACCCTTATGCTTGATTTCAGGTCGGGGCACGTGTTGCAAGATGACTGGCGCGATTGGTATTCCGCGAGACGGTGCGCGCACGCGCGTCTCTTCAGCTCGGGTAGTACGTTTTAATTACTCGTCTCTTCGCGCGCAGCACGCTTCGGGTAGCCCGCAGCGCAACGGGACGCCGCACAGCCGCTGGCTTATAAAAACGAGGCGCAGTGCGTCGCGCCGCAACATCTCAGCCTTCTCCAACCTCAAAGAGCGAAAATCGTAGCCGGAAGGAGGGAAACGGAGGGAAAAAGGCAAGGAGAAGCAGAGGGGAGAGAGGATCATGGCTTCAGATGCCAACTCCGGCGACCCATTCGCCTGGCTGCTAACGGAGATAGAAGATCTGCTGCCGCTTCCTCCCTTGTCACTGCCGATCCAACCCGCGGCGGAGGGGGTGAACGTGCCGGCCCGCATTGTGGCAAGCCAGACGGCCGCGCTAGCGGCGCATGCCCAGACCCGTGCCGACGAAGGGGCGGCCATGGCGCTAGCGGCCTCGTTCGTGGTGGAAGAGGGCGCGGTGGAGGCGCAGATTGCCGCCGACGCTGCGCATGCTGCCGCGCTGGCGGCGGAGGAGGAAAGGGCTCCTCCGCAGGCCAGGGCAGAGGCGGAAGTGGGGGCGGTCGCGGAGGCCGCTGTGGCGCCGCCGCGGCTGCTCCTGGACTCCATCCTCTACCAGCAGCGGAGGAGGCGACATCCGAGCGCGCCGGGACCATCCGTGCCCGCGCCGGAGGGGGCTGAAGTAACCGGGGAGTCTTCTGATGTGGCGCAGTGGGTGCCTATGGGCGACCCCATCTGTGGCCGGCGGAGGCGCCATCCAAGCGCGCCAGGACCGTCTGCGCCGGTGCCGGGCCTACTGACGTCGTCGTCGTCGTCCCCATCGGCGGAGTCCGCCGCTCGGCGGGCTCGTCGTCAGCGTCACTGGTAGGGGCAGCGGAGCAGCGTTAGGATTTGGGCGCCGCCAGAGATGAAGCAGCGCGGCGCCCTCTTTTTGCTGTAGTCCAGGGGCCCGGCCTCCTTCTGGTTGTAAAATCCTGCTCTTGTAAGGTCTTCTATGTGAAATGCAGGTTTTTTAATGAATTCTTCTCTTTTGGCATGTTCATTCTTCTCTCCTACGTAAATTTGCGAATCTGAAATGCAAAAACAGAGTAACTAGATGAACAGTAAAGAAGTTCTGAGGAGAACTTTAGAAAATTTGGACAAACGGTTTGCCTTGAAAGATTGTCTTTTGGTGCGCCTAATCATCCAGCCCCCGGGCCGTGGCCAAGTCCAAGTGCGATCTTGAAGTTGGGCGCGGTCTAGAGTTTGGAGTGACTTAGAAAAAATTCGCGCGAACTCCCAGCCCCCGAGCTTCGTTTGGGCCGCGCGCAGTGCGGGCTTAACGAAGTTAGGTCTTTTAGGAAAAAATCCACGAAAACTCCCAGCCCCCGAGCTTCGTTTGGGCCGCGCGGCGGTGCGGGCTTAGCGAAGTGAGGAACTTAGGAAAAAACTGGGCGCAAACTCTCTCAGCCCCCGAGCGCTGCGAGGCCCAGCTAGTCATTCAAACGCACCTGTCGTGGGCTTATTGTACCCTAGGCCGCGGGAATTCCACACTGCGCGGAATTCACAAGGGTGCTAGATGTCGGCTTATCCCGTCGTGGAAGTGTTCCGGAGTGCTTTATCCTTATCCGTCGAATGTTGGCCACCGGCTTGTTTGAAATGGTCAAGACTGAAAGCAGCGTGACTTATGAATGGAGGAAGGGTTTTTTTTTTGGAATTGAATTGAACTGAAAAGAAAGAAACTTACGACCTGAATAAGCGTAGAAGCGTCGTAGAAGGGAGATGTTCCATGCGCTAGGGAGCTCGTTCCCGTCCTTGTCGGCAAGGCGTACTGAGCCCGTGCGTGCTGCGTTGACTACTTTGTACGGTCCCTCCCACTTGGGGCTGAGCTTGTTGGAGCCCGCGAGGTTCTGAATGCGACGTAGAACTAGGTCTCCTACTTGCAGGGTCCTTATATGTACGTTTCGTGCTGCGTAACGACGTAGGGACTGCTGATAGGCCGCCGCCCGGAGTAGGGATTGCTCACGGCGCGCCTCAAGTAAATCGAGGTCGAGCTGCCGTTCGTCGTCGTTGACCACGAAACTGGCGAAGTCAACGCGATTGGATCCTAGTCTCATTTCTGTTGGGAGGACGGCCTCCGAGCCATAGACTAGCCGGAAAGGAGTTTCTCCTGTTGCCCGGTTGGCCGTTGTCCGGACTGCCCAGAGTACTGACGATAGCTCGTCGACCCAACCTTGGTGTTTTGCCTTGAGGGCGTCGTAGACCCGCTTTTTGATGCCTTGGACTAGCTGTTCGTTAGCTCGTTCAGCTGCTCCGTTGCTCTGTGGGTGGGCCACAAAGGTAAGGGCGAGCTTCATTCCGATTTCTTCGCAATAACCGTTGAACTCCCGGCTCGTGAATTGAGTGCCATTGTCAGCGATGATTCTGCTGGGCACGCCAAATCTTGCAACGATGCTCCGGAAAAAACGTACTGCGGCTATTGCTGTGATATTGGAGACCGGCTCGGCCTCGATCCATTTGGTGAAGGTGTCGATGGCTACGAACAAGAACGTTTTGCCACCAAGACCTTTGGGGAACGGTCCTAGGAGGTCCATGCCCCAAACCGCGAACGGTCACGCTAGTGGAATTGTTTGCAGCTCATACGCGGGCTGGTGCCTCATCCGCGCATGATACTGGCAAGCTTCACAGCGCTTAACCAAAGCTTCTGCGTCGCTCATCGCAGTGGGCCAGTAGTAGCCCATACGGAATGCTTTGCCGACGAGGGTTCTGTGTGAGGCGTGTGCGCCGCAGATGCCCTCGTGTATGTCGTCTAGAAGGTACTTACCTTCTTCTTGGGTGACAAACTTACAAAACACGCCATTAGCACCCCTTCGGTACAGCAAGCCTCCGTGCAGGCGGTATGCTCGGGCTCGCCTTTTTAGCTGGGAACGCTCAGCAGCGTCCTCGGGCAATGTCCCCTGCTCCAAGAACTGTATGAATGGCGTCATCCAGGAGGTGCTTTCCTCGAGGAATGAGACAGTACCGGATGTCTCGGTTTGGGGGGGGTACAGACGTCCCCTTGGCCTCCTCTCCGGAGGGAATGGAGGGTTTTAAAAGGTGCTGCACTAGCACCCCCGGCGGGGCCGGTACTTGTGAGGATCTGAGCTTGGCGAGCTTATCGGCCGCACCATTCTCTTCTCTGGGAATGTAGCTAATTTCGAAACTCGTGAAACGCTTCTCCAGTTTCCTCACTTCCGCCAGGTACCGCGCCATCGAGTCGTCAGTTGCCTGAAACTCCTTCTTGACCTGGCGGACGACGAGCTGCGAATCCCCTTTCGCAACAAGCCGTTTAATGTCGAGCGCAGTACATGCTCTTAGACCCGCAATTAGGGCTTCATACTCTGCGGCGTTGTTGGTAGCTGCAAAGTGTATCTGTATGACGTGCTGGAGTCTCTCTCCGTTGGGGGAGATGAGAACGAGCCCGCATCCTGATCGCCCTGACTGGTGTGAATCGTCGAAGAACAGAGTCCACCGACCTTCTTGCCCGTCTTGACCTGGAGAGCTTGACTTTTGCTCATCCGGCCTGGTCAACTCTGCAATGAAATCAGCCAGGGCCTGGGCATTGATCACGGTTAGGGATACGAACTGGATGTTGAAATCACCCAGCTTGACTCCCCACTTCGCGACCCGGCCAGTGGCCTCTGGGTTTCGGAGAATGTCCTAGATCGGGTAGGTGGTCGGGACAATGATCTGGTGGGCTTGAAAATAGTGACGCAACTTGCGCGAGGCCATCAGCAAGGCATAGCACAGCTTCTGAAGGTCGGGATAGCGCTCCTTTGGCCCGGTGAGCACCTCGCTCACGTAGTATACGGGCTGTTGCTTCCCCTCTCGTTCCACTGCCAGCACCGCGCTTGCGGCGTTTGGTGTCACTGATAGGTACAGCAGGAGGGTTTCTCCGAGCTTAGGAGTGGTGAGGACGGGTGGCGAGGCAAGGTACTGCTTGAGCTGCAGAAACGCGGCCTCGGCCTCCTCAGTCCACTCGAACTTATCGTGCTTGCGCAGAAGCTTGCAGAAAGACGCGCTTCGATCTCCGAGGCGGGAGATGAAACGGCTCAAAGCCACCATTTTGCCTGTTAGGGACTGGATGTCCTTTACGCAAGTCGACGACATCATCTGTTCGATGGCCTCGATCTTGACGGGGTTTGCACCGATGCTTGCCCCGCCGATCACGTAGCCTAGGAGCATACCGGACTTGACGCCAAAGACGCATTTCTTGGGGTTTAGCTTGACTCGGTGCTGTCTTAGGCTGTCAAAGGTTTCCCGTAGGTCGGACACATGGTCCTGGGCGTCCATGCTCTTGACTACGATGTCGTCTACGTAGACTTCTACGTTGCGCCCTATTTGATCAGAGAGAGTTTTTTGCTTGAGACGCTGGAACGTGGCGCCAGCATTTCTTAGACCGAAGGACATGGTTGTATAGCAAAATGTGCCGAAAGGCGTTACAAAGGCGGTTTTCTCTTCGTCCTCTTTACACAACGCGATCTGATTGTAACCGGAATAGGCATCCAGAAAACTCATCAGTGCTGAATCTGCCGTAGCATCAACTAGCTGATCTATGCGCGGAAGGGGAAAGTTATCCTGGGGCAGGCGGAATTGAGGTCGCGATGGTCGACACATATGCGCCATTTGCCACCTTTCTTCTGGACGATGACTGGGTTCGCAAGCCAATCGGAGTGCTGTACTTCGCGGATGAAGCCCGCTCGAAGCAACTTACCGAGCTGGTCTTGGATGATTTTGGCCTTCCAGTCGGGGACACGCCTCTGACACTGCCTTACCGGTTTCTTGTCAGGCCGGACAGCTAGCCTGTGCTCGATCACCTCCCTTGGGACACCGGGCATATCAGACGGTTCCCATGCAAACGCGTCCTTGTTAGCCCGGAGGAAGGTAATGAGCTCGAGTTCCTACTTAGGCTCGAGGGTTGTCCCCACGTGGACCACCTTGGAGGGGTCTGACTCCGTGAGGACGATGGTTTTGGTGGGCTCCTGCGGCTGCAGTGCCACCTTAGGACGCGCTGTGGAGCGCTCTTTGCCACTGGGACCACGGGTAGGGAGCTGTCCTACCATGGCCAGCGCGGTCTCGTCGCAGTCGAGGGCCGTCTTGTGATTCCTCCGGACGGTGATGACTCCCTTTGGCGCCGGCATCTTTAGGCAGTGGTAGGCGTGATGGGAGACCGTCATGAACTTGGAGAGCGCGGGGCGGCCCAAGATGGCGTTGTAGGGGAGCTCGGTTTCCACCACCTCGAAGGTGATGTACTCCGTCCGGAAGTTGGCGAAGGAGCCGAACGTGACGGGCAGGACGACCTGCCCGACGGGGCGAAGCGACGATCCCGGGACGGTCCCGTGGAAGGGGACGGTGATGTCCTTGATCTTGGAGCGCGGGACCTGCATGAGGCCCAGAACGCGCGCCGTAATGATGTCCAGCGAGCTCCCGCTGTCCACGAGGACGCGGTCAACCTGGGTGTTGCCGATGGTGGGGCAGAGTACCAGCGGGAGGCGCTGCGGCTTGGATAGCCCGACTGGACAGTCTGTCACTGAAAAGGAGATGGCCTGGCTGGACCAAGGCAGAGACTCTGCCGCAGGCTCGCCGCGGGAGATGTGGAGGACCTCACGGGACGCGGCCTTGAGCTCGCGAGGAGAGGTGTAGGCTGACGTGCCGCCAAAGATGACGACGATGTTGCCGCGGGCTTCAGGGAAACCCTGGTCCTGGCCGCCCTGTGGTGTGGGTGGCGGCTGTCCTCTTGCCAGATTCCGTCCTGGACGAGACGGACAGCATCGTTGAAGAATTTAGAGGCTGCAGTGCGACGGCGCAATTGCTCCTAGGCCTCCTCATTCTCGACGCCTTCGTCAGCCGCGGCTGCAAAGACGCAGCGGGACGTGCGCGAGACCGGGGGAAACGTCCTGGTTTCGCCAGCGGAGGCAGCGGTGTCACCGAGCAGCTCGAACTCCATCGGAGTCTCGCTGACGCGGGTGACGGAGGGGTCCAGCTCAGGGAGCGACTCCTCAGGGCGAAAGCCTACCCCCGGGGCGAGAGAGGTGTTGACCTCCATCTCGACAGCCCCGGCTTCGGCGAGGTACTCCTCCCGCCAGCCATCGTACGACGGGACCAAGTTGTCCAGATCATCGCACTCATCGAACTCGAGGTCCAGAACCTCGTCGCTGCTCGGAACCTCAGGCATGTCCGAGGGAACGGAGTGCTGAGGGCTAGTCATGGGCCCCACGGTGGGCGCCAGCTGTCGGTGTCTGGGGAACGTGCTCCTGAAGAGCAGCGGGACCACGGACCGGCAGACGAATTTGTGGTTGGTGTGAGGCCCAACGACCACCCTTCTCAGCAGCCCGGGGCGGCGGCGTAGCCTGCGAGGGCTAAGGCCGCGCTGTCTTCCCGGACAAGGTCCTGGTGCAATTTAGCGATCCGGGTACGGATCCTTCATACAACGAGGAATGGAAAACAGTAGCAACTGTGAAGACACAAGTGATTTACCCTGGTTCGAGCCCCCACTGCCGGGTAATAGCTCTACTCCAGTCTTGTTGCTTATATGGTGGGAAACAGTACAAGGGTGCCGAGACCGGGTTTGGAGGCACCGATCCCGAGCTTACAATAATGGTAGCTAAGGACTAAGACTACTGGTGAGGAAGCTTCGGATGGATGTGGCTTGAGCCCTTGGAGCTGTGTGTGAGACTGCCTGGATTGCTTGCCTCTACTTGGGGCCCTTCGAATGCCCAGGAATCCTCCTTTTATAGGTACGGTGGGCCACCCGAAGCTGATACGGTGGGCCTCGCGCCGGTCTTTGCTTTGGTGGTGAGGTTCTTGTCTCGTTCTAGGGCTCTGTTTGGTCTCGAGCCTGCAGGGAGAAGCCGGTCAGGTTAGTACTGGACACGTGTTGTCTTGGAACGCCGATACGGGGAGAAACCTTTAGGGAGAAAGCACTTTCCCTTTATCCCCAATATAGCATTGACTGGACTGAGCCAGCCTCGCGCCGCCTGTTGGGGGCGTCGCGTAGCGTAACAACCATTCGCTGCCTGCCAAGGAGGGCAAACGACAAACCAGGCTGCTCGCGTGCCCTCCCCCGGGCTGCGGGTTCCCGGGGGGGACACAGTTCGTTCCGGTCAAGGCCGGAGAAAGTGTGGTTGGACGCGATGGTTGTCGCCACTTGCCAACGGACAGACGGACTGTCTGTGGGACCCTCCCCCGGGCTAAGGCCAGCCTGGGAGGTGCGCGACGCCTGCTAAGGCGTGGTTTTGACCTGGTCAAGCCCGGGGGGAGACTCTAGCGGGCTAAGCGCTCCCTTTAGTACGGCCAGGGGTGGCCTTTTGGGCCTTCTGTACGCGTGGTGGGCTGATACGGAATCAGCCCAAGGCCCATCCTTTTGGTGGGCCGCTTATCAATCACCAACAATATGGATTTCATTCCAGATTCGAATCAGGCTACTTGAAAAATATATGGATTGGGATATAGGGAGAGCAATATCCAATCCATATATGAGTTGTACCTGCATATTAGAGATATTAGTAAGATATCAACGTAAATTAGCAAAATAGATGTCTAATAACATATCCTATAAACATAAATATTTTATGTATTAAACATGTTTGATTAGAGACTTATAGGTTATACCTCACTAAGGGAGGAATCCAAACTTTTGACGGCTAGAACCGTCGAGAATGATGGGAAACCCGTCAAGAAAGGCTTCTCTTGATGGCCGGCCGTCGAGAAACGACTACCTAGATGCAAGGTCAAGAGAAATGCTCGTAGCCATCGAGAAAGCTTATGTGGACAACTAACAAGCAGCGGTCGACAGTACGCATGTTGCTGCTGTCTGGTGGGGTGATGGCTTGGTCTCAAAAGCTGAGGGTCGTCAAGAGGGCATAAAATTGGATCAGCCACCGACCACTAGCCGTCTTGACGTCGTCTGCCAGGTGTGCCTAGGGCTCATTCTCTCGATGAACAGGACTTGACCGAAAGACTCTGGGTTGCCAACTCTCCAGCGTGGTCTGCCAGGTGGGCCTAGGTCTCTCTATGTCGACAGTTGTATCCTTGGCCATCAAGAATAACTAAATTTCAGGTAGCTTTAGCAACGGAAGAAAAGCCATAATTTTACAGCGATTGCTGTTGTACCCAACAATAGCAGTAGCCGCAAATTTGCACCAAGCGGCAGCAACCTGCAAACCTAAAATTCCCCGCATACAGATCACATTTACCAACAATTAACCACAATACCACAAATATGGTAACATCCACGCACAATTCGATATTAACATATGGTTAGTTTTTGTATTAAAAATGTAAGCTTAATTGATGTTATTGTAATAGTAAATAATTATATCATATATACTACTTTGTATGTATGGGAGTTTATGATTGTTTATCCGAACCCAATCTGAGACTGGTTTATATTTGTCCTGTATTTATATCGCGAACAGTCTAGATTCGAAGCCGTATCTGGCTATTTGTATTTAAGGAAAATATGGGTCAAAATATGAGGTAGGCAATATCATATCTGACCAATTTACACCCCTAGCTTATTTTTCTTACTGTTAGGAAATACGCCGATGCAAGATCACGAACGACACTAGGAGACACGATGTTTGGTAACGCAGTTCAGCTTTCGCCTACATCTGCGGGGCTCTGATTATGGGCGCTCCTCCCCAATCCATAATACCGCAGCACACCGGCTAACCAGGTCACGACCACATGCCGGCCGCTGACCTCCTCTCTTGCCTATGCTACTATTATGAAGTCGTTATCTTGATTACACCAGGGCTGCCTCCCTTTATATAGTAGAGGCCTGGATAGAGTCCGACTCAAACACTAACCAACCCTGCCTATTACAACACAGAGTCCTTGTAACCTACTCGTACACATATTCGACACAATACCTAACAAACTCCACCTTGAAGAATATGGTCTCTCCACCTTGAAGTCGTTCCAGCGTCTTGTGCGAACCCTTGTACCCGGCCTCTGGTTGCTTCCTTCGCAGCTCAGTAGCTCCACCTGCAACAGTACTCCCTGCACATGGAATTCACCACTCCCCTTGTAGCATGTACACACGCGACGTCGTCCTTTGCTTGATCTTCACATCTTTGCCACCTTTTATGATCTTGACGGTCTTTCCTATCTTCTTGGAACACCATCCCACCATATAAGGTCTTGAGCCAAATTAGAATCCTCCTTAGTCTTTACACATGCTTTACACCAGAAGAATCCAGTCAACTCCGCTTTGCACTTTTATTTTGATGGCTCCTACTTTAGTAGACCAATCAAAGATTACCAGCAACTTTTGGAGATAATCACTTCTTATTGTGTCACATGTAGAAGACAACCGAATCCAATCATCCATGCTCGACTGCATATTTGATTCTTGAGATAACGCCATCACCGTTGCTTTTCGAGTCACTTTTAGCCATCGCCATAAATAGCACCTGCTCCCTTCCTTTTGTCAGCATCATCCTGCCGACCACGGTTTGCACCGCCCCGATCCGTTCGCCATCTTGAACAGATCGCCAACAGCCCTCCAAGAACGCCTTTAAAACTCCTCTGAAATCCGCGCTCAAAAACACTGTTGATTGCTTTGGATTGTTGGGTTTAGCTCCCTTTGGATCCCCTTTTATTGTGGTGAGAGAACCCCTTAAGAATGAATTCTAGTCTATATAGACTTCTACTCCTCGTCAACTCCTCGGCACTCGTAGGGGAGACGTACGGGAGAGAGACCGGCGGAGAGAGAGAGGTTGAGCGAGGCCGAGATCTGGAGCAGCGGACAGCAGAGATATTGGGAGGGACACGCCTGGATATGGGGAGGCAGGAGAGAGATTGAGATTTGGAGGGCGGTGCGCGGCGGGAGAGATTTGGTGGATTCGACAAGGCGCGCACGGAGCGCGCGGCGCCGACGAGATTTGGGAAGGGAGAGGGTGGCGGCGCCGATGGGATTTTAGTGCGCGCGAGTGGGGCTGCCGAAGCGCGGGAAAGAGTCTCTATTTAGCGACTGACGACCCAACGTGGTAGATATCTTTAGCGACTGACGCTCCATCTCTAAAGATGCATAGAATTAGCGACTGCCTGGCAATCGGTACAGGTTCTTTTAGCGACTTACGGTTCGTTACACACATATAGCGACTGACAGCCTATCACTATTGTCTACTTTTAGCGACTCACATCCGACGCTATTTTAGTGTTGTGGTGTAGTGATTTTGGTTTACTTAAAAAGGATTTAGTAGAAATTGAAAACATGCATGCTAATTAAAATGAAAAATACCCTATTTGGTAGTCACCGTCTATGTAACCTAAATATTCTTGGTATGACTAGTGATAGGCTGAAAACCATAACGATTAAATATTAGTCATGTTTTTTGTATATTTCTTTGATGGTATGAAAAATATATAGAAATGATTTTTTTGAAGGTCATGATAATCTCTATGTGTAAACAAATTTTGTGATTGAGAAAGTATTTAAGAAAGTTTGAGTTTATGGTTAGCGTATCGTGGAAGATGCTTAGTGGAAAATGTTTCACTCCTCTCCCCTAAAATTCCTGAATAGGGAGACACTTTTGCCAGATTGGTGCGGGAAGGCACCGTATTGAGAAATTGGGGCTAAATTAGCGTCTCTCCTCTGGTTTAAGGACTGGTCGTCATATGAACCTACGAGCTGAGCCATAACAGTACGACCTTGAGTCCGTTATGGGATAGGCCTAGCTATTAGCCTTTAAATCCTAGCGCAAACTCTCCAGCGGTCGTCGTTAGTATTTGAGTATAACGGCTTTGTGGTAAAACACTCTTGGGTGCATAGCCTCTTGAGGGTAAAGCGTACCCACTCTGCAGAGTTAAATCTATCTTTCTTTTCCAAAAACAAGAAATTTTTAAAAATGCTTTGAGTTGAGTAAAAGTTGTTGAGAAAATGCTATGATCTTGAGATAGTTACCACCGGCGGGCGTCCTGAATTGGGTTCGGCCAACCATGGACCGTCTACTGCTTTTGCCTATGGAGTAGCCTAGTCGTTAGAATAAATTGTAATATGCTAGTCTCATGTGTTATCGTTTGTGTAATTCTATACCTCGGCCTGCGTGCCGTGCTTGATGTATTAAGTTGTGACTCCTTTTGGGACACCTAGTCCACTATGTTGTAATAATGTAACTTGGAGACAATGTATCATTTCTGTTTAATTCTGTGTGCTAGCCATGATTTTATAGAACTAGTACTGTATACACAATCGGGGTTTGGTCGTTAAGACCGAGTCTTGACAATAGCCCACATTCTTGATAAAGCACTATATGGATTGCACTAAGCCCCACATGCTTGGAATATGAAGCTCAATAGCAGCTTGCTGTCTCTTGGCTTCAATCGATGCACTTTAAAGCATGAGGTATACACTAGAGGCAGATGTAAAAAAAGGCTCTTGGTGGGAGTCTATGTAAATGGTCTGATCATGGAAGGAAGTGATCCGAAGGAAGTATCCAAGTTCAAGGCCGAGATGAAGAGCAAATTCAAGTTCTTTTCGTACTATCTCCGAATTGAAGTAAACTAGGACGATGACATGATCACCTTGTGCCAGGCCACCTATACCAAGAAGATTATTGCTGCAGCAGGGATGCAGGGATGCAATCCCTGTCTTGTGCCAATGGAGTGCATATTCAAGCTGAGCAAGGTGAGCTCGGAACCTGCAACTGATGCTACTATATACAGAAGCATCCGAGAAGTTTCCACTATTTGGTTCACACTCGTTCGGATATTGCATACTACATTTGGCTATGTCAGCAGATTCATGGTATCACCAGCGATGGAACACATGGCAGTAGTCAAGCGGATCGTGCACTATCTTACCGTGACAATATCCTAAGGGATCAAACATGGCAAAGGCGAAGAGGAGCCATGCCTTGTCGGCTATTCAGATAGTGACATGGTAGGAGACTTGGACACACGCAAAAGCACAAGCAGGGCCATCTTCTTACTCGGATCAAGTCCGATCAGCTGGCAATCTCTGAAATAAAGAGTGGTGGCTCTCTCATCGTATGAAGCAGAGTACATTACAACCATTTCTATTGTCTGTCAGGGAGTGTAGTTGACATGTCTGCTGGGAAAAATTTAGGACGAAGAAGCCAAGTCCTTTGAGCTCAAGATGGACAACAAAGCGGCAATTTCATTGAGCGAAAATCATTTTTCCATGAGCACAAAAAGCACATTGATACAAGGTATCGTTTTATTCATGATTGCGTGGAAAATGGGAAGATTAAGATCACCTACATCAACACCATGAATAGCTCCCTGGCATCCTAACAAAGGCATTCGGGTGAGCTGCATTTCAAGAATTGTGCACTAAGATTGGTGTGATCAAAATCAAGAGACAAGGAGAGTATCAAGACTTGGGGGTGAATGTAAGGTAAGTCTCGAATAATCTCCTATCTTCTATATGTCTGAAATTGTGATAGATATTTTCACTTAGTAGCTAAGTTGATCTAGGAGTACGTATCTAGAGTCCTCTATGTGTGTAACCAGTAAAAAGGGAGTACCTAGATTTTTCTGTAACTTCTATGTATATATATAATTGCATCTAAAGGAAATGCGTGTTAGTACATTTCAATTTCATGTCTATTGTTGTTCCATTCCTCTCCCGGCTACACTCTATGCTTTCCTCACATACAAAAAAATACAATCAAACCGTGTCTTATGAACTATCGAGTTATATTTATAATTATTATAAGACATGTGTCTTCATGTATTTTTTTATTTCGTAATATTGAACGATGAATGCTGCTATTAAGGTTTTCCTTGCATATATATTAAAATATCCTTTCATATTAAAGCCAAATATTTCATATTTGAATTTAAAATAGCATAATCATGCTTAATTTAAAACAACTAATTATATAGCAACCATCACTGCAACAAACATAAAACAGTCATAATGAATTTACTAAATGGAAGTTTAGAAACTAAATCTACAAATTACCTTCTTAACAACATAACGAGAATTGAAATATTTTGCAAATCCTTTTGGCCCTAATACATCAAAGGTTGCTTCCAGTAGATGTGGTATCAGTAGGGAATGTGGTAGTAATAATTGTTTCATGCTCTGTTGGTCATGTTTAATAATTGTTGTAGGTTATAAATAATATTCCAAATCAAGTATAACTAAATTTCAGATTCGTTAAGTTTCGTGTTTTCCACATACTTTTCATTCTTATCAGAGTTAACTAATTCTCTTTCGGGACCCCACTAAACAAGTCGAGTCCCTTCTGTGCCTTACTGTAATAATCCCTGGATTAGTAGCTACTACACACAGATTTCCGGAACTTGGATCATAACCAATTTTATTAAAAAAAATAAAATATTACATCAGAGTACGTCTATTAAGACTCATAATACAAAAGATTGGCACGCAAAACATACAACTGCGGAAACCTGGGTACATTGTAAAACCAAAAGGAAAATTCAACACGATCCCATAGGCAAGACTGTAGTAGCGACCCTAGGCGACGGAGAAATCCACGTCCTGAACACCATCGGCGAAATCACCGTCTTCGGGTTCACCATTGTCCGGGTCTTAACACTGAGCCTCCGGACCTGCTCATTGGAATGAGCAGCCCCACGAATGAACGTGAGGATGAGTATATGTGCAAATACTCGCAAGCCAAATTGACATATGCATATGAGGGCTTAGCAAAGGAGGTATTAGGGTTTCTTTTGTGGAAAGCCAACTTTATAAATTTTCCTATATCTTTGAAATTGTGGAAAAGAGTTAATAAGTGTTAAAACAAATATCTTTCTTTCAAAACTCCATCTACCCACCGGTTTTATCCCACAAAGGTCAACTCGTGGCTACCTGCCATGTCCATCCAATAATCATATGGCTATCTGCCATAGCAATCCAATATCAAGGCTAACCACCAAATCAATCAAAATCTCAAGGCTATCCGCCATGTCAAAATTATAATCTCAGGCTGGCCACCATATAAATCTCATGACTAACCGTCATGCTAACTCAATCACTTCACAGCGTCCTGCTTCGAAGGACCAAATCAAGACACACGATATTCTGTCGTGGATTTCTCTTTAAAATGTCATTTCGAAAACAAAATGAGAAAATACTACCATGAGGCAGCGCTCCATCGCCCGTCCTTGACCGTGGGCACGGCTGTCTAGACAGTTCTACACTCTGCAGAGGTTGCACACTTTACCCACGAGAGGTAATTTACAAAGTAAACCACCACAAGGTCTTTAACCAACTCGCGACCAGCTCAGGCATCACCGCAAAGGATTCAACCGCTGGGCTGGTACTCAGTTGCCAGTGGTCCCCTCTTGCGCCAATAGGTTCACGATCTGTGCGACACTGTTATCCACAGATTTTGCACTCAATTCTGTGGCACCGTTACCCACGGGCACTGTCAAATTCTACTCGGATTCTGAGCGGTTCCGTTAACCACGGATCGGATCTGTTAACCACGGATTCTGCGCGAAACTGTGTGCTACGGGTTATGCGCTGCCTATTCCACCAAGTGAGATGCCTGAACTAAGAGTTCGAAGGGTACTCAACCACGGTCTGCCCATACCAGCACTCGTGGTCGCACTGTTAAACATAGTTTGTTTACCTCAAGGACTCGGTCCTAAAGGATTTGGGTGGTTCCCATACTAGGCTCAAGTCTCGTGCATGCGTACTGCACCAATCCATACAACCATCCACCCAAACCAGGGTTTTTGCAAAAATCATTTCCCTTTTCAGTACCAACTATTGTACCCCAATAGTCCCGTTTTATCAAACATGACAGCATCAACTGTTTTTAAAATCACACATTTCAAACATTGCATTTCACATGAAATAACAGTGACGACTACAAGCATCAAACAGCAATGCTAAGCATTCAACGATTAACTAATCAATGAAATGGCAATAAACAAGTTATATACTCCTAGGGTTGACAAGAATCAGGTTTATACGATAGTAATAAATTTTATGGGCATTTAACAAATCAACCTAATCAACTAGCATTTTTAAATTTCAATTATCATGCATATTCACAATCCTATAAAAGCATTTATAAAACTAGCTGGCAATATGATCAATAATAATCTGGGGAAAAGTCAACAATGACTTGCTGTAAATGTGGTCTTCCAGGTGTACGGATAGGTCCTCGGCTCCAACGACGTCGGCGTTCGGATCTAGCGCAAACAGATAAAACACACAATAAATACAACATTCAAAAATATGCAGGCAAGAATGAAAATGATATTTTTAAATTAAAGCCTGTATTTTTATGAATTTTTAGAAACTTGTTTCATTTAAATTGGATTAGTTTTGCAAAAGCTATGAAAATAACAAATTTCTGCAGGAAATAAAATAAGAAAAATGGCCATGAGTCGGCCAACCACGCATAGCCCTGAAATGCACGCGTGCGGGGCGACTTGGGCTGGCGACAGCTTTTGGCCCAAGACGGCGCGCGTGCGGGAGGAAACGCTCTGGGGTGGGCTCGGCCTGCTTGGAGCTATTGGGTCGCCGGCTCGGCAGTGGCGTGGGAGCTGGACTGGGTTGGCTTGGTGCGGCTAGCCCGTAGTGCGCTGGTCTATGGAGCCGCCCAGCTCGGGCTGCGGCCTGGCTTGGTCCGGCGCCAAAGGGGGTAGAGAGGTCGCTAACTGGGGAGGCGGCGATGCACGTTTAGGCGGTGAGAAATCCGGCAATGGTGGCAGCGCTCCGGCGAGGGAGGGTGAGGGGAAATGGAGAGGAGGCGTTAGGGAAGCTCGAGGAGGGGTCGGCGGTGCATGGGGTGCTCCGGCGACGGTTGGCGGCGGTACGAGGCGGAGGAAGGCAGTGGCGCACAGCGGAGGGGGGTCGCCAGCGTCGTGGGAGAGGTAAGGGGGCTCGGCAGAGCTTCCGGGGGATGAGCCGAAGGGGGTTGTGGCGCGAGCTTCGGCCTGGGTGCGCAGGGACGAAACGGCGGCGTGGAGGTGGATCGACTGGAGGGGAAGGTGGTGGCGACCACGATTGGGCGACGTAAGCAATGGTGAAGCTCGGCTTAAATAGAAGGCGCTGCCAGAAGAGGACAAGGTGGAGGGCCCCGTGGTGATCCACTTGCGCGCGCAAGACAACGTCGAGGCAGGTCCCATGGCGTGGACATCACGCCGACAAGCACGGTGGCGGGGTCCACGACGCAAGTGGGCGAGGGGATGGTGGGGCCGGCGGCGTCAACGAGCTTCTGGAGAGGGGCGGCGCTGGCGCGGCACGGTGAGGTGGTTGAAGAGGAGCGGCGCACGGCAAGGTGCTCCGATGCGTCGTAGAGGCGTCGGCGTGGGGAAGAAGACAAGGCCAGAGGAAAAGGAAAGAAAAGGGAAGAAGAAAAGAAAAGAAAAGGAAGAAAGAGAAAAGAAAAGAAAAAGGGAAGTGGTGGGGTGGGGCCCACTTGCAGAAAAATTTTAAAAATTCATTTTCAAATTTTTGGGTATAAAATTTTAAATCTAAATTGATTAAATCAAATTTTGCCAAAATAAGAATAATATTTTTAATTTTTAATTTAATTTATTCATATTTTTATCAAACCCAAATTAGAGTATTATTTATCAGATATAGCTTTTTAATTCTTAATAAATAATTATCTTGAAAAACAAAATATTGTTTTAAATTTAGTATTTAAACTTTATATTCAAACCTAATATAAAAATATTAATTATCAACATATAATTTTGATTTTTGCAACACAAAATATTTGTTTTACAAATATACGATTTTTTCCTTTTGTAAGGATTATTTTGAAATTCAAAATTACTAAACTTAGTTTTTAGAATGTAACATGCATATTTTCAAAATTAAACTATTTCAAGAATTTTTGTTACATGAAAAAATGATGCATGATTTTTTGGGTTTTGAAAATGGGGATGTTACATTCTCCATAGTTATCTAATGGTATAAGACAGTTTCTGATAGACCATAACCGTTTTTGTTGTAAAACTTTTAAATCTCAGTGTCATCTATTTTTATAAACTACCATAGTTATCTAATGGTATAAGACAGTTTCAATTCAGATAGACCATATCCATTTCTGTTGTAAAACTTTTAAATCTCAGTGTCGTATATGTTTATAAAGGTGCAGCTTACCTCAAGTTTAGGCACAATAGATGGATGAATTATATACAACTCCTCCTCCAACTAAAAATATGCGCAAGGTTCTCAGAAACGCTTCCATCAAAAAGCTTACTGATCACATTTCTGATATCGTCATATTTAATCGCCTTCGTAGAATCATTTTTCAAAACTATTCTGAAATTTTTAAAGCGCACTTCACCAGTCTGGATGAGCACAATGTTTCATTTGTCATTTTTTTTGTTAAATCAATAATCAGAATGACTTGAATTAGTAATCGTACAAACTTTTTGTTGTTCTTTACCTAGTTAATAACAATTTTGAGAAACCGACCCCCTTTTCCTTTCTTTCGTGAAGACTAGGTGATCAAATGAAATTACATCATCATTCCATTTGAAGCCGAAATTTGTTATCATTATATATGTTAGGATATGCGCCGATGCAAGATCACGAACGACACCAGGAGACACGATGTTTGATAACGCAGTTCAGCTTTTGCCTACATCTGCGGGGCTCTGATTATAGGCGCTCCTCCCCAGTCCATAATACCGCAGCACACCGGCTAATCAGGTCACGACCACATGCCGGCCGCTGGCCTCCTCTTGCCTATGCAACTATTATGAGGTCGTTATCTTGGTTACACCAGGACTGCCTTCCTTTATATAGTGGAGGCCTGGATAGAGTCTGACTTTAACACTAACCAACTCTTTCTATTACAACACAGAGTCCATGTAACCTACTTGTACACATATTCGACACAATTCCTAACAAACTCCACCTTGAAGAATATGGTCTCTCCATCTTGAAGTCGTTCTAGCGTCTTGCGCAAACCTCGTACCCAGCCTCTGGTTGCTTCCTCCTTGGCATATTTGTTTGACCCCCTTAATCTGCACCTTTCGATCTAATCTTTGAGTACTCGAGCAGGCTTCCCAGCCCACCACCATGCACCACGTCGGTTCACAGCAAAACACGCCGCACCCTGGCCATCTGTATCCACGTCACGGGTTTGCCCTCAATGACGTGATATAGCGCCTCCTGTGCAACATCCGGTCGTATCACTGCTTCCGCTGTTTCGATCTATTTGGCATCCATCCGCGCCTGCCGGTCTGATCGTGAACGCCGAGGTCGTCGCCGTCGCCTGCCGACCTCACCGGCTACTTTGTCAGCCCGATCGATACGTCTGGTCAATCCCTGCCAACAATAGCCCATCGAACGGTTCGAGCCTCCTGCCCGAAGTGTCCGACACCATCGATCGAATCGCTGATCGCCGCCATGCTCCACCTTGCGCTGATAGGGCATTTTCTACGATGCCCGTGTATGCATAAATCTCGTGTCTCCCCCTACATCTTCCGCATGGCCAACCTCGCTGACCAAGCTCTGATACCAATTGTTGGCCGGGCCGCCCACATGGCGCGCCCGCCGAGCACCCCCAGGCCGTTGGCCTACCACATATGCAGGCCCAACGTATAGCTGCCGGCTTTAGGTCTCTTGGGCCACATCTCCCCTAAAAAGCTAGCTCAAAGGGGGTGCACCCTCACCCTTATAAACCATGCTGAGACCCTCCCCACTTCTAATGTGGGACTATTCCAACAATCTCCCCCCCTCACACATTGAGCCGACAATATCTGGAACCAGACAGGCCACCTAGGCTCTGATACCACTTGTTAGGATATGCGCCGATGCTAGATCACGAACAACACCAGGAGACACGATGTTTGGAAACGCAGTTCAGCTTTTGCCTACATCTGCGGGGTTCTGATTATGGACGCTTCTTCCCAGTCCATAATACCGCAGCACATCGGCTAACCAGGTCACGATCACATACCGGCCGCTGACCTCCTCTTACCTATGCTACTATTATGAGGTCGTTATCTTGGTTACACCAGGGCTGCCTCCCTTTATATAGTGGAGGCCTAGATAAAGTCTAACTTTAACACTAACAAACCCTGCCTATTACAACACAGAGTCCATGTAACCTACTCGTACACATATTCGACACAATACATAACAATATAGGTGGTAGCTATAATACTATTCGTCTATATAAATTAATATATTAAGATGTAATAAGTGACTTTAGAAAATATATGTGTGTTGAATAACAAAGCTAGCATAAAAAAATAGGTACTTAGACTGAATTTACTTTGTGTATTATTTTATTATTTGATTACATCAATCGAGTGAAGTGATCAAACTATTATTTTAATAGAAAAACTAGTACGAGGAGTTGATTGTACCTTTTTTTAGGCTGATTTACTTCGATGTATATAGCCCGTTTAGCCATATGATGTGATAGAAAGGTGAACAACCTACCAGGAAAGGAAAGCTAATGTTTTAGTGCAGAATTTATTATTGCGGAATTTCATCACTGGCATAACGGTTTAACCCCAAACTTAAGCGAAGCCCTATTCACATCTGAACACCCTAAGAAAAAATTTAGTGTAGATTGATAGAAGAAGGCTATGATAATAGTATCATTTTAAACCCTACCTAATAAGATCAGAATCCCAAAACCTAAATCCCTGTAACAGGATGTGAAATTTAAAACAACCTTGAAATCTAAAACCCCTCCTATAACAGGATCTAAGTTTTGTCACAACCCATCTCAATGAGCACCAATCGATAAAAGGGAAACAAGAGCTATATTACCAAATCCAACACATATAGAAATAAAATAAAAATGAAGGGGGAGAGAGCAATTCAGATGAGAACCGGAAGGAGATTCTTAAGGAAGATGAAGATAAGAGCTGTAAGGCGAGAAGAGGACGTGATTTCTTTGTTCTAATCTCTACCCCACCATCATGTTGCAGCTTCATGTAGTCTACATCTGAGTGGGCCAAAAGCCATCCATTTAAATACCAAGGCCCATTAGTCGTTATACGTGACATACGCCCTCACGAAATCCGGCTTGTCCTCAAGCCGATGCCATCCTAAAATTGCATCTTGGCCCCTTTGTGGATTTTTGTGATATTAATGACAGGCAATTAAGGATTTGACATGTTTAATGGTATTAGCCACTTGAAAAGAATATGAGGATGCCTGTGGACCCCTCAGAGGTAAAAAGAAGAAGTGCTCAGTATGTAGGATTAGAGTATTTCTTTTCTAATTTGAGTCCAACGACAAGACGTACTATTAAGAGGGATGTGACAGAAAATCTATTTAGATGATCTGGGTATCAATTGGATGAATCTGTCTTATACCTATGCACAAAATATCAATATATAACCCTTTGGTTTAGTTTCATATCGAACTATCTGATATGTATGGGACTATCATATATGAATTGGATCATCTGATCTAGTGTCCGATTCAACACACTATGTCCCCTTATTTCTAAAATATTGGACGGACCAATGTGACATTGGACTATCCGATATGTATCGGACTATTTTATACTTGTGCTGATCCGACTCGCTCTTGTTCTAGGGTGTTAAAATATTGGACAATCTGATATTTATAGTATACTATTCGATAGGTCTGAACCTTCTAATGTTGTACCTGATATGAACCTCTCTGGATGAAATGTCCTAGCCATTACTCTTTCACCTCGTCTCTTTGTCTGTGTACAACGGCTTGTTAGTAGGTGAGGCTATTTATTGCTCCTCCTTCCCCAAGTGCTAGGCTGCCTTCCACATTTACTCTGAGCTGAGCTTGCAAACAACCTAGAGTTTTTACTCCTCTCCATATATCTGAGTAATTCTACTTTTGTGAGAGTTGAGAAGCTAGATTCGACTACCTAGTTTCAATCCAAGTTCATCCTTTAGCATTCACCTCATCTCCAAGTTGAATTTATGTCGGATTTGTTACTCTTGGAGTTTGAGTGCTCCAGGATAGTTAGGAGTCATCCTTGAGCCAGCAAAGCTTTGTGTGGTGGCTAGGAAAGTTTGTGAGGGTTAGTTCCATCTCCGCAAGTAAAGGAATCAAAATGAATCCCAGAGTGATTGGTGCAACCCGGGAGGTTTAAGGTCAAGAAGGACCTCGGCTCAAGTGTGATGAATCCACCTCAACAGAGAAGTAGGATCTCCTCAAAAATCAAAACTTTTGGAACAACATCTATCGTGTCTCCACTATTTTTGCTTTCTAGCAAATCTTCTATTTGCTTGTTGTTGTTTTCTCGTCTTGGGTTGCTCCAACACTTCGGTTACCTACCGTATCTCTCTAACTCTATTTGGTGTAGTTGGTATCCGTGTGTTGAGTGGATTCTCAAATTCCCTGTTTCTACAGATATCGAATAGTATGATCTGACATGAGATAATTCGATCCATATCGGATTATCCGATCCTAAGATCAAAATATCCGATATTATCTTTACGCTATATTTAAATATTTCAAATTTGTATCGCCTATTCACCCCCTCTAGGTAATATCTCGATCCCTCAATTGGTATCAGAGCACGGTCTCTTGTGATAAGCTTAGCCGCTTGAGGGATTAAGATGTCGTTTATGGAGGAGAGTTGTGAGGTTACCAATGCGGTCACCAATAATGAATGCACTGGTGTGAACATTCCTTTTGATTATCCCACCACATGCTCATCTTGATTTCATGGTTTCATTCCATCCGGTCAAGCACCTTACTTTGATGGCATTCACTATGCAGCTTGGAGATATAGGATGAAGATGCACTTGATCTCACATTATACTTCTATTTGGGATATTGTTGACAAGCTACAAGGTGAAGGATCCTAAGAAGCTCACTCCCAAGAAAAAACAAGACCAACGCTGTAACTATCAAGCTGTTAACGCCCTGCTTAATACCATGAGTCCAAGTGAGTTCAACCAAGTGGATGGTCTTAAGGATGCCAAGAAGATATGGGATACACTTAAGGTGGCTCATAAATGGAGCTCAATTGTTTGAGAGTCCAAAATTAAGCTTATCAAGGGCAAGTTGGTACTAATGGTGTCGGAGGATATGGCGGGAGCTACAAGAACATGTTTGATCACTTGATGATTCTTGTAAATAAAGCAAAGGGACTTGGGTGTGATGACTTGAAAGACTTGGTCGTGGTCAACATCCTTCGGATCATCACACCAAACAATCGCCACTTAGTACAACTTATTTGGGAAAAGAGTGACTACGGTACCCTTACTCCTCATGATGTGCTTGGAAGGCTATTGACCAATGAGACGATGGATGTGAAAGCTAAGGCCATTGAAGATCTTGTTCGGCCAAACAAGAAGAAGAACATTACATTGAAGGCAAGTTAAGACTCTCAAAAAAAGCTCAAGTAGAGATGAGAAGGAAACTTTCATCGACCTCGAGGAGATTGCTCTTCTAGCAAGGAAATTCAATAAATTCCTCAAGAAGAGTGCTACAAGGGAGAGCATCACAAGAAGTTCACTAGCAAGTCAAAGGGAAGACACTCCAAAAGAACTTGTTATGAGGGCGGGGTAATTTCATTGTCAAGTGTTCACAAAACAGGAGCAAGGAAGACGATGACAAGAAGAAGCGCAAGCATCAAAAGAAGGAGAAGACTAAGAGCTATACTGAGAGTATCAAGGGTCAAGCTCACATCGAACAAGAGTGTACATTCGATGATTCTAGCTTCGACCACCATTCTGAAAATGAAAGAGTCGCCATTATTGCCGTCACCACTAACTCGTCGAGCAAAGCACTCTTTGGTGATATGAGCGACAACGACGCTCCCATTTGCCTCATGGAAAAGGGGCACATGGTATCATCCAAACCGGCTCGTTTTCAGCTTTGAGTTGAGACGAGCAGAGCTCGCTGAGCAGTGATCCACGAGCTTTTTTTTTTCAGCCCTAACAATAAGCATATAACATCTAGATAAACACAACCAAACACTATTTGCCAAACATATTAATCATGACATACCAAATAATATATTTTACCCTAGTAGTGAAGTACATATGGTATTTTACTATAGTTAACAAGCAGTGCGCACTCTACTTGTTAAATAAACATAGTGGTAGCATTTGATAATATACTGACGACATATGGCATGTGGTAATTTTACAAGAATACAACACATTGACCTAGTACATACAATAAATCACAAGCATTGGCATGCAACATAAAATTTTAACATGGCACAATCAGGCTCTTGTATGTGCTCCAATCAAAAGGGCACCGGTAATCGTTGTGGTAGATAAAGCCGAAGGCAGGAATTTCCATGGTCGTTGTCGGAACTAGAGGCATCAGTGCTCGACGCTAGATGCGATGGCCCAGAGGTGGACGCAACAATGCGAAGGTGAACACAATGTCGCCGAGCTGAACACAATGGCGCAATGGTGGATGCGACGCTGGAAGTGACGACACTGAGGACAAAACGACACGACGAAGGTGGGGGTATGGAATTTGGGCCTTGGTGGCGTATTGGGTAGATCCCAGAGAAAACATATGATAGCCGGGGCGAATTTTGGAGGGAACGAAGCGATGACCGGGATTGGTCTTGGAAGGGGCGGTTGTCGAACCGGACAGGGGCAGTTGTCGTTGGGGACTTTTGGGGCACCACTCCCTCTGCCCATCTCAAAACTATTTTTTTATGTACTCTTCAAATATTTTTTCTGTAGAAGTTTTTTTTTAAAAAAAAATTCCTATAGAAGTTATTCTATCTAATAGCAACTCCAACTCCCCCCTCTATATTTCCCCTATAAAACACTACTAGCGTCCCCTCTATCCATCCTTTAAAATTTTTTCACAAATTACACTATACTCTAAAAGATTCTTTCCCTCCAGCAGCCCCTCTATATCTGTTACAATATTTTAGAGTGCCACCTGAATTTGCTCAAAGTATCCGTAGCGGATTCTATAATGACGATAGACATGGAGCATGGGGTGGCCTAGTGGCCTACAGAATGCGGAGGGCGAATCTAGCAGAGACCGGTGACCCGCTACCAAACCCCGATAGGAACGCACGCACCCGGACTTACCAAGCCCGAAGGCCCCTTCATTCGCTGCCCGCACGCGTCACGTCATGTGTGGTGTGGGCCGAAATGCTCGAACTCCACCCCCCTTGGACTTGCGTACCGGGTCCGGGTGAGCCCACACGGACGGGCGCACGGGCCCCGCCTGCGCCCGCGCGCGCGCGTACCTGTGTTACCTATGTACCGTGCGGCAAGCTGGGCTCAGAGTCCACGCATCCTGTGAACGCGCGCGGCGCGGGCTCGTCACCTGCCGGCCCGGATCGTGCCACCACGTACCACCTACTGCTCCAGGGCTTCGCATTTGTGCTTTCCCGTTCCACCCACAGCCAGCATCCCGCTCCCTAGTGAAATTCAAAATCACGTAGAATTTTTTGGTTAAAATTTATTACCACCCTATGAGAAAAAGGCTCAACAGGTTCATCGCTGACTAGGGTTTTCTCTACGGTATTATACCTAAAGCGAAATTATAAGCTAGGCAGTATAAAGAAGAGGGACCATTATAAATACACACAATTGATCAATAAAGATTCTCGTGCCTACCTTTCTCTCTACATATGCGTTTCTGATTTCTGTGATTGTGATCGTGTAAGACTACCGTGAATTACAGTAGTTTGCACCCACAACATCCCGCTCCCTAGTGAAATTCAAAATCATGAGGACATGTCCAATGCTAAACCCCTATTTCTGTGCATTTGTTGCCTAATTATACTATTCACATGCTAAAACCTTTTCTTACCCAAATAATGACGAGTCTATTTTTCCAATCTATACATTTCTCTCTTGTTTTTACTCTCAATTCTTTTCACTATTCACAACCCTATTTCTATAGCAATGAGCAACAAATTAATAGAAAAATACGCCTAAATCATCCTCTTTCTTCCTTTTTCTTTCTTCCAATTCCTTTTTCGGGGAGCTCTAGTTGGAACACCGCCAAACGTTGTTGTCGCACCACTTGCTTCCACCGCTACGCAAGACCACCACGCTTGCCCGCCGCATCGCCTGCACTTCCGCGTTACCAGGCCACCTGTGCAGCCATGCCGCCACAATGCAAGGTCACCGCTGCGACATCTAGCTAGCCATGTCGTTCGCACCACCACGACGCCGGACTGGCGTGCCCCCCTCACCTGCACCTCCGCCACACCGCCCCACCGGAGAGAGACACTAGAGGATGTTGTCGTGATGCTGGACCGCCATGTCGCCGCGTTGGAGAGACAAATGTCAAAGGGAGGTGAAGGAAGAAGGAAGAAGAAGATCGGACAGGGTTACTTTTCGTCACATGTGAAAATCAAGGAAAGGAGGGCGAAATATTGGGAATGTGGAAAGGACTAAAATTTTATGAAAAGGGCTAAAATGTGACAAAAAAAAAGTCATGTGTCGAAGTGATTGGAGTGCCCAATGTCAATTCGTAGGCACATGAATTTAGTTCAGATTACCCAGGTTTACTAATTGGGTGGCATAAATCCATTTTCCCATTTGCCTCCTGATCGTCATGCATCCTACCTAGCGCTATCATACTATTCTCCAAACACCGCTCTGGACCTCAAAAGCTCGATTTGAGCTTGCAAGCTTAAGAGCTCAAGCTTGGTCAAGCCCACATTCGTGCATGCTTGATATAGGCTTGAGATAAGCTCGAGCCCACCTAGCCTAAGCTCGTCCAGAATCCTTCATTATAGAATCCTTTCTTATATACTGTCTTATGGAGTACTATACAGGCGCAACCCAAATAGGGGGTCAGCTCATGTGACCACTAGAGGCCCCTGACCCATATAATTTGTAGGTATTAGTAGTATTAGGGAGGTTAGTGACAAAGACAAACCTAACATAGCCCATTAAATTAGCGCAAACAAGCTTAATATGTAGATTAGTTTTTAGTCGCCAGCCTATGATACTATTCATTGTCATTTTGTTTCTCAATTCTTCAAACCTGTCGTCGACGCTAGTATTCCGTGGATCTTTTAATTGTAGTAGCTATGGTCGTCAATAAAAAGGTCACTTTTTTTTACCTTACTTCAAGTCTCCAAAATGTTTGGATCGGCCACAAAAGTCTTACCTACTTTTAATTAAATAATTTGACTAGCTGTACTACTTTCATCATAATTTAATCGCATACTTAAAGTTGTATGTTTATTGCATTAAAGTACATGTTGCTCCTAGTCACCACTATTATTTTACTAGCAAACTGCTTCGACAGGAACAACTTTCCCATTTATAACATCATTGTTGTTTTATTTGGCAAAGGGAAATATAGTATTGATGAAATATATGATCATAGATACTACGATGAGATGTGATGCGTCATAGGCACGAAGATTCAGCTAATTTCATTACATATTGGCTAATACGTTGAAGGGTTGTTATGTTCTTAGGTCCCTATGTTACAATCTTGGGAAGTTTTGTATGTGTCAATATTGGTGTGTGTTTTTAGCTTGTAGCTATAAGCTTATGTAGTTTAGTGTTTGTATGGACAATATTGTACAATAACTTATTTTAAATGCAATGAAATATTTCTTTTGGATCATTGTTCATATTTAATTGTATTAAATTATCGAATGAAAATGATATTTATATTTAAGCCAAATATATCCAACAAATAAATAGAAAATAATAATATGCATTGACATTTAGTCGTGTTGCAATAGGTCATATATGTGATGCTAAGAGATGTTCCTCATTATTTGCATACATGTGATGCTAAATTTGTGTTGCTGTTTTGCAACACATATACATATGTACAACATCATATGGTTTGTGTTGCAGTATAGAGCTCAACAACACCACCTATAACACATCACCTACTTTATATGATGCTAGCAATGACTGCAACACATATACGTACATATAGCATAATATGAGCATGTTGCTATATGTCAGTCTTGTAGTAGTGCTAGTGCTGCAATACAATAATAAATAACAAATGCTACGTCTCACCACATTTTTTTTTTATCGATCTATTTGTTAAAATGCATCAGTATCTATATACTTACCTGCCTATATCTTGTATAATCATCTCACCATGCATCGGCAAAAGGAATATACCCACCATGCACCATGCACGCATGCATGTACTCTTGCGTACGGGTACAGTGTACAATTATTCTGTGATTCCCACGTATCCATGCATGTTTCATCCGGGCTGAGGTCCAAGCCATGAAAACACAGCCGTTTCAAAAACTGCGGTTTAATGTAATAATTGATTGATGGATTAAGACCTTCAATATTATGCCCTTCTGCCCAATTTTGACCATAATATGCAAGCTTGACAAAGTAATTATCGCCAATTGCTACCAGGTGTACGTAGAAGTATTTGCGTCTCGAATTACTAGCTGCGTAAAATATTTGGCGAAATACATAGCAGGAATAATCAGTGTGATACATAGCACGGCAAATGAAGATCGATGACTACGGTGACTACGGATGAGTGGCTAGCTAACAAAGAAAATGGCGCTAGCTGACTACGGTGACGATGGATGAGTGGCTAGCTAGCTCTCCTAGGATTCCCCTATATATATATAGCTAGCTCGGGTGCTTCACTAGGCATGGGGAACAAACGGGTTGAGCACACGTACGGTAGCATAGAATATCTGTATCCGTACCTGTATCCAGTGGATATCCAAAATTTCTATCCAAATGTATCCATATCCGTCGGGTACCCAAAATCTAACGGATACCCGTATTCAGTGGGCATGATGAAGGGTGCTACGTGGAAAGGTCAAGGGACCACACTCCATGCCACTATTTTGATCATTCCAAGCGCAAGGGCAGAGGAGATAATGCAAGCTAGAATCGAAAAATGCCAAGCACGAGCTGGGAAATCTACACCAAATCAAAGAAAGACGGTGTAAGAAAAGATTCTTCTGTGCATAGTCAAGATCAAGAGCATAGTGTGTAACCTACACCAAATCGAACAAAATCAAATGCAAGAATCAATAAATATTATGTACATAGCCAAGAGCAGCACACACATCAAGACTCAATAGGGAAAAATAGCCAAGATCCGGCATGGACAACAAGTGAAAAAAACAACAAATATCCACTACATGTCTGCCCAAATATCTTTTCCCAGACGCAAGAAAAGGATGGATGGAGAAACACATGGGAAAAATCTCAGAAACACGGGAGTATTCACCTTTCTTTGCATATATATGGTCCACAAGTCACACGCATAAACAGGAAAGTTGCGCCCTTGTAGATGTACGCAGTGAGACGATGGGGAGAAGGACAGGAGCACTGCTGCATCAGGATGGGAGGAGGATGGAGATGCTGGGATGAGAAGGAGCACCACCACGCCAGAACGAGAGTAGGAAGGGGAGGACCGGGGGCGTCCGTCAGGATTGGGACGGGTGGGGTGGTGGCGTGCGGCAGGGATTTTTTTTCGGATGAAATTTCGGATTTTTCGACGACGACCGAAATGAAAACGAAAATTTTGAATTCAATAGATTTGATCAAATTTGATCCTTATACATAAAAAGAAGGCATAACTTAACTCTTGACAACGAGTCTTGTAGCCTACTGGGTAGATCTTCCTCAAACAATTAAGCTTGGGATCAATAGTTCAAATCCCAGAGTTAGCATTTTTTAAAAAAATTCAAGTCTACATTTTTATTCTGACGAAATTTCCCCAAAATTTAGGATATTTTGTTGGGGATCAAAATTTTTGTTCTATCAAAATGTAAATCCCTTGCGTGCGGTGCAGGGAAGCGAGGAGTTCCACAGAGGTTAGGGTACTGGAGTAGGATGAGAGTTGGAGAAGTTTTTTGCTTGAGCCCCATGTGTCATACCAGTACCCATGCACGGGTATTAGGTATGGGTTCGAAGAAACCATACCAATATAGTCTATAGATATTTATTTGAACCCTATCATTGCCATCCCTATGATCGACCAACACCAGTATGATGGATAGATAGGTATACTATGACTAATCATGCGGCATATTTTAAATTTCCGATATAGTACGTACTGTTGTATTTCTCATTTTCAGGGAGAGACCCAGAGAGAGAGTGGGTTTTGTCGTGTGGCACGTACCACCTACTACGTCCCATGCATGCACCGCTTGGTCCGTAGCGCAGAGGAGAGGAGGGGTGTGGTGTACGCACACGCGGCTGCATGCTGCTCCCTGCATGCATGCACGCACGCTCGCACGCGCGCGCGCGCAGAGTGAATCATGGCACAGCAACGTGGGCCGATGCGTCGCGGGGGAGCAGCCAAATTAATCTATCAGGCTGCGTTGTCAGTGATCCATCCACTCGATCGATCTACGTACCGAGCGGCCGGCCCGGCCCGTGTATGTTGTAGAGAGACCAGCTGCCTGCTGCCACTGTGCCACTGATCGCTCCATCATCCATGATGACTAAACACACAGCTAGCTCCATGCATCACGTACGCCATCATTCTTGATTCCCTAGATAGCTACCCTAATTCTTTTCCTTCCTTAATCGCATCCGTGTCTATATGCGTGTAGCAGAGATGTCCTTCATGTCCCTTGGATCGTGTGCCACATCATATGTACACCTATTATGGAACACACCGGAGCTGAAAGCGAGTATCCACAGTGAAACGCTACGCTACGCTAAGCTGAAATGTACGAGGCCTAAGACCGGCTTATAGATCAAAATCTGGGTCATCTGTCCATCATCAGAGTGAAGCTTGATAAAACTAAGCAGAGATCCGAACCATTGACTCTTTCAACGCACCGCTCAGACATCCATCCTTGCCCCCTCACCCGCCCTGTCTATCTGCGCGCTGGCAAATAGGGGAAAAACTCTATGTGATTCGCTGTAAGCTTACTCACTCATCAGTCAGTCAAGAAATAATGTTTCGTACATATAATGAAAACATTGCTATGTTAAACTCTAAATTGACGGCTATTGCTGCAGTACAACACTTAAAATTTGAGACTTTGCTATATACAACTCAAAATTCAATATATTGCCCCCCATGGCACTATCATACGTTGACATCATTTAAAAATATCAAAACTAAAAAAGTAATCGAGAAAAATTCCAAAAAATTACGAGATGCTAAACATAAGTGCATTTTGCCATCGAAATTTATAAACCCATAATTTAATGTTTCAATAAAAAATTTTAAAACTCAAAACAATTCATAACAATACAAAACAAATCACAAAATAAACAAAAAAATGACGAAACATCGCCTGAATAGTCTTTGTCAGTGAGGAACGAGGGTTTGGTTGGCCCCTCAGTCAACCAAATAAGTCCGGTGTCCAAGGCCCGTCCCTAAACCTTGATAGTTTGCCATGCTGACACGCGGTCTGGCACGGTGTGGGCTTGGCCAACGCGGCATGTCCTGGTGTAGCTTGCAGCCTGGCGAGGACGATGTTCGACATAGGCGCAATGCGTGACCAACGTGCAAAAGATCCTATGTGATTTGTGTCTCGACGCAAATGAGGTCCGGCATGGGCACGATGCATGACCGTGATGGATGAGGACTTGTGGCCACGTGGCACAACTCCAATGAGGACTCTGCCAGCACACGGCAAGGCTGCCACAGGCTCTACCTGGCTTGAATTGGCAAGGCTAGAGACGAGCATAACACAGCCAGGATATGAGGAAGGTTGTGGACGCTCAATGGTGCACGACCACGTCACATCCTGGGCATGGCCATGGCCAGGGCATGCATATGGTGAAGTGGCCGATGAGGCCGAGTAGCGTGGTGGCAGCGTGGCGGTGACCACGTCCGTGTGCTCGCGCGGCGATGGCATGGTCTGCGGCCTTGATGGCCTAGCCCTAGCGAAGTGTGCCCTCGATGGTAGAGTAGTGAAACAACTAATTAATCTATGGCAGCCCTAAAGGTGGTACATAGTATCATGACCAACCAGCGACGATAGTGCAACATTATGGTCCTGGTCCAGTCCTCTCCCTACGCATGCACGGATAAAAAGCTAGCAGAGCCCAAAGGCACCCGGTACACGGCCAGGACGAGGTGGTCGCGGCCGAGCCCCTATGGTCCTGATTGACCGGTGACCCTTGGTGGCCAATATTGGCACGTGGGTAGCCACACAACAATACCGGTTAGAGATTTCTAGATCTGACTGCCCTCCTCGGCCCTATTTGTTGAAAGTTAGGAAAAATTTGCAGGTCTACCCCGAAGTTGGCAAGTTGCAAATACATCAGAATTTTTAGATTGGTCCACGAAGGAATTTCTTCTTATGCTGACAAATTCCTATGTCAAATTTCATTTGGACCCTCCGATAATAGGTGCATGAGCTTTCACAAATTTAAAAATCTTAGCCCTGACCCTTGTCGGAAGATTCATATTGATGGGTTTGTTTTCAAGCATCGTGTTATATTGAGGTTATTTAGTGCTTTGATACGATTGTGTGGCTAGCAAACTTATAATTTGTAAAAATTCATTAAATGCTAGAATGGTTTAAGTTGTTCTAGTTAAGGCATTCTCTCTTGGCATTGAGATGGTATTCGCATAATTCGTAATAGAATATGGTGCCTAGAGCACATCTTACCTAGATTAAGGATAGTAATCTTATATGGAATAAATTGTATGTCTAGATTTGGACAAGTTGTTATGCAACTAGTGCACCGATTTGGCCGGTGCGACGCATGTCATAGCATGGGCACAACCTATACGGTACATCCTGACGAGGTTTTTCTAGGTGGAATAAATTTTCTTTGTATTACATAAGTATGGATAGTGGTACTTGAGATTATGGTTAGCTCTTTCCATTTATTTTATACTCACACTTTCATGAAGCACAATATGATAAATGTATAGAAGACATTACTATTGGGATGTTGTCTTCAGGGGAAGCATGTGCTAACTATTGATTGGGAATATGATAATCCAGATGATTTCATCATTGATCCAACCAAGAAGGCGTTGACATGACAATCAAATTTTAGAATGTTTTACCTCATCATATAGATCCTAAAGATTTATATTACAAAGGTTGGATATTATCCTGATCCTAAAGATAAATATATTCTTCTTTTTTCCCTTATATGAGTTTTTTCTTGATGTTTTTCATAGTAAGGTTTCTAACGAGACAATATTGCAACGTAACTTGCGTGTGCTATGCACTCTTTTTCTAGGTCTTTTTTTCCACTGGGTTTGTTTATAGAGTTTTTAACGAGGCATTAACATAGTGCGGTTTGCCCAAGGGGGATGCTACCTACGAGGTAAACCCAGCCTGGCAGGGTTATCTGTATGGATATTGCAGGCAACACCGAATCGGGATAGATGTGGAATTCCCTTGAGGTTTCTTGGTGGTCAAGGAATTCTTTGTTATAAATATAAGAGACACCCCTTTATAATCTACTGGCATATGAGATTAAAAGATTTCCCACCACGTGTGTTTTCTCTACTTGTATGTTCATATATTGTGTGCTTGAATCTTATAATTGGTGCTCGACAATGTCTCGCGATTCGTTATCCTTGTTTGTTTCAGCTTAAAATAAATTAAATTAATTTTTTATTTTTGTATAACCCAAATGATGTAATACTTTGTATTCATTTTTATAGGGTTTTAAATTGTTCTTCCTAAAATTTGTAAAATAATTTTTTATATTTTTCAAAACTTTAAGATGTCTTTCGATAGACCGTTACTTTTGAAATTAAAATTTTCAGGAACTTACAGTCGAAACAAAGAAGACAACGCCGACTGTGGTGGATAAATGCCAGGATCGAGGAATATTAATAGGAAGAAAGAAAGAGGTTAGGATTAGGGAAGTGGACTAGGTTGGTTTATTTGCGGGTAATTGAAGGGCTTTTCTATAAATCTTGATGGCTTACGTTGGGATGCGCGGACTATTTCGGTAGATAAAGGTGTCGGCTGGTTGATTTGTGAAGTCCGTGAAAAATTTATAAGATCGCATGGGTTAAACGTTGGTGTAACAATCCGAATGTGCCCAAATTGAGTAAACTTTCAAAATTTAAATTTAAATATGAACTTATTCTCTCTCTCCATCTCTTTCTATCCCTCCTGCCCTCTCCGGCAGGCGCTCTTTCTCCTTCGCTCTAGGCGCACCATATGCACTCTAGCGCTGGCCATCTGCACCGCCACTCGGTCCGCCCGCTTCAGACCACTGGTCCCCGTCGTTGTCCCTTCGATCGTCGCCACTGTACGTGCAGGCTCATCTATCCACGCCACCCATTCCATGGCACGCCCCTGAAGCAAAAGACCTAAGCCTAGGCCAGGCCACACCCCATCATGATCCACCACACGTGCTAACCCAACCCCATGATCATTACTGTTGCCGTGAGCTCATCGAGCCACCCATAGTCGCACGTTGCTACCCAAAGCACCATACAGCCGAAACCGAGTCCCCACCAACTCGCATTACACGTTTTCCCTCAAATTCCTCCCATTCGGCTACCAAGTCTCCTTTCAAAATTCTCTGTCCTTGGTGAACTACTCGCGAACCCTTGCGCCCATAGTGACTCCTCTCTATCACTAACCTGACGGGCGCCTCAATTTTTGTAGTGTGTCATCGAGACTCGCCAGAGCCGGAGGCATGACACCCAATTTTTTCAGCTTCACGGTCGCCAGCCTTTCCCACGTATTCCCGCGTCCATCCGACGCCTCAGTAAGCTTCACCATGCTCCATAGATGCTCAAGTGTGCCTTAGGTTGAAGAAACAAGGGCCGCAAGTAGCATCTTAATGGTCGCCGGAGTGCATCCCCATCGTGTGACACCGTGCTGCAGCATCCGGCCACCTCCAACCTCGGTGCGAGCATCAGCAGGTGGCCAACGACAAGTAGATGTCGAAGCACCCAAGTGCGTGGGTCATGATTACCTGTAGCGCTACCACATCAGAGAAGCCCCTCGTCGGACACTGTAGTGTCAGAAGGAAGACGATGACCACGCACCGACCGATGCGCTCCAAGAATCGTGCAGACACATGTCATGGGAGTCGCGGGCCGTGGGCCCAACCTGTTGGATACCTTTTCAATATACCTGCATGACTGTAAGATGCTAACGAGACTCGTCAGGTTAAGTGGAGCCGGTTCCTGATAGTGGCATCTCCCATGTGCGGTGGCGCACTAAAAAAAATGTGCCTTCGGTGTAGCCCACACACGTCCCCTGATGGGACAGCCCATTACTATTCATTCAAGTTTATGCACAATTTATTTAATTATCTGATTTCAGATAATGTAAATGAGCTATTAAATAGCTAGAGACCTCGAAAACTTCTAGAAAAATTATGGTGAATACTAGAATCCTGCTATTATTTTGTAAAAATATTATTTAGTATGATGCAAAATAATAATTTTATGGAGATCTATTTTAGTATTTAGATATTTCAATAAATATATGAATGGAGTCTCTATTAATTAGAAATAGTACATGCCTTAATAAAAAATCTCAAAAATTCCCTTTAAGATATAGAATATCTTCTGGACTCAGAAAAAAATATAAAAGTACATGTCATCACCTTAAAAGGAAATAATAAAACTATTAAATTATGTTTTACCATTATCTTATTTACTAAAGTGGCATCAAAATGATCCAAAATAATAGGGGCATTATGTAGGATGACATTAATATTATTATATATAAAAATATATCCTATTAATTGATCATGCATTGCATTAGCATTTTTGTTGAACCGTGGACGAGGTTTCTATGATACTTAGGTATAAACCAAACTCGTGGCTGAGTAGTCATAATTGCATTCATGCATCATGATTTACTTGCATTTTGAATATTTATTGGTATTAAATTTGTCAAATAGACATAAATGACCCGGATGGGAAGTTCGGAAACGCCGAGGAGGACTACCACCCATAAAATCAAGGCGAGTTAACATTCCTTCAATCTCAGTTCTATAAAGTATAGAGATTGTTATCAAAATGCATGCTTATTGAATTATACCCATTTGACATTCATGTTATAAACATGCATGTCCTTGTTCTTATTGACTGCCAATTATGACTGTCGTAACTGTCATACCCCTTGAATGATCTAAGTCTGCCTTGGTAACAATTTTAGCCCTATCTTATGGGGTAAAAATTTTGCTTATACTTGTTTAGGTTTATAAATAAACATTTAGAAAAAATACCACGGAACTATGGCCTGATATTCGCTGGATACTCTTCCATTCCCTTAATTGATGACATAAGAAAATTAGGGCTGATAGTTGAGTTTGGGATGACATTCTATAGTTGTTGTTGACTGTGATGGTGTGCTTCGCATGATTATGGTCGGTTGGGGTGGTGGATTGATCTATGGTGATGAATGGATGGGTTATGGATACCCCCGAAAGGGATGGATGCGGATGATGTATAACATGATTGTTCTCCAGAGCCAAGTATAAGAGAAGGATTTATTAGGATAGAAACGCCCTCGTGCTGAGTTAGGGCTTGTCTAGGAGGAGCGCGGAGTTGCACACGTAGCGGAAGGGCGCTGCCATCAAAGGATGGTTGCAACACGACGCGTGGCCATCGCACGGAGTACAGGTTTGGTGCGCTAGTAGTGTGCGCTATACAGAGGCACCCAAGCCATTCTTGAAGAAAACCGACATGTGGGTCGTCCCTAAACTCCGTAAGACTAGATTAGGCTGGCAAACCTCCTAAATTGAACGTGCATCTATGAAAGGTGTGGCTCACAACGGGATTACCAATTCTGGAAGGATGGAGGGTGTTGGAAGGAAGATGGTTGGTTATGATTGGAAATGGTTAGAGGAAAGGTTGGGTATGTTTGGTACGATAGGATAGGTTGGATTGTTGGTTGGATGGTTTGATTGTTAATAGATGTTTGTTAAGACTAGGTTGACCTTCATGATTACTCAAGATAAATAATAAACCAGTGAGTTATATATGGTGATTTGAATTTTCTTAAAACTGGCTTTATGCAAATAAATGAACCCTTCCCACTTCTATTGAATTCTGTAATCACTAAGTGCATTAAAATGGGTATTAACTAGTCAGTGTTTGTGTTGGGTTTAGTCCCACATCGGATATTGGTGATGGGGGAGCACAACTTAAAAGGTAGAGGAACCCCTCTCCCTTCAGGCTAGTCTTTTGGGCTGAGTTGGGCCAGGACCTGCTGGGTTATGCTTCTAGTTGGACCAATAGATGTGGGGACCTAGGCCTGAGACCAGGTGTTGGTCTCAGGGGGAGCCGGATCATTGTCGGGCCATGAGATGGCCAGATCGCAGCAGGCTCCAACAAGTGGTATCAGAGCCATGGTCGGTAACCCGAAACGTCTCCAGGAGATCGCACGATGTAGGACAGATGGTTCGATGTGTCATGGGGGAGATTGTTGGGTTCAGTCCCATACTGTAACATCCCAAATTTTAAAACCAATATGGCACGTTAATAATATCTTAACTGCATGATTTAAAAATATTAAAATATTGATTTGGATAGCATCATGGCATCATCATCGCATGCATCGTTTTGAAAACAAAATTTGTGTATTAAAAATTTCCAAAGTAAAAACCTTTTTGGGAAAAGTATAGTAATTTGTTTGATATATAATATTTCCCTAAGGCCAAATTGAATTTGATATCTATTTCTTTCCCCTGAGTATTACTTTGTTAAAAATTATTTAAAATAATTTTCAGCTAGGAGGAAAAATCTAAAATCAAAAGCATTGTAAGGGAAGAGGATTTTCCCGGCCCATTCCATTTTCCTATTTTCTCCCTTATTTTCCTCTCCCCTGTTTCGGCTTCCAGAGCCCCGGCCCAAATCCTTCCGCGGGGTTCCCCCTTGGTTGGGCCGCGTCCCGGCCCAACTCACCAGTGCCGGCTGTGCCTCGCTTCCTCCCTCTCAGCCGAGTCACCGGCATGCGGGTCCCGCTCAGTGGACCCCACTGGTCAGTTCTATCTTCAACCGCAAATTCCTCTTCTAGCTGACCCGTTTCTGCCCATACCCGATTCTTTCCCCGCTCGTCCGCGGCGCTGTCCTCCTCGCCCTTGTCCCTCTCTCTCTGTTCTTCCCGTCCCTTTGCGTCCTCTCTCCTAGCGCCGGTGAACTCGGCGAGGCCGCATGCGTGTCTGCCCTGAGCCTCGCCACCCTAAGCCTTAGCCGGTGCATCTCCTCTAATTGCCGTACGCCTTGCCGTGCCACCTTGCCCCCTTGACCCGAACGGCACCCCAGCTTCGCGTGCGTGCGTGTCCTTGCCCTCGGCGCCGTGCTTGAGTTCCCGCACGCCGACGCGACCCCTCCTCTTGCCCTTCTTGTCGCCGTCGTCCCATCGCCATGGCCGCAGCCATGCCCCACCTCTGGGCCGCCTCTGTAGCCGTCCTTGCGCCGATGTGCCCCCAGGTGAGGGCATTCATTGTCGCCGAGCTACCCTCGCCGGCACGCCCCTATTTAAGCCACCATTTCCCCTCCTGTTCCTCTTTGCCGTTGCGCCACCGCGGACTCCAGGAGCTTCCCTTCGGTGAGCTCTCTCCTCGGTATTCATCAATTAGGGGCAGTACCCCTCGGGTTCACCCCTGCTCACCTCCCTCCCTCGTTCTCCCTCGTGCAGAACTCGGCGAGCCCGAAGCCTCCCTTCCTCCGTCGCCCCTCGCCGTCGCGCCGCCACCCAAGCAGGCGTCGGACGCCGGTAAGTCCACCCTCCAATTGGACAGTTTCCCGTGGATAATCCATGAGCCTCACCGGTTGCGAGCGGCCGGAGTTGCATCGCCGCAGCCTCTGTTGGTCATTGCCGTCGCCGATTTCCCTGTGTTCCCTCGCTCGAATCTGCCTCGTGCGTCACCGACAGGTGGGCCCGTGGGCTCCACCGGTCAGCGGCTTGCGGGTTGCCTCTCCCTATCGCCTGGGCGCGCTGGCGCGGTGGCCGCATCGTGGGCCTTTCGGCCGAGCCGGCCCAGCGCTGGGCGGCCTCCTCTCTCCCTTTTTGTTTCTTTTCCTTTCTGATTTTTGTTTTAGCCACTATTTAGTACCTGAAAAGCAGTGTTAAAAAAATAGCTAAATGTATTGTATAAATGCTGTAAAAAGTTGTGAAAATATCTTGAGTGTTTCTGGACCTGAGGAGACTATATTTTAGCTTGTCATGCATGTGCCATTCATTTTTGGTTAAATAGATGATTTAGGGTCGCATCATTTCATGTGCACCTAAGAAATTTTCACAGATTTTTCTTCCAAATAAAAATGCAAATGCATCAAATCATTGAATTGATGGATGGTACTACTGTGCTTGTATGTATTCGCGCGATTAGGAGGCTAAGGCCCCAAAGACCCGATCGACGACGTCCCCTTCACTTTCCCGGGAACCGATCAAGGCAAGTTTTCCCTTCGATCATATCGTGGAGCCATTTTTGTTGTTTAGAAAATGTTTATTAGACCTGAAAATTTGCATGCTAGTTTAAAATGATAATCGACGTATTTGTTTGACCTAGTTATCATGACCTAGTAGAAAAAGTAGAAATAATGTTAGAACTAAAACTTAAGGTTAAAATAATAAACTGGCTTATACTCTCTATTATGGTAGGACAAAATGCTTAAAAATCTCTTAGGCGAAATATTATCATCATTTGAGTGAAATGATTGATTTTGAGAAATATTTGGGAAGAATATGATTTAAAGGTAGTGCATCAAGGGTGATGCCTAGTAGGAAAATGATTTTCCTCTTACCCCAAAAATCTTCCGACTAGGGGGAGATATTTTGTCGATGAGTGCAGTGTGGCACCATTTTAAGAAAACTGGGCTAAAATACCGTCTCTTCCCTAGTCTAAGGACTGTTCGTCCTATGATCCGACGAACTAAGCCATAACATTGTGACCTCGAGTCCCGTTATGGGACGGGCCCGGTCGTTAGCCCTTGTGGTTAGCGGTCTTGTGGCGAAACACTTCTGGTGCATAACATCTCGAGGGTAAAGCGTACCCACTCTGCAGAGTTAAAACTATCATGATAGCCGTGCTCGCGGTTACGAGCGTGCGAGTGGACTGTTCATATGGTAGTTCTTCTTTTCTAAAAACCAGTTTGAGAAAAAGCGGTTTTAAGAGAAAGTTTTGAAGTGAGTAAAGTATTTGATAAGGTTTTCATTTGAGTTAGGTGCCACTGGCTATATTCCGGATTGGGGGTCGGCCTACCGGAAACTGTTCGCGCGGAATGGGCCTAGCCGTTTTGAGAAAAGAAATGAGAAAGGATTTTGATCTCGCTATGGCACCGAGGCCAAGTGGCGAGAGGAATTTGAGAAGCGCCCAAAAGAAAATATTATGGTTAAATGTTTCCAAAATGCTTTGCAAAAACTAGGCCAATAACTGCTTTTCCACAAAATATCCTAAGCTCTCCTTGTACGGAACCACATCTGCATCATTTCCGACTAGCGAGTACAATTGTACTCACCCTCGTTCTTCCCCTCTCCCTTTTAAAAATTTCAACAGCTGGTCCGTCCGAGTACGGCCCGTCGTCCGAGGATGAGGACCCTGACTACAATGAGGAGGCGTTCTCCGATGAAGACTATGAAGAGTAGGGTTGCGTGTTCCTACAGCCCTCGTGCCTGTGGAATAAATAAATCTAGTAGTTGTTGTAATAGGCTTGTATTGTGAAGTACTCTGTATTGCGACCTGCGAGCCGTTGCTTTTGTAATGTATGGACTAAGTTCCCCTTTTTGCAATAATCAGAACGTTGGTAATGTTCCATTTCTGTATAACTGTGTGTACTAGCCATGATCCTTGGAACTAGTACGTCTTTACGCAGGCGGAATCCGATCTTGTAAATCGGGTGCCGACACATACGGATATTGGTGATGGGGGAGCATAACTTAAAAGGTGGAGGCACCCCTCTTCCTTCGGCTAGTATTTTGGGCTGAGTTGGGGCATGACCTGGGTGGTGCTTCCAGTTGGGCCAATAGATGTGGGGACCTGAGCCCGAGACCAAGTATTGGTCTCGGGGGGATCCGGATCGCTGGCGGGCCATGAGATGGTCGGATTGTAGCGGGCTCCAACAAACCTTAACATTGCATACTCTCACTCTTTTAGATGAAGGTCATGAAGAGGATCTATATGTGTCATGAATATGAGGATTAGGGATACGATGGTGTGTCATGAAGATGAGGATTAGGGATGCGACAGTCATGATGACGTTTAGCATTACTCCAATCGCTTGTAGGAATGCATAGCCATTGGAGAATTCGTTTTATCTCTAGTACTTCCACTTCTAAATAAATCTAGTTCTACTCAAACTAGACAACCTCTTACCACCTAATTGCTTCCTTATCTAGATTATTTCCAACACCGGAGGCATGACAGCCAATTCTTTCGGCTTCACGGTTGCCAGCCTTTCCCACGTATTCCTACGTCCGTCCGACGCCACGGTAAGCTTCACCATGCTCCATAGATGCTTAAGTGTGCCTTAGGTTGGAGAAACAAGGGCTGCAAGTAGCATCTTAATGGTCACCGGCGTGCATCCCCATCGTGTGACACCGTGCTGCAGCATCCGTCCACCTCCAGCCTCGACGCGAGCATCAGCAGGTGGCCAACGACAAGTAGATGTGGAAGCACCCAAGTGCGTGGGTCATGATTGCCTGTAGCGCTACCACATCAGAGAAACCCCTCGTCGGACACTGTAGTGTCAGAAGGAAGATGATGACCATGCACCAACCGATGCGCTCCAAGAATCGTGCATACACATGTCATGGGAGTCGCGGACCATGGGCCCAACCTGTTGGATACCTTTTCAATATACCCACATGACTGTAAGACGCTAACGAGACTCGTCAGGTTAAGTGGAGCCGATTCCCGATAGTGGCGTCTCCCATGTGCGGTGGCCCACTAAAAAAAATGTGCCTTCGGTGTAGCCCATATAGCCCACACACCTGTCCCCAGATGGGACGGCCCAATACTATTCATTCGAGTTTATGCACAATTTATTTAATTATCTAATTTAAGATAATGTAAATGAGTTATTAAAATAGCTAGAGACCTCAAAAACTTCTAGAAAAATTGTGGTGAATACTAGAATCCTACTGTTATTTTGTAAAAATAGTATTTAGTATGATGCAAAATAATAATTTATGGAGATCTATTTTAGTATTTAGATATTTTAATAAATAGATGAATGGAGTCTCTATTAATTAGAAATAGTACATGCCTTAATAAAAAATCTCAAAAATTCCCTTTAAGATATAGAATATCTTCTGGACTCAAAAAAAAAAAGTACATGTCATCACCTTAAAAGTAAATAAGAAAACTATTAAATTATGTTTTGCCATTATCTTATTTACTAAAGTGGCATCAAAATGGTCTAAAATAATAGGGGCATAATGTAGGATGACATTAATATTATTATATATAAAAATATATCCTATTAATTGATCATGCATTGCATTAGCATTTTTGTCGAACCGTGGACGAGGTTTCTATGATACTTAGGTATAAACCAAACTCGTGGCTGAGTAATCATAATTGCATTCATGCATCATGATTTACTTGCATTTTGAATTATTGGTATTAAATTTGTCAAATAGACGTAAATGACCCGGATGGCAAGTTCGGAAACGCCGAGGAGGACTACCACCCATCAAATCAAGGCGAGTTAACATTCCTTCAATCATATGAAATCTCAGTTCTATAAAGTAGAGATTGTTATAAAAATGCATGCTTATTGAATTATACCCATTTGGTATTCAAATATGAGTGTCATGATATAAGTGTCATGAATATGAGGATTAGGAATACGACGACGGTATAAGTGTCATGAAGATGAGGATTAGGGATACGACAGTCATGATGACGTTTAGCATTACTCTAGTCGCTTGCATGAATGCATAGCTATTGGAGAATTCGTTTGGATGGTCTTATGTTTTGTTGACTCTGATAATTCATTTTGTAACGAATTGTATGGTTGCTGGGTCTAATTACTTCTAAGTCTATAGGCATGAACTAAGTATGTAATATTCCGGATAACAACTTTATATGTAGAAAATGATACTCGGCTATGTATTACGAGCACTAGTAAACTGATTCAAAAACTAGTGCGTGTGAACAACATCTCTTAGATACATATAATGTTAAAGGGTGACATTTGGGGTTTGGATGTGCCTCAGGCCCTCAGCTGCACGATCAAACTGGCATGAATTTTGAGGTGGCGTGGAGGCTCGCGGGTGTCCTGGGTCTGTCCCTGATATTTGTGCATGTGACGTCGTCGTCGTCTTATGGGTTGCATAGACAATTGGTACTTGGTACTGTGTTGCTGATTCAGTGAACGTCAGAATTTGCTGGATGAATCCCGTAGGAATTGTCAAATCACCTATTAGATTCCCATGTCCTCGCTAGATATATGTTATGTGAATTTTTAGAAACCTGGCACGCACCCTCTATCCCTCTAGCAAATAAAATTGGATACCATTTTGAGCACAGCAAAGAAACTCCAACTTTAGTAATCTATGTCCTTTTGGAATATTTCAATTGTAAAATAACTTAACGCCGGACGTCCAACCGCAAACCATAAATTGAAAGGCAACCCCCTCCTTCCTTCCTTCCTTTCTTCCTTGCACCTTACTCCCATCCAGCCACTCCCCGATAAATCAACAATGTGCTTCTCTCCACCCTTCTCACACCTTTTCCCGACCACGTACCGAAAAAGTTGTTACCTTTGAGAGAGATCTTATAGAATTTAAAAAATTATTAAACAGCATTTGAAAAACTCTAAAATAACCATTTGAAAACCCAAGTAATGATTACAAAGTACCATATTATTTGAATAAAAAATCAATAAATTTTCGACGTTATTTTTAAATTTAAACTTAAACTAAAAAAGACCCATAAGATGGCTATCCTATTTCGAATAAATAAATTGATCGATGTCATCGAAATAATCGATGGATAAGCCGTTCATAACGCACTTATGCGGAAGAGAAAATTGGCTGCAGGACGCATCAATTTCCCAACACGAAACAATCAGCTCATTGTCGGACGCATGATTGGAAAATCAAGTAGTCCGGGGCTCCGGGCAAGCCTAGACCAACCTGTGTCGACATGCTAAAAAACCAAATTAAAATGGATACGGAGCACGTGAAAGGTTATATAATAGACAATATAATACCTGTGAGGCAAAGTTCTCCACACTATTGAATCGGCTCACAGTAGTTTGGTGCATGTTAAAAAGATCTCAACATATTAATTCATTGTGTTTTATGGATTCTTACAAAAAAAAATCCTGATATTTTTATATTTTTTTAAAAAAAATTCCATTAGAACATGGATTTTTACTGCATTATAAATAAATTTTGAAATATTTTTATGATCAAAGTTGTATTTTGGAGGCCGTGTCAATATCGAGAACAACTATTATTTCATAATGAAGGGGGTACAACACACCACCTATATATATAACCAACATATACTAGAGTTATTAAGATCAACTTACATTTCTTTTGCCCAGATTAACCATTTGTAGCATGCATAGTATAGTAATTGCAGTAGTAATGGCATCTCCGAAAACATGTTTTTTTTTTCTTCTTAGAAATGATGCATGAGCATTTCAATCCAGCTCTTTCACCACTCTCTTTGATCTCTCTCCATCAATTGCATTTTTAGATAAACAAAATCATCCGATAATATCATAGAGGAAAACTATACACACCAACCTAATATAAATTGTGCCACAATTAACACCATAAAAAAGAAGGTGACGTACGACAAATCCTGACCATAGATGCTAGATCCGCAAGAGGGTCCCCGTCACGTCATGACCTTCAAAACTCTGATGAAATCGCGGCCGTAGATTGGAGAGCAATCCCAAATTGCCAGAGAGAAAAATAAGAAAGAAAACAAAGTAATATCTTTTCTGTGACGATCGAGCTTGGTATCTCGATGTCAAGCAGCAAGGCCTTGCCCGTTAGCTTGCCAAGTTCTTCCTTTTTTTTAAAAAAAAACGAGGTGGTTTTTTATTTCCTGCATGATCCCGCTATTTCTCCCTAAAATTCGCTCCAAATTCGTTCTTTCAACCCAAACCGAACAGAATAGTCTTACAGCAAGAAAATGCTAGGATTTTCAATTTCCCGACCAGTTTCAACTGGAAATCAAACAGAATTCACAATTGTTGGTCTAGAAAGGGAAATCAACTGTTTGGACAGGAAATGGCTCAAAATTGTCAAAATATGTGGTGGTAACCTGGTAGGTCATAAAATGAGTAAAAGATTGGAAATTTATAAAATGTGGAAAATGAGGTAACATATTAAAACCTTGTTTTTTTAGAAAATTGGCTACTTGTCACCACGCGGAAATGGTCACGTCTATTTGTCGGCCTGCATAATTGCGTCGTAAAGGTGCTACCCCGTTCGATGCAACCACATCTTATATACCATTTTGGTTGTTTTAATCATTTTGACATTTTCTCCATTTAACCATCATGTCAAAGGACAACTTTGTCCATCCCTCCTTGACTTCATCTTCCTCCTCCCGTCTCCTCCCTCTCCCCCATCTCTTCCTCGTCGCCCCCTTCTCCCATGGCTGTCGGCCGCCCCTCCCCTCTCTCTCTCTCTCTCTCTCTCTCTCTCTCTCTCTCTCTCTCTCTCTTCCCATTTCTTCCTCGGTGGCACGTTTTCCGTCACCGTCGTCCCCTCTCCTCCACACACTGCTACCGTCCTCACCTTTGTGCCACTGCATCGTCCTCTCCTCCGCACGCCACCACTGTTTCTCTTCGCACATTGCCATCGTCACCTCACCTTTGTGCAATGTTGTTCTTCTCCTCCGCATGTCACCGGCGTCTCCTCACCTCCGCATGTTGTTTCTCTCCATGTGTCGCCATTCTCCTCCATGCGTTGCTCCCGTTCCTCACCTTCGTGCACCACTACCATTCCTCTCCTCTATTGTGCATCGTTTTTCTCTTCCACGTGCCACCATAGTCCCCTCACCTCCCCACACAGCTTCACCTCCACGCGCCACCATTGTTCCTCTCCTCCGCCGTGTGTCGTTCTTCTCCTCCATGCGCCACCATCGTGCTCGTTGCCAGAGTTGATAGAGAAAGAGGAGAAGGAAGAGCAAGGAGACAGGATCAATTGTGTCAATTTACATGTTTAGTAGGAGAAAAGCTGTAAAATCAGTTAAAAACCCTAAAAAAGGCAAATAAGGGGTGGTTCCACTATACGAGGTGGCAAATAGACGAGACCAATTCTACCTGGTGGCAAATAGGCAATTTTCTCTCTTTTTAGCTGAAACCAACAGTAGCATATAATCTGAAAAAATTATGAACCCTTGGGTAGAGGTTTGAAGAGACCAAAAAAAAATGGTTTTTGGAATCTTCAACAAAAACTAGATAAAATCTTAAAAAAGTTTACAAAGTGCTACAATATTTTACTTGTATAAAAATAACAAATTCTTAGCTTTTAATTAAAAAAACATAAAATTGGTGAGAAATGACGTGGTAGGTTAGCAAACTAGTTTAAAAGATTTGGGAAATGTACAAGATGTTTGGAAAATTGTAGAAGCATGCATATTTTTGTACTAGGAGGCAGCCAAAGCCCATTTCGAGCATCTCTTCAATTTTCATATTTTTGTCTACATATAAATTCAGATTTTCGCATATATGACTTCTTTTTTGAAAAAAAAAAAATTAACACCAGGTCATTCCTTCGCATTAGCCCTATTTTTAGGATTTTGAACCTTGATGGAAAGAAGTAATATCACAATCAAGCCTAAGCAGTGGCCCGCCCAGCCTAGTGTTGATCCACCATCAACTCACTACTGATCGGATTAGGACCTCTTGCCAGAGGACAGGCACAAGAATAATTGACTGATTGGTTTCACAGAATTAAACAACATGGTAGGTTAGCTAGCTATTTCATTTGCTCATTACTGCCCTATCAATGCTGCTCTCATAGTTCTAGACTCCACGCACTTTACAAAACTGAGACAATGTCAGCTCAATTCTAAATATCAAAGTGAACAACTTGGCATGTGGCATGGCTGCTGCAATTAGGAAGCTGTCGTTTCACTTCATAAAACTCACAAGAGCCAAGCACTGCCCTCATGTGGTACTGTGATAGCAGCTCCAGTCCCTCCCTTCCAGTAGTGGCGCACGTCACAAACCTGCTAGGCTGTCTGTTCCTTTCATGGTTAGGACAACAACATTCTGCAAACACATGATAATTTTATGTATGGTCCACAGAAAGCAGCGATGAGCAGACAGATTGATTAGGACGTGGAGTCAGAAACATACGCACACAAATTACCTGCAGATGTCTTAGCGGAATTCGTCATGGAAATAGTCTTCGTCATCACTGAGGAAAACACTACCATAAAATGCATATGGGCTCTCAATCATCTCTTCCAGAGTTATCCTTCCATCATGGTCTTTGTCTGCCTGCATATTTTGGATAAGCATCATACACGTCATCTCCAAGGAGAAAGACACCCATCACATGATTGCCCATAAAAGGATGATGCTGGAATGCAATCATCGTTTTGCTTGTCCATATATTCAAGTGAAAAAAACATTTTGGTACAAAAAAAGTAAAAAAAAAAGTTGCAACTACTATAGGAAGACAAAAAGGAGAGAAAAATAGGTGCTTGTATTAAAACGCCAGGTTTTCTAAAGAGTATAGCCATAGTTCCAAACCATACTAGGAAATGTAGTAATCCATTTATTTGTATTTTCTATACAGAAATTCAGGGCTATATATAACCCTAAATCCCTTTTGGGCATATTGGAAATAAATCACGAAAGGATACATCCAAAGGTTTATTTGAAAAAAATAATCTAATTCATGTGGCATTTTTCAAACAAAAAAGGCGATGCCTTCTTTCAAATCCACATAATTTAACCCCAACCAGAATTTCTAGTTCTACTTTGCTGAAACAGTGAAACTAGACCATGACATGGATTTTGATGCTTCCAACAGACCTCCAAGACGATGGAGCTACAAGCCTACAATGCTAAATCTAACAGACTTCAGCATTTGATCATCTGTGCTTTGTTTTCTGTACACTAATCTAGAGTTAAGGAACTTGGATGGAATCATATAGTGGGAAGTGGGAACACAATTGCCAACTAGGTAAATGGATAGTGCCTACTTCTTTATAGTACCTTCTTGTTTGCAACATGTCAAAGCTTTCAATAATCATATGCTATACTAGGGCTTATATTGGCAACACTAGATTATGATAAGTTGCAATATATTTTACAAATTGTAAGCTCACCCAATGCTTCAAATAATAAAATTAGAGACTAGTGCAAAGACTTTTGTTGTCTTTACAGATATCTCCTGAAAATTTCAATAGCATACTTACGAGCAAGGTGGCATTGTTGTGCAAAGGCCCAGGGCAGCCCAAACAGCTTCCATGAATGGCACCCATGGTACTGTAGCACGTGGATTAGGTCATTGCTATTATTTAGGAAATAGATTAGTTACCATAAGTAGTCAGGTTAGTAAAGATTATTTTCTAAGGGTCCAAGTCAATCCTCCATATAAAAGGACATCGTGTATCTGTTACATATCAAGCAGTGAATAAACAGTCTTTATTAGATCTATCTAAGACGCTGCCATCAATAACTGGATGGTGGCTCCGTGTAGCATTACCCTCCATTGTTGCAAGCACACGACAGGCTTGATCATATCTAGTGGTAAGTAAGCATTAGTAACTCTCTGTACAGAAATTCAATGTACCTTGAACTAGCAAAGATAAAAAATCAACGCATGAATAACAAAGATAGCATGGAGCAATATTGTGAGGCCACAATAAACAAGAAACGGAAAGCAGACGTTCAGATGCCAAATGTGAATCAATGTCAGACCTCTGAAATAGCATGGGTGGCTTGCTGTCTAGCATAATAACGTTCTGAAAGATGGAGCTTGTCCAGAACAGGTTCTAGTTCATGCTCTGAAATAAACCTGCATGAAGATTTTTTTCTTTCAAATGCATAACACAGCTAAATAGATATTTGTGAAACATGTTGAAGCTCCACTAGCATACCCGTCATTATTTTGGTCAAGTTTCGAAAACCGCTCCTTCGCGATTGTTATATTCCCAATATGGGAAATGTCTGCATTCTCATCATCATAACCGTGTATATGGTCATGTAACCCATGAAAGTACTCTTCAAAGTTCAGTTTTTCATCACCATCTTTATCCCTCTGCCTGGGTATGGGCATAATGTGTAGGAATTTCAAAATTCAGCTCAACGAAACCGTGAGCACTTTCATATAATGCATACAACTAATGAAATATGAGAGGGGCATTCACCTTCAGAAAAATCATAGTGATACATCATGAACAAGTTCACACAGGCACAAAAGAAAATATGTACAGTCATTAAAAGATTCTTTGGAGACCATCCACCCTACAGAGTTACCTCGAGTATAAAAGAGAATTTAAGGTATGCCACATAATTAAGAATTTAATAGAATCTGGTCTGATCGTTGCATAAGGTTTACAATAGAGAAATATTTGGTGTTTGTATGATAGGTTTTAGTGCATGGTGTTGTCTACCTGTCTCTAGATTTTTTATGTAGTAAGGAAAAATTAGATTTAATATCTATAGTTGTATCAGTAAGGTAAAAAATAATTTAACTGCCAACTCTATAAGGACTGCTAATCGAATGGAGGCCACGACAAGAATAAGTCCACCCAAAGCCCCACATAAGACCAATTTGACTTGTTCTTGACCTAAGCCCAAACCAGGCACAACCAACATGACACAAATACTACCTGAAGTCACAAATATTTCAGTTGTATGAATAACTTAACAGATGGCTTCTGTAACTTAATGATGCCATGAAATAGTTAAGTTTATGTTGCAATCAACTTCGAAGTGATAAGATTTTCTTGTGCATCATGAAAAAAAGTAGTGCAGGGTTATTTAGTTTCAACAGCTCCATAAAATGTATTGTTCAAGTAGTCTAAACAATGCATTTTGGTGAGGTTAACAGGCTCGCTTCACATGAGAAATCCAAATCTAGCACCTCATCCTCATGCAACAGATGCAAAACAAGTAGACAATTCAAGGACAAGAATGAACGTTATCAAATTTTTATGAGGCATGACCAAGGTTAGACAAGTCAAAAGTCAAAATAGGTCGATGAGTTAAACAATTTCATTTTTATAACTAGCACAAGTTTATCAGTTCAGAATTACCAGAACAGTGGCACGTACTACGTGTCAATAGTAGCATCCTGGTTTTAATCAAAGCCCAACAGCTCTGAAACTATTAGCTTACTATCTAGTAGCAGATATCAGTTCCCTACTGAATCCAGTTCCCTAAAATAGCATGGAACTACAATGACAGTGCATTACTGCTTAATAAGCAGAACAAAATTAATCATACAAGCATGATCTGATACTTTGGGGCTCAAACGTCAATGGGTGATTCTTATAGAGCTTATGAGCATTATATGACTAAAATCCAGTATGAAAGCAATTCACACCCTGTGCAGCTATACTCCTAGAAAATGTTCAAAATATTGAAGCATGCACCTTATTTCTTGTTTGCAGAGCAAGTTGATGATTTTGGGATTCTCGGAATCACTCGGATTAAGGAAGCTGAAGTTACAGCAAAATAGATCAGAAGGAAAACATTAACAATCAGTCAAGAATCACAAGATAAAATTGATGCTTAGCACAACTCGGATGAACACCTACTCTTTAAACTCAGTTTTATTCAGGAAACCGTCACCGTCAGCATCTGACGCATTGAAGTGCTCCTCTTTCCACCACGGGAACCCCAGCGGATTACCCTCTCCTGCAGATCATTAATCAATCAGCTCGTTCTGCATTGTCTCAAAGATTTCTTTCCATATATTGCCGTCTTCGTGACCTCCCGTGCAAACACAAGGCATTAATTTTTGCCACAATACCATGCGATTCTTCGCGCAGCGCCTGGAAAGCCCCAAAGGAGACCATCCCGTCGCCGTTCTTGTCGTAGAGCTCCATCTCCCTGGTGGAGCGGTGGAGCTGGTCGGCTTTGGCCTGCTCGAGGTTCCACCTCGCGAGCTCGTCGAGGGAGACGAAGCCGTCCTGCGGAGCAATGTCGATCTTGGGGAAGAGCGCGCGGATGCGGTCGGCGAGGTTGAAGCGGTCGTCGTCGTTGATGAAGTCCTCCTCCTCCTTGAGGAACTCCTCCCACTCCTTCATGTGCTCGTCCGCCTCGCCCTCGCCCTCGCCACCGTGGAGTATGCGGTAGTGCTCGCGCTCCCACTCCTTGTCCTCCAGCCGCCGCTCCAGCTCGGCGATGGCCGGGTCGAAGGGCGCCGCGTGGTGGTGCTGCTGCTGCCCCCCGTCGCCTCCGTCCCCGCCGGAGGCAGCTCCGTAGGATAAGGCGGAGGGGGGAGACGAGCTCTTGGGGTGGAGCTTCAGGCGGCGGTGGAGGCTGCGGCCGCGGTGCGGGAAGCGGGGGGAGTAGGAGGAGAGCAGCAGGAGCAGGAGCAAGGCGAACGTGACGTAGAGGAGAAGAACGGCGACCGGAGACTTCCGCCCCGCCGAGGCAGTGGCCGAGGCCGCCGTCGCCGGCGGCGGCATCGCCGGCGAGAGAGCGGGAGATCAGAAGGGGCGACTTTGCGAGTGGAAGGCAGAAGTGGGTTTCCGGGTAGGAGATTTGGACCCGTTTAAGTTGTCAGGCCTCAAACGGCAGCTCGGCAAGCGCACGTTGCTTACCTTAACGGGCAAGGTAAGGAGGAGAGATAAGCCCGCTTCGCGATGACGCGGAAAACCCTCACTGCGCCAATCGCTGCGTGACACGTAGCTCGCTGGAGTGTTTCGATGGCTACAGCGAGGGAGTGAATCGGCTGAGCAGGGAGCAGATCAAGCAGCATTATTTTTCTCAACTTGGGAGACCGGCTGAGCTGGGGCTGGGAGTAGATCAAGCGGCATTATTTTTCTCAATTTGGAGACCATGTTCTTTACTAATACATGTCCCAAAGGCAGGTATAAGTATAACCACCAGTAGCATTCACAACTACGTTGCTACATTTGCAAAGCTGCAAGGCGTATAATTCAGTATAGCAAAAGCACAACACACTGGAATAAATGCACTGGTGGTGTTGCAGGGATACTAGGTGGGCGAGTACTTAAATAGGGCCCTTCTGATACAAAATTAGGGCTGTATGGACTAGTATCCAGCTTGACCAGTTCCAGATTATCGCAAGTGTGACGAGCCAGGCGACCGGATCATGTTTTCAGAGGAGCTTTCTTCTCCCTGTCAGATATCCGAGCAGGCGCATTCGTGTGTGACTTGAAACGGCCTCGCCCGCCCTCCTCTCTTTCCTGAAAGTTGCAGATCACAGGTTTAGCATGGTTCCAGCAATTGATAGTCATAAGACAGTCAGAAACGCTGACTTTAGAACTGCAAATAAGATATCTACACTGCATATGAGTATACGCAGCAGCTAATTTGTATGGCATGAAGACGTGATGAACTCAGTGTCAGGCAAGAAATAACCTTCTTCTTTACTATCTGAACAACATCCTCGTCTTGAAGACCATGCCCAAGGCCACAATGCTGCGGATAGTGCCTTGCACTGATTCCCCATACGAGCACATATTTCACATCCTTAAGCAAGCTCCTATGGATATGATTGCAGAAGTCTTCAACAGTGCAGCCACCCCTATCCTGATGGCACAAAGCCAGTTACTAAATACGATGGGCTCCTCAGAACAGCAAGTAGTGCGAGGCATAAAGAGGAAGAAGACATACAGTAGAAAGAACAACTGGATCTGTGAAATCAGGTTGCTGACCCTGTGGCTTCGTATACACTCTTACTAGACCCATTTCCTCCCACATTCTTGCCAGTAGCCTATCCAAGTTCAGCTGTGAAGAAATAGTTTCAGCTACATGCACACACATAAAGGATGAAACAAAATGGAACCAACTGGAGATATTACAAAGTTACAAAACTCAATATCTGTATGCACTGCAATTTTAAAGATGGGCACAGCAGAGCAATTTAACTTTAGGCATACTATAAACTAGCCAAGCGTCCATACTTTGCTATGAGAAAATACAAATTCCACCATCAAGGCTATGAGTGAGACAGTCATATGCCTTCAGTGCATAGCGCTATAACCCATTGTGTCGTGAGCAATCTTGCGGATGGCAGCCACACTATACTTTGGTTGCATCGCATTGAGAATTTTGAGAGGTTGAATGAATCAAATAAGATGAGTTTGTTATGACAGATGACATGGTGCATTTTTATTGAAGCAAATGGATTTAGTATGGCGAATGGCATGGTGGATAATTTTAGTGAAGTATGGGGTGGCATCACTTATCACTAACAAGAAGAGACTTTAATAGTAGAAAGAACTAAGGTGCAAATGGAATTTTAATCGAGCAGAAGCAAGTAAGGTGAAACATGCCTGCAAATTGCAGCTGATCACAAGCGAGTTTGGCTGCCGAGCAAGTTTATCCACATCATCAATACCGACAACATCAATCTTGTTATATACATATACACACTTAATGTATTTCCGATTTCCTTCAATAACATCAATGAGATCATCCACAGTAGCGTCCTCACGGAATAACACCTAAAACAAACCAAACTGTTAAGCAAATTGAAAAGATACACACAATATTACAATCTGCACTCACTCAGTACATGCGCGCACCTCTGCATTATGAATTTTGTATTCATGAAGTATCTGATAACAGAGCTTCTCATCAACATGAGTCAAAGGCACTGTGCTGTTGAATGAAATCCCACCAGTCTTCTTCCTTTTGAAGTATATCTGTTAGTAAACACCAAGGTGATTAATAGACCAGAAAGAAATATACAAAGTATAAATGCACATATGAAATGCTTAAATAACCAATAGAACAGATATAGTTCACAGAGTTTACAACACAAACCAACTACTTTATGATGTACTTAGGCAGTTAGGCTTCATTTAGAAGACGTTCACAGGTCATGTGGTACACTTTGCCTTGATATACAAAGTCCAACTTAAGTTAGCATTAACTTTTGCACAAGGAATAAATATGAATCATATTTTGTGAAGTTACACCATTGGCTTTAGTATTAGCGAAATTGATACTATGCCACTCTCAAAAGGTGGATTCATCCATTTGCCACCTCACAGATGTAACACTTTAAAAACCAATTCCAATATTGATGCACTGCCACTGTACCATCCTATTTGATCGTATAGCTTTTGATTTGTCCTTGTTTTCTGTGTAGTTAGTTCACAAATTAGCACATGCTCTAGTTGTAGTAAGGAGTAAAGATGGTAGACCAGTGAGATGTATGCTTAGGTCGTGCGAACATTGAATTTCATGAACAATATAGTTGGTGGGAATATTTCATCACATAGAAAAATGTTTTGTCCGATTTAGTTTGGGATTGGCCCAATTATACACCGAGACAAATATCAGATCAGAACTGACTCCACACACTCAAGAAAAGTATACCACTACTATATTTGTTATTAGCAACTCTACACATCAAGATGAAAACAGATGAATGTTAACTATCGCATAAGCTGTATCCCTTGTTTCAGCTATGAAGGTCTAACTGACAATTTAAATATTTCAGAGAATATCGTTATCCATAGTTGTTTTACACCCATCTGAATTCGATCCATTTCACACTTATCAAGCATATACCTGAGGAGGCCTTTTGTTGAGGCGGAGTCCAACAGCTTCAAGTTCTTTAGTTAATATTTGGCGATGTCCTTCACTCTGAAATAAAATTTAGATTAAGACTCTAATACGAAAAAAGAACTCAGGTATAACTAAGATCAAGTGCAATCACCTATACGAATGGAAAGACTGTACATAATTAAAATCTTCTTTATGAACAAAAAAAAACTCCATTACACCCCACATCTTGATCTACGCCTCCCACTATGATTTTTTAAAAAGTTGAGTAATTATATCGATATACCATTGACTAAAGATGGCATATAGACTTCATCTAGAATTAGCAATATTTCAGCAGCTATAAAAATATACAATCTAACTTAAAGCTCAATTTATTGAGTGTTGAACATATGTCACAATACCATGCAATGTTAAAAGAAAAGGATACTTATAAGTTGAATAGGTTATCATGTGCTTAAAATTGATGGCTCTGAACTGAAAGAGGCTTGTCATGGCCTCATGGGTGCTACCATGGGCCTGACCAGCATACGTATAGGCTTAGTAGCCAAGGTTCCAGATTCATTGTTCCGCACACTTTAACGTTCCAGATTCACTGTTCACACACACTTTTCACGTATGAACAGTGGCGCGCAGTATTGTAGCTCTGAATTTGGTTAGTTGCTGGATTGTTTAGGATAAGATTAGACAGGATTTGAAAAAAGATCAGTCCTCACGTAGAGGAGCAATGCAATGTAATCTTAGAATTAAGCAAGAAATAATATCATTCTCTGGTCTTCTATGTTTTCCCAGTATATGATCTTTTCTCCCAAAATCAGCCGACACCACCCAGTTATCTTACGTGGTATTTATCCCTGTCATGACCCAGTTCAGCAGTTCATGATAAGGTGATTATGCTATGACCACCAGTGGCACCGCAAGACCAAGGGCAGTCAGAATATAGACTAACTAGTGATATATTTATTCCTTGTCTCCAAGGATAACACTATGCCTCCTTATATAGAAGGCTCCCATGATAACAGATCCCCAAGAACAAGGGCAGTGAGAAGATAGACTCTCTCTCTTGTGTGTGTGTGTGTGTGTCTTCATCCTAGCCTCCAAGGATTACATTATGCCTCCTTAAATAGAGGGCTCGACAAATAACAGATAAGATATAAAGTAACTAATCCCTACTTAATGACTGGGTCTAAGAACTCCTAAACTTAACTACATATTAACGGGTAGCTGTTATGCACAGCAGGCCCAACACAGCCCAGATGACCCATAAGCAGTACTGCAGGTACTATAGCAACGTGAACAGTGCCCGTGGGTACTGTAGCGCGCATATTGGGTGGTAAGGCTCTCTTTGATTCACGGTTGTGGTTTGGTTTGGCTGTAGTGGGAAAAGTTCAGGACATTTAAAAAGAGACTTGGAAAGGTTAAAAAATTTATTTAAAAATATTTTTTTAGATCTTTGAGAAAAACCACACAAAACCACAAAAAATTATTACAAAATGTTACGGTGAATGGTCTATACAAAAATTAACAAATTTTGCAAATCAAACCAGAGCCGTACCAAAACCGTGAACCAAAGAGAGCCTAAATTAGAAATGTTTCCGAGGATAGAGATTAGATAAGATTAGTTTCCTAAAGTGATAAGATTAGTTTAGATTAATTTCTTACGTCCAAGTCAATCATTCCTATTCAACTCTATAAAAGGGATGTCATGCATACTTTACGAATAATAATCTAAAAAAATGACCAATCTCATAAACGGTGGCTCCAATCAACAGTTTAGGTGCTAGCTTCAATAACATCTCGCCTTGCCAGCGTTAAGGGATGTATCTCTCCTTGTTGAGTGCTTGGGATCAAGCATGTAACAAACTAACAATAGGTGAGGGGCTTCCAGCAAGATCAAGGGCAAACGCGCATAAGTAGTACGGTGCCTCTACAGCACATATGGTACTGTTCATACACAATGCCCTAAACTCACCATGACAACTTTTTTATTCTTGATTTCTTCTTTTTAGATTGTAATTTTGATTTTTGCAGCCTAATATCAAACAACACAATATTATAATATGAAATACACAAAAATACTTCTAGTGTAAGGTGGTTGAGAAATTTAACATGTGAAGAAAATTTTTGGGACTTTGCTACAAATCAAACGTCCGAATTTTTTTCTAATCATCGCATGTTGTTTCACTACGTTAAACGAAATGTTGCAGTGCGTTAAATCAAATGTTGCAGTTTTTTAAAACCAAAGGTTGCACCAAATGATTCTGTGCAACATTCGGTTTAAATTCAGTTTAAAGTACTGCAATTACCGAAATTTTTGAGACTTCAAATCAGATCTAAATTAGAGTAAAATTGTTATGTTTGGTGGTACCATGAAAGCAGTGACACATAAACAGCAGTAGCACCGTATGTATTGTATCAGTGTTGTACTGTTCTGTGCACCAAGGAGATAAGTTATGAAATAAGGGGCTTGTTTGTTTCAGATTAAATTAAATTAAATTAAATTAAATTAAATTTTGCTTTTTTTGTATAAGCCAAATGATGTAATGTTTTGTAGTCATTCTTGTGGGGTTTTAAATAGTACTTCTTAAAGTTTGTAAAATATTTTTTTCATAATTTTTTGAACTCGTTAAGACGTATTTTGAGGGGGTCACAAATTTGCTACAGCGAAACGCAACGCTACGTTAATCTGAAACAAACAAGGAGTTCAAGCCAAATTAGTTAAGAGAATCCTTTAGGATGAGAATGAGGCAGAGATAAGTTTTTAAAATTTAAGAGTTATTATCTTTAGTTATTTTCATATCTTGTCAGATGCATATCATGTCATTTAATATTAGAGACATATGTTAGGGATTAAGTCATCCCCATAAGGAGAAGCATTGTATCCAATACCTCTAGTTATTGTCAATATCAATCATATCATGTCATTTTATATTAGAGACGTGTTTTTGTGATTAAGTCATCCTTATAAGAGAAATAGTATTGTATCTGTTACAAGAAAGCAATGAAACAACATAATCTCTAGTCTCCTCAGTAGCATCGCCTACCCATGTTCATTAAGATCCATACCCAAACAATGAACCAACCCATAACACAGCAGGAATATTATATTCTGTTGATAAATGAGGTTGGCACAAAATTCATAAAGTCTTTGAACCCAGGCCATGTGTCCATTCCCTCTCTTTTTCCCCAGTTTTCCTACCATGAGATCTTCATTACGTTGAAAACATGACATGAGCTTTTCTAAAACTAGAATAAGAAAGGGTGCACCAGCAAACTAAGCTAAGCTAAGCTGATACAGTTACATAACTTACTTTCGAGGCGTCCAGGACCATCAGCACAAGGTCTGATGACTTGGCAACAGCAATAACCTGAAAAAAGGAACAGCTATTTGACATAAAAAACAATATCATGAAACAATTTGTGGCTAAAAGAAAATAGCACAAAGCATCATAATTAAGCGGCAAACAATATTTACCTGCCTACCACGACCCTTGCCTTCAGAGGCTCCTTCAATGATACCAGGAAGATCAAGAAGCTGGATTTTGGTATCATTGTAGTGGATAATACCAGGAATGCAGGTGAGGGTTGTGAACTCATATGATGCAGCTTCAGAATGTGTACCGGTTAACATAGTTAAAAGAGTTGACTTTCCAACACTGCAGTATGAATTCCCAAAACACAGAATCTGTCACACATGACCGGTTTGTAGTAGTAATCACGTCAACATAATAAATCTAAGTGAACATCTAGATTGAGCATTCTATGCTTTGCGATACAAACAAGAAAGAATTTTCAGTTTAAATTAGTGCCATGTAAATATAAAATAGTGCATGAGATAATATTAGACGGTAAAATCTAAGGCATACAATATAGCTTGAGCTCGTTTGATTGACAAGCCAATAGCCATCACAGTTAATTTGATAGACAAGCATGCGTCAAGAATACAGAGAAAAATATATAACACACAAGACGCTCTTTTATTATTTAACAAGGTACAAAATTTATAAATCCACTACTACAGAACTGAAAGGCATGAAACCCAACACTGTCATCCTCAATTTGCTGGCATAAGTGAGATACCTTGGAAATCCAATTAGTGCGACACGACCATGCCCAAACTTTGTGACTTCAAAACCATCTCCTCCTCCACTGGCACCCTACATAAACAAAAAAGATTGAAATCCAATGCACTTCCAAGTAAATATTATCTCTACTTTCTAGAGAATGTTACTCAAATATATTTGAAGTTGAAGAAATGAAATAATTCAGTAAAAAATGACCAAGAAAAAACAAATAACAGCTTTGCGTGATCATCCAAATTGTTACCAAAATTATAACAAGAATTTTAACTAAACAAAGAATTACACTATAGATACCAAAGTTATCAATGGTTCAACTAGGTCTCAATATTCAAAAAATTGCATATTCATGTATAAAAAGTATCTTAATTGGGTCATTCAGCTCCCAGATCCCAAACTAGCTGTGCATGTTACTTTTGCCCTTCAGGTCCCAAGCCCCAACTAGGATCCCATACGTTGAATACTGTGTGCAACAAAACAACATTTACACTGAAACTCTTAGTGTTTACGGTTTTCACACCCCATGTAGTACTAGAGGCTTATATGAAATAATAACTATCATATTGTCATACAATTTCTCAAACAACACAAGCTTAACTACAAATTTGACGTGTTACCAAAACCCTAGCTGCTGGTCTTCTAGTCAGCATGGCCACCACCCAGGCCTATGTTGTAGGTTGGTTGATGATCATGCCTGCACCGCTGGGTCACTGGGATGCCCAACGCCAACCTCCCTTGCCCTACAAACTATCGATCACTTCCCCTAACAGAATTCCTCTTAACACTCGTGGACTGTAGTTGGATTTCTAAAGTTTCTCCATCACCGGCCTTCTTGACACCATCATCGATTTCTTTGCAAACGATGAGCTAAATCCCATTTCCTAGCACCTACTTGTTCCCAAGTACTCCCTTTATCATTGCCACAACTCAATTTTGGCAATCAATTACCGTTGAGTCACCGTCATGCACTTCTTCCTCAATGAAAACCATTATCACCACGTCGTCACATACTGTCTCCTATCAAATCGGCCAAATCTTCAGGATCACAAATCATCCTCAAGCTCACGTGCGTCTTCTTCCCAGTTCCCACCCCATAGGCTGCGCCATTGGTACCATTAGATTCTTGGAATTGATGTGGTTCCTTTTTGGCCACTTTCACATCTCAGCGTTGTTGTCTTGCGCTAGTACCACCAGCCACCTGCTCTATTCATCGCCCGTCATTGGCGATGGGGATAAAGGCTAAGGAGGAGCTAGAATGTGAAAGGCCTATAAGTGAAGGACTTCATTGCAAAAAAAAAAAAGGCATCATTTTACTGTTTGTCACAGAAAATCCCAATTTGCGACCTGTACGACCCACTCAACATAGTTTGTGTACATGAATCTGCATTTGTTTTCAAAACCAGGGAAAAACAAGAGAAACAAGTATATGTATCTACAGTTTAACTAGTGAAAACTTACATAGTACTATTTAAGAGTAAATACTTAAAGATCCTTACATAGCACTATAGCTCATAAATACCTTTGGAGGCTCCAATAATTGTGTCCTCAGTTTTGCAATTTTGGCCTTGAGCTGTCCAAGATGGTATTCTGGTAACAATATTATAACAAGGAAATATTATTCATATACAATGCAACAAATTTTTAATATGATATTATATAACATAATGAAATATTACAAAACTCAGGTGGAAATGAAACAAATCACAGATACATTGATAGAGGTAAACTAAATGATACCTTAATAAGAATTTATTTATAGTTTAATATATACATAAAATTGCATACATTTTATACAACAAATTTGGCGTTTGTATGATCAATAGTTATGGCCTACATAGTGTACATATTGTGTGAGCGACATGTGTTTATAGATGCAGGAAGGCACATAGTAAAGATTTTATTGATTTGAAAAACTAGCATATTAACATTGGAAAAATAATGAATCCAGTAGTTATGAATTACATGGAGGTGCTTACCCTTTGGGAAAAGGAAAACCACTTGCCGGCAAATTTAGAATTTAGAATTACTATAAATGCATCAGTAGAAGCGCAAGTCAGTATACAGGCTGTCAGCATTAACCTAATTACATTTATATACTGAATGCCAAGATGATTAGAAATTCTAGCTACGGAACAAGCTGGATGGTCGAAAATCATAATACATAAAACATAGGATGTGTGACCAAAATATCAATCAGCAAACCAAGAAATGCTGAAAACAACATACATCTTGTATATTTCACTAAAGCCAAATCCACCAAGTTAGTATTAATCATTATTTGAGCGATTAGTAAAGTACAATTTCACCAAAACAGAAAAGAGGGAGTGAAGGCAACAGACAACCTGTTGCTTTATTTTTCTGCGTCCGAGCCATCTCGGCCTCAATCTCCTTGATCTTCTCTAGAATGCCCATCTTTTATCTAGTGAAGCACGTAACTTGCTCCCCAGGTAGACAAATGAAGCAGCAACCCAGCAATTCACTCGGTCCACTGACAAAGGAACTGACGAGAGAAAAAGGGTGAGACCGCCACAAGCCGCAAAATCAAACAACATCCGCAAATTACTAGCTAATAAAGCACCATGCCGGAGACACAATCCCTAACATTGTTTCTCGTTAACAGTTTCACTGGATTATTGGGGTTAGCGTCTCTGAACTAGCGGCTGTTAGTAGCGACAGTTGGGAGCAAAAAATTCATCGGCCGATGCACCCGCCCGCAATCTGGATAGCCGTAACAGTAAGATCGGACGGGATTAACCAGTGGAGGATCCACAGCCCGAGCAGAAGGCAGGCTTGAAACCCTAAATCGTTCGATGATGACTTAGAGAGAGGGAGGTGAGGCTGGGGAGTGAGAGAACCGGAGTGGCAGCGGCGCCTTGGGCGGGGCGGCGGTCTCCGAGGGGAGCGGCGGCTCGACGCCCGCTTGCTGAGATCGCCGGCGAGGCCGCGAGCGGAGCAGGGCGAGCAACCGATCGATCGTCAGGGGAGTGCGGAGGCAGAGGCAGTGAGGCAGTCAGGGCATTCGGTATTTTCGGTAAGTGGAGGAACTGGGACGCTGGGTAGGGTTTGCGTAGGAACTAGGAACTGGACTGGGCCGTGTGAGTAGGGAGCGAATCAAGAGCCCAGTTCCTATATCAATGGGAAATGCCCTACCTTTGAATGCGGCTTGAACTATTGATTTACGCAGTTGAAAGTAATCAATTAGGTTTACGACAAAATCTAGAAATAGATCTGTCGGTATAATAAATACCGGGGTATTTCGGTTCGGTTCGGTTCGGCCTCGGTTGGTACAGTTACTGTATGAACCGGGCCGACCGGTTGGGGTTTCGGCTCACGTTCGGTTCATACAGTGTAGGGCTGGAACCCTGAGCTCGAGGCTCGCGAGCAACTCGGGCTTGGCTTGGTCCAAGCTCGGCTCAGCTCGGGCTCGGCTCATTACAAAACGAGCACGATCCGAGCTTCGTTTCGACCTCATGACATTTTACGAACCGAGCCGAGCTTAAGTCCAGCTCGTTCATGAGTAGCTCGCGAGCTGGACAACAAAATGCACATCATACATCCCTACAGGCTATAGCCCACAGGGCAAACCCATATGTCGGCCCATCTTACACTCTAGCCCATCACCCAGTCACCCACCGCCGGCCCCCTTCCCCAGCCCATCACCACTCACCATTCCTCTCTCCGCCGCCGCCCCGCTCGTCGCCGTCTCCCCCTCGCCTTGCTCGTCGTCGCCTCCTTCTCGCCCTGTCGCCACCGCCGCCCCCTCGCCCTGCTCGCCGCCGCCTCCCGCTCGTCGCCGCCAACAAGAAGAGGAGAAGTACACCATGGTGCCAACGGCCCCCAATGTCGTCGTCGCCGCCTCCCTCTGTCCCCGTCCTAACAGCAAGCATTGCGGCCTACCTCCGTCCCCGTCCGGCCAGCACCACCGCCTACCTCCATGCCTTGGTAAGCATCTCCGTCGCCTCCCTCCGCTATGTCTCTCCTCCTAGCCGCCTTCTCCTGGATCTGAAACCCTAGCCAAGCTCGCGAGCGCTCACGAACTAGCTCGAGCTTTTGACGAACCCGAGCCGAGCCTCCTATCTAGCTCGTGATTTTTGACGAGCCCGAGCCGAGCCTCTTTTCCAGCTCGTGATTTTTGCGAGCCACGAACGAATCGGAGCTAGTCGCTCGAACTCGGCTCGTTTCCACCCCTAGTACAGTGAACCCAATTGAACAGGGCCGGCCGGTTTTTTACCGGTCAGTTTATTTTATTAAAAAAATAAAAATTAAGAAAAACCATTATATTTCACAAATATACATTATAAATTAATATATATAAATACATATATTGAATTAAATAAATATACAACAGTAGTGAACCGAACCGGGCCGCTACTATGCGAACCGAACTGGGGCACTACTATGCGAACCGAACCGGGCTGGCCCGATGGGCCGAGGTGCCGGCACAGATTCGGTTCGGTACAGTACGGGCCGGCCCGGTTTGGTTCGGCCGGACCGGCCCAAATGACCATCACTAACCACTTCAACCAGGCTGAGCAAAAAACAGTCAACCAAACAGCCCCTAACTAAATTTCGAGAAAATTGGTGAGAACCCACAACGGTCGTTGGGCTTCGCATGCCATCCCGCCCGTTGGATTCTTCATAATGCCACCGCCATCGTGGGCCGCCAATTCTCATGCCATATATTCTTTATTTTTCTGATTTAAATAAATAAATGTTTGTTTATTTAAGTTAAATAAATAGCCTCTTCCGGCCTTTCGAAATGGCAGAATTTATAAACCGCTAGTTGAAAGGATGGGAATCTGAATTTTTGCTGAATTATTCATCGGGCCATGGCCACAACGATTGGCAAGAAAAGTCGTCGTTTGAAAAGGCGGGATTCTCCCGCCCGCAAGATGGAACGATGAGATTCGGCCGTAGGGAAAAATCCTCCAGTTCAATCAGCGGGATTTGGAGGTAAGGAAATATTGTTGTTCAAATAGACAGGATTTAGCAGCATATGTAAACCACGCTTCGGCCAGCCCCGCACTATGGCCATTTGCATCCCGTGGTGAGAAAAAGACAGAGGGAGAGAGAAGGAGTGGAAGGGAGAAAAGGAGAGGAGGGAAAGAAGGGAATAGACCTGATCATCTATCAGGTCTGGACGGGTTCGGGTTGGGTTTTTCAAAACCTGAACAAAAATTAGCCGACTCGAACCGGTGCACCGAGTCATAAATTCGGGCTCGAACCCGACCTGAAACGCAAAAACCTGACCCGAAACCCGAACCTGCATGGCTAATTTTGCAATTTTTTGGGCCCAAACCCGACCCGACCCGACGATCGGGCGTCAAATCGAGGCCCGACCCAACTCGATGCACTAGTCGGGTCGGGTCGGTTTTTTCGGGTTGGGTACGTCAAGCCAGGCTACCCATAAGCAGATCTAGAAGGGAAAGGGAGGGAGGGAGAATAAGAGAAGGAAGAGGGTCTTCTCTCGCAACCGGCCTACAAGGTATTTTTATTTAAACTTTAATTTGTAATTTATGAAAAACTAGGCTAGCCATGAAAGCCGATAATGTAGTTAGTAATATTACTTTATGTAGGTTAGTTGAAGAATTGAGATTACGTGGTAGGTAGATGTACGGCTCAATATATCTAGATAAGGCTTTAGTTTTGTCTGTCGTTAACCATGGGTCGGTGTCTCTTAGGAGAGAATTCATGGTCAAGAAGTCTGGTAAAAGCAGTGGCGGAGCCAGGATTTTATATGAGCCTGGGCATAACTACGATGCACGAAAGAACAAATGCCAAACAATTGCATATGCTCATAAAATTTGATAAAATTGCACATGCTCACACAATTTGATAACAGTTATTTTATTCAAAGCTCACAAAATTCAATGCTAGATTTAGCTCACAAAATTCAAATCTCTACTACGCCAGCAAAAAGTACTTAGCAGTTTGACTGAACAAGCTCTCCGTAAGAGCCAGCCTTTAGTTATATCCAACATAACTCATGAAAAAGCTAGATTATTTTGTCTTGCTTTTTAAAGCGTTAGTGCTGAAGACCTCAAGGGAACAGCCAAGATTGAGCAGCTTTGTCTTCAACTTCTTTCGATGTGCATGTTTCCAGGAGGTGCCGCAATTGATGTAGATGGGAGCATGAGCAATTGACTACCCTGCTCGAACCTTAAATCCGCCCCTGCGTAAGTGTGTATGATGTGAAGTGTGTGGTACCTTATTATCCATGACGAGTTCATGCTTTTTAAAGGGAAATGGTTGGATTACTAGTTTGTTCAATTATGAACCAGCATAATTGTCAAATGCAACGTGTGCAACAAAGGCATAGGAAAATAAATTCAACTTTTGTAGTGGAGTTCTTGTATGCACAGATAATGGATAACCTCATCTTTGAGTTTGGATCGATAATTCAAACCATTGAAAAAAATACCAATACAAGATTCGTTATCCGTGTGCTTGGAAAGCAAAACAAAAGGTTTTGGATATGAGATTCGACACTTATAAAGCATTGTATGCCAACCTATAGACACTTTTGGGGATCATAAGTTCATGGAATCCGAGAACTTACTTCGATATCAAGGAGTATTCTGCATCCGGAGAAGACACCGAAAAGATAGTTTTGCAACGGGCATTTTTTTTGCTTTGGGCCCTTGCATCAATTTTCACATATTACCCACTTTGTCCTATGCGTAAATGTTACTTTCTTTACCAACAAGTATAAGAGACAAAAAAATTTTTGATAATGGGAATTAATCCATTCTCTACATACGAAGATGTATACGGCATACAAAAGTCAAATAGTCCTCAACAAAATGACATTATAATACCAACAACAAAATGGTCCTCAACAAAAAGGACTAAAACATTGCAAAGATAAAAGTACTTAAGTATTACAGAGTCTATAATTTAATTGTCATCTATGATTGGTAAAACATGACAATGCCACCTCTTCCAAAGACCAGCAAGCTAGGACAAAGCGCCCCTACTCATCTTCTTTAACAAGGCCCATTGGTGTAACCAATAGGATCCTCTGAAGATAACCTACACACATGAGATATCTCAAGGCTTGTATAAAAGGGGAGGAGAGAGATCGAGGAGGGGGGCCAGAGTTTTACACAGCATTCTGTAATCTCATTTCCAGACAACCAACACAGAAAAGAGCTAAGGCTCGGCAGGAGTAGGACTATTACCCGCGAGGGGGTCCGAACCTGGGTAAACCCCGTGTGTTGCTCTTCGCCGCGTCCCACGCTCAATCGAATCGAGCTCGGCTGGTCGGCTAGCTACACGGAAATCTGACTAGGGGTGTGATCCGCAGTGGTTGAGCGGTGAACACGCCGTCAGAAATATTGTCGTTCAAAGTTCAAACAGATGGGATTTAGCAGCATATGTAAACCACACTCCGCCCAGCCCAACACTACGACCATTTGCATCCCGTGGTGAGAAAAAGAGAGGGGGGAGAGAACGAGTGGGAGGGAGAAAGGGAGAGGAGGGAAAGAAGGGAATAGACATGATCATCTGTCGGGTTTCGGCTGGTTCTGGTCGGGTTTTCCAAAACCCGACCAAAAATTAGCCCGCCCGAACCATACCCGACTCAGCGCATCGGATCACAAATCCAGACCTGAACCCGACCTGAAACCCAAAAACCCGAATCTGCACGACTAATTTTGTAATTTTTTGGGCCCAAACCCTACCCGACCCGATAGTCAGGAGTCAAATCGAGGCCCAACCCGACCCCGATGCACTGGTCGGGTCGGGTACGTCAGGCCGGGCTACCCATAAGCAGATCTAGAAGGGAAAGGAATGGAGGGAGAATGAGAGAAGGAAGAGGGTCTTCTCTCGCAAGCAGCCTACAAGGTATTTTTATTTAAACTTTAATTTGTAATTTATGAAAAACTAGGCTAGCCATGAAAGCCGATAATGTAGTTAGTAATATTACTTTATGTAGGTTAGTTGAAGAATTGAGGTTACGTGGTAGGTAGATGTAGGATATAGTTTATTTGTAGGATATTGTAGTATACACTTACTCATCATAGTGCCACTCAGTTTGTACCAACGTGATATGTAGGGTACATCTAGGATACAGTATGTTTTGTAGTGTAATTTGTAGCATACATATAAGGTAGATATATGTGAGTTATTTGTAAGTTGTGGCGTTCGCGCTTCATGCATAGGTATCATGTTAGGATTTTTTTAGCACCATGCGCAGGACACATATCATATGTTGAAATAATTTACGGTCAGGTTTTTTAGCAAGAATAATGGAAGACAACTTATATTTCCAAATAATATGGGGAAGGAGATGTTTTACATGGTAATACCAGAGTAGACATGTCCAATTTCAGTCACACTAGGATATCTAAGCTGATATAAAGTGGCCATTGCAGACCTTTAGACTAAACCCAACAGAACATGTGACAAGGGTTAGTGCTATGGTGAGTCATGATGTGGAAATAATATTATTGGGGGTTCATGCCGATAATGTGTGTGCAAAATTGGATGCATTATGTGGAGATTGAAACTGAACACAATTTCCCTTTAGCATTGTTTGCTCGAGCTGAGTTGAATCAACATGCTAGGTTCAACGGGACAGGATGGATGAAATAATGGAGGCCAAAAGTTGATCATGTGGTAGACCATGCAGAGGGAGCGAATAACACGAACGTCATAGAGGAAGACAAGCGTGCTCTGTCATGAGGAAATGACCGCCGAGCAACACATGAGGTGATGGGTGTTGGCGAATAAAGGGCAATAAATTGAAGTAATTGTAGAACATATGGAAGCGGAGGATCTGGAGCACGAGTAAGTTCCTGAGGAAGACATGTCAGACGATGCGAGAGGTTTCGGTGATCCTCCAGTGCCGGCTGAGTGGAACTCCTATAATTTTGAGAAGCAATCCGTGCATGAAGATACACACAGGATGGGATTACCATGTGAATGAGATGACATAGTGCTCAATATATCTGGATAAGGCTTCAGTTTTGTCTATCGTTAAGCATTGGTCGGTGTCTCTTAGGAGAGAATTCATGGTCAAGAAGTCTGGTAAAAGCAATGGCGGAGCCAGGATTTTTATATGATCCTGGACATAACTACGGTGCAAGAAAGAACAAATGCCAAATAATTGCATATGCTTACAAATTTTGATAAAATTGCACATGCCCACACAATTTTATAATAGTTATTCTATTCAAAGCTCACAAAATTCAAAGCTAGATTTAGCTCACAAAATTCAAAGCAACGCCAGCAAAAAGTACTTAGTAGTTTGACTGAACAAGCTCTCCGTGAGAGCCAGCCTTTAGTTACATCCAACATAACTCATGAAAAAGCTGGATTATTTAGTGCGGAAGACCTCAAAGGAACAGCCAAGATTGAGCAGCTTTGTCTTCAACTTCTTTCGATGTGCATGTTTCCAGGAGGTGCCGCAATTGATGTAGATGGGAGCATGAGCAATTGACTACCCTGCTCGAACCTTAAATCCGCCCCTGCGTAAGTGTGTATGATGTGAAGTGTGTGGTACCTTATTATCCATGACGAGTTCATGCTTTTTAAAGGGAAATGGTTGGATTACTAGTTTGTTCAATTATGAACCAGCATAATTGTCAAATGCAACGTGTGCAACAAAGGCATAGGAAAATAAATTCAACTTTTGTAGTGGAGTTCTTGTATGCACAGATAATGGATAACCTCATCTTTGAGTTTGGATCGATAATTCAAACCATTGAAAAAAATACCAATACAAGATTCGTTATCCGTGTGCTTGGAAAGCAAAACAAAAGGTTTTGGATATGAGATTCGACACTTATAAAGCATTGTATGCCAACCTATAGACACTTTTGGGGATCATAAGTTCATGGAATCCGAGAACTTACTTCGATATCAAGGAGTATTCTGCATCCGGAGAAGACACCGAAAAGATAGTTTTGCAACGGGCATTTTTTTTGCTTTGGGCCCTTGCATCAATTTTCACATATTACCCACTTTGTCCTATGCGTAAATGTTACTTTCTTTACCAACAAGTATAAGAGACAAAAAAATTTTTGATAATGGGAATTAATCCATTCTCTACATACGAAGATGTATACGGCATACAAAAGTCAAATAGTCCTCAACAAAATGACATTATAATACCAACAACAAAATGGTCCTCAACAAAAAGGACTAAAACATTGCAAAGATAAAAGTACTTAAGTATTACAGAGTCTATAATTTAATTGTCATCTATGATTGGTAAAACATGACAATGCCACCTCTTCCAAAGATCAGCAAGCTAGGACGAAGCACCCCTGCTCATCTTCCTGTTGTAACAAGACCCATTGGTCTAACCAACATGATCCTCTAAAGATAATCTACATACATGAGATTTCTTTACATTGTCAAAAACAATGTCATTGTGGCAAAGCCGAATGGCCCAAAGAAGGGTTGCAATTCCAACAAAAATATTTTTCTTTTATATTTAAAGAAATTCCATGAAGCCAATCGCATTTTTGAAAGACGACAATCAAAGAAAAGATATTGAATTGTTTCGTTGCCACTACAAAAGCAACGAAGCTGACTCCCTTTCCAATTTCGCTTTCCATGAAGTACAAGAGGCAGTATGGACATCTATCACGGTCGATGGCAGTAGCCAGATATTCCCAATGGTGTTTTCCTTTCCTGAGGGTGAAAACATTGTTGAGCGTGTGAAGAATGCAATCGTTGTTGACCGGGCAAATGTTTTGTGTCATACATGACAGACATGCAGGGTGTGAGGAACAATTCCCGATAAAAGAATTACCTGAAATTAATCCTCTGGAATGATAATTACACCATTTCAAAATCAATACAAATCCATGCTTTATTATCAGAGTGCAAAAATTACAATACCATGTTGTGGTAAAATACAAAATACTTCTACCTCTAAGTTTGTGATATAGGAAACTAAATTTTTCAGTCGTAGTGATCTATACCTTTCAAGGAAAAGGATAAAAATTTGCAACGGAGAAAGAGGGGTTCTGTTCATTTAAAATAAATAGTTTCCCAACAAAGGGTAAGTACTAACCGTACTTGCAAGTTTCTATAGGAACTTAAATATTAACTATACTAGCCGAACACGCGCGCCCACGGCGCGCGAGACGGCACGCGACGGCGGGCAACGCGTCCAGGTGCGCACGGGAAAAAGGGCGCGCGAGACGGCACGCGTCGGCGGGCAACGCGTCCAGGTACGCACGGGAAAAAGCGATGGCCAAAACGCGCCCAACCGCGGCAAGGGGAAAAAAGCGGCGCGGCTCGCGCCGGGCAAAAAGCGCACGCGCGGAGCGCGGAGGCCACAGCAAGCCAAGGAAAAGTCGCGCAACGCTGCAGCGGAGGCCGCAGGATTCGATCCCGGGTCTCCCAGGAGACGAACGAACCAAGCTAACCAACCAGACGGAACACCAGCGCGCCTGAAACGTCGGCCGAAAAAATAATTTTATACATTAAAGGGAAACGGACGGCCACATCTGCGTCGCCCGCTCGATCAGACGGCCGTGGTGGCACCGAGCGGGGAGGCGAGCCACGTGTCGATCTCGCGACGGGAGTGTTCGCGCTTGTACTATATATTGATGATGCAACAAGTATCAAAGGTGGGCTATGCCTATAGTTTTTATGCGGTAATAATCCAATATTTAAAGTAAGTACTTAATACTTGATCAAAACATGCTTCACAACATTAAAATGGATTTGAACAACTTTAGCTCCTTACACCAAAACTTATCCTAATCATCTTTTCAAAAATCATGGGTTTTATGGATAAAAGAGGCATTACCCAATTGACACAACTTCATATGGCCGAAGTAGGGTCAATCGATGTTTTTGTTAATCAGCTTTGCGGAACCTATCCAACTTTACCCATATAGCAACTTGCTACGTGGTTGGATGTTTCATGTATCATTTTTTTCATTAAGACACGAGGTTTTGCAATATCCCAGGTACTAATTGAATGAAATAGCCTCGCGATACTATTCCGAATAAATTAAACTAATCTTTTCCTCTATCTCCAAAGAAACTAAACTAATCTTCCCTCAATAATTTATTTATTTGATAAAAAGCTTTACAACACAAATATAATTTTCAGTATACAAGTTTCTAGAAACATCATATTTTTACTACATACTAGGATTTTTATAAATTTTTTTTGTCTAAATTTGTTTCTATTATATTTTACTAGCAAAAATACCCGTGCGTTGCAACGGGAGAAATAAACATCTTTTCACACCCCTAACCCCATAAGCCTGGCCCAAATACCTAGCCCCTTATAAATTAGCAAAGATGCTCATCGTTGCAATGGGAGAAATAAAAATCCTCGCACGTCCCTAGCCCCATAAGCAAGGCCCAAAGACCTAGCTCCATAAGCATGGTTCCAATTTAATCGAGAATAAAAAATAATGAAACATAGATTGGACGGCTATAAATGGGTTAACGGACGAAAAAAAACGATGGAATAAGAAATACTATTCTCTTTAATATTATATTTGAAAGCAGAATCTGTGTTCTGTATAGCACTGGGCAAGCGACTATCACCTAGCGATAACTGATAGCTGGTGTTACAATTTTTTTTACCATGTTCTACCTGCACCAAATAGGTACTAAAACAACATTTTTTACCATGCCAAAACAGTACATGAGTCAAGTACTAAATATAATGCCAATTAAATTAAATTACATCTTTTAAAAAGAACAAATTATCGTATGATCACCCAAAAAAAAGATTCTCATAGACATACGCCCGAATTAATCAATACCCATGTGGACAATTTGATTTCTGTAATCAGATTCTTAAAGGAATTAGCATTGCACATTCAATCTCAGAGGCTCAGATGTACAGTCAAGGCACTAAAAGATTGCATCTTTGCTGATGAAACCCTCAAGAAAATTCTATTTGCACACCAAGTATTTGTTAAGTCGACACAGGCCACATCTGACAATCACCACAAGAGATATAGACGTGCTTCCTATAGTTTTCTAGAATTTATTTTACAAAAAACATTACTTAAAGCGTGAGGCTAAAAATGGTCAGTTCATCACTGGATCTCGATAGACTGTGCATTCATCACCGTAGATACACGTACCGTGGCGGAATGCATGTGTGAACATATATCAAACCTGATCCATCTATCGTAGAAGATCTGTGTGATCTGTCTGTTGCATCGATCTTTTGATCAAGGTGTGGATATGGTTATCTGATCACCGCATCTGTTTCTGTTGTGATCTTACGTTCCCACCGCCAAATTAACAAACCAATCCCAGCAATTAGTTGCAACAAACCCGGCGGCGTCGATGTCGGCGCTGCATGCGCCGGTGATATAAACCTCATCAGCGCGTACGCGCGTCACACGCCCGAGTTCTCCGGCCGCATCCGTGCTGGCGCCGCCACCGCCGCCTCCGTCGCCGCCGCAACCGGCAGACGGCTCCGCCCCGCCCTCGTCCTTGCCGTTGCCGTTGCCGGCCTCCGCCGCCGCGGCCGCGCGCTGCCCGCCGCAGCGGCAGGCGTGCGCGGCGTGCAGGCACCAGCGGCGCAAGTGCAAGCCGGACTGCGCCCTGGCGCCCTACTTCCCCGCGGAGGAGAACCAGAGCTTCCTCAACGCGTACCGCCTCTTCGGCATCAAGAACATCGCCCGCTTCCTCGACAAGGCCACGCCGGAGCAGAGGGCCGACGCCATGAAGTCGGTGAAGTTCGAGGCCGACGCGTGGGCGGCCGACCCCGTCCGCGGCGCCTACGGCGTGCTGGTCACCCTCACCCACCAGCTCCAGCGAGACCAGGCCGAGCTCGCCGCCCTGCGCCACCAGCTCGCGCTCTGCCGCCGCTACTACGGCGCCGCCGACTCCAACCACCCCGACCCCGACCCCGGCGCTGCTGCGCCTCCTGGCTTTCTCCAGCTGCCCGGGCAGCCGCAGGCAACTCCTGGCTTTCTCTCCGACGCTGCTGCGCCTCCTGGCTTTCTCTCGCCCGGGCAGCCGCAGGCACGCCACGATCACCCTTCACGGTGAAGGCCAGGACCGATGGCGATGGGGACGATGCGGCGACGACCACTCTCACCATGGGAAGCTGGACGCGCGTGCTTTCGTTCCCATGTATGCATGCATGCATGGCTAGCAATAAAGGATTCACTAGATTGGAAATTGTGTATTCTTCGTAGTAGATGCAGAAGATCTATGATATGTCTGGTTACATTTTTTTTTTATCAAGATAATAAAGCACCCTTCACGTTCAGGGGCTGCGTCACGTCCACTTCCAACTCCTCATCAACAAAGTGGCTGGCAGGCTTGTTGGATGGAAGGATCAAGGATCCTTGTGTGCCACCTAGCAACGGTGGTCGTCGGTCAGATGTGATGGCAACGGTGGGGCGACAGCTACCCTACCATGCGAAGCTGGACGTGTTTTCATTTATACATGGTACGCAATAAAGCGTGAGGCTAAAATAGTCATTTCATCACTAGTAGATTGTGCATTTTTTCCTTTTTTTTAGACAAAGAAAGCTTTACTAATCTCAGACAAATACATCAAAGAGATACAATCGATCTGTGCATTTTTTCCTTTTTTTAGACAAAGAAAGCTTTACTGATCTCAGACAAATACATCAAAGAGATACAATCGATCTAAGACCACTTCCGGTCTCTACATAGTTAGGATGCACACAGCCAAAGAAAGATAAAGAAAAACGACATGACGAAAAAATCATGTCGCAGCAAGTTACAACACACAACAAAGTCTTCAAATCCGTGCATCACCATAACAACACTTGGACTGCGATAAAGGCTCTCCAAAAGCAACGCCTCCAAAAAAGGGAACGACACGAAAGCATACCGTCGTTGCCATGGTCCAAGCAGACCTGATTGTGCATCACTAGTAGATTGTGCATTTTTTCGTGGTAGTTGCAGTGTGTCCGAATATATGTCAGACTTGATCCATCTATTTTAGAAGATTTATATGATATGATCTGTCAGGTCAGTGGCGGACCTAGAATTTTGATAAGACCCGAGTCAACTACTTGCAAGTCTAGTTGCTAGATCAAACGGTAAATAATGTTTATAGTAATGTATGATGAAAATTTGTCTTAAGATGAATGTTCACCAAGAAGATCTGCAGCAGCTTGAATAGCTCTCTCCTCGTTAAGAAGATCTGCAGCAGCTTGAATAGCTCTCTCCTCGTTCAGGGGCTGGATATGAATATCAGTAGCACGTCCATAGAGCCACCTCTGCATATTTCTCATGAAACGATGGTTTGCCTAAACATGATGTATCAAACACCTTGTTAGTACAGAAGTCGCATTATATATGATCCAGACTGAAGCAAAATCATATTTACTGCACAAGATATATCGAACTAATCCAGTTTACAGTACTCAGAACAAGACAATAAGTTGCGCACAGAAAAAGAACAATAAACTTGTTTGTAAGAGGATGTCTTCCAGCATTACTATCATTTGATTATTGTAAACTGTCCTTAGATTTTCCTCTTAATATCAACATCCAAATCTAACCATCCCAGAGAACTACTGCATACTTGCATATGCGCTTTCAGAATTTGTCCACATCAAAATCTCTAATAGAAAAGGTTGCAATTAGAATTTGTCCATGGATCAAAGACAACAATGGCGGCCGGCGGAGGAAGCCACCGCGGTGCACAGCGCCGACGGCGTCACGGACTCACGGCGACCTGGGGGAGTGGGGGCCCGGGGCGGCGGCAGGCGGCGTCGCGACGACCTACTCCCACTGGGGTGGGCGCCGCAGCCACGGCCAGTGGGGGGAGGACCGGAGGACGGGGAGGAGGAGGCTGGGGCGAACCGGAGGTAGGGCTGGGGGGGCGGGGGGGGGGGGGTTGGGGGGGGGGGGCGGGGCTGCCGGGGGGGGCGTGGGGGCTGGGGCGTGAGGTGGCGTTGGGGCTGGGAGGCGTCGGGGCTAGTTAGGGTGAGGCGGTGTGGGGGGCACGGGCTAGAGGGCGTCGAGCCAGAATTAGAAGGGGGGTCTTGCTATTGGGCCACGGCCCAGGTGGCCCTAGGCCTGGGTCTGCCCTTGTGTCTGGTTACATATTTTGATCAATTTAATAAATTTAATTAATGGTTTTCTAGAAAAAGCAAATGGTTAATATGACTGGATTTCTACATTTCATTGACCGGTGTTTTCGCTCTATTTGAGAAATAAACCCGTACGTGCTGCAGAATGATCGTGAATTAATCACATACCGGCTAGTCCGTGCGGTCACCTAAAACGAATTTATTCTTAATTGAGCTTATCATGCCAATCTATCATGATAATCTATTTGATTTCTTCCTTTCTAGACACGGTGCTATATAAAGAAAGGTATGGGTATATATATACAGCCTAACCATCCTCTACACCTAATCTAATCTCGTGGGACTGTGCCATAACTTTTGGGAAAGCTTGATCTCGTGGGATTGCGCTGAAACTTTTGGGAAAGCCGCTGCACTCCTACCTTCTAAGAAGACGAGAGAAGGGAGGAGTGGGTCAAATTTAGCACTCCTACCGTCTAAGGAAGACGAGAGAAGGGAGGAGTGGCTCAAATTTAGATTTCTTCTGCAAAAAATACATTTGAGAGAGAGTGGGACGTAAACACAAATCTTGATGTAGATCGAATGGTCGTTAGCATGCATGGAGCTGCATGTACGGCGAGGAAAACCTCTCTCACACATTTTAAGAGAAAAGTACACTCTCTTCCTAAACTTTAGCGAGCTGAACTTGAATTTTTTTTCCTTTGCCCCCCTTGAATTAATTAGTATCAGTTTGCATCCTAACCCAAAACCATTAGCATGTCATTAAATGCCGAGGTGGCCATTAGCTTTCCATTAATTTCTTATGTTGTTGCCACGCCTAAATGCTATTAAATGGCATCCACATCATCCTCCCCACATCCCTCTCATTATATGAAAAAAATCAACTTAAAAAGGTTCCAAATTTTGCAACAAATTTAGGGACCTTTTCTTTTCTCCTGTTCTAATATATGTCGAGATCAGTTTTTACCGAACCGAATCCCTCTATGTTCACAATATGCGTCCCAAGGATCAATGCATTTACTCACTATAAAATGGAGTCGAGATACCTAGCCATTGTCGCCTTAACTGTTAAAGTAGTTCGGAGTGTTGCGTAGCAGTTTATTATAATAGCTTAGGCAACCGACTCTAAGCAAGCAGAAGGTTACAAATCAAAATTAGCATCCCATCTTTGCCACTAGAAAGCTAGTGGAAACACCTAGTAGTCTCGATCTCCACCCGTGAACATAGCAACGTTAACCTGCATCTTCAAACTTCAGACCTGCTTGTTTAAATGAGGAGCCCTAGTAAAATTGAGGATAGTGCACCGTGCAAGTACTAACAAGTCTGTATGGGAAAGGCCAAATTTGGGCTCATCGTAGGAAAATTGAGGGTTCATTTGTGTAAATGCATTTCACTTAACAGTATAAAAGCTTTTAAGAAAACATAACCGCATATAGCATAAACTTATTTATGAACCTTATAGAATATAAGACGACCTTAAGTCTCAACTTTACCTAGCTTAGTTCTTCTACACAGAACAGTTAGTTTTATGATCATGCTCAAAATCACAAGGTCTCAATGCTCAACAAGGGAAGCTAGCAATGGCACACGGCCAAAAAATCCTTACCCAAGCCAATTTAAAATAAAGTGGCTTGACATCACACCGTGAAACCCCATCATCGGCCCTTAACCATGGATATGGTCCTTCAAATGGTTTTATTATGTAGAGGTTGTACGCTTTATCCGCAAAATAAGATTCTCCCCCATCGAGGATTATCATAACAAAACCCTTCAAAAGACTAATCTAGGTATTGCCACGACGTGCCATGCATCAAAAGACACCCAGTCACGGCGTGTCCTACATATATAGAGACATCCGTGTTTGAGCATATCACTGTCTGGTGGTCACTTACGAACCCCATCACAGTGTGCGGAAGCAGAAATACAGAGATTCTTCAACTTTAAGCCTAGGCACGTCTCATAGCATGCTTGCGGTTGCACGGTAAGTACTCAATTAAGTACTCACAGGATTTGGTCCTTATTCTCGGAGCAACGATCAACACAAGCCCAAATCTCATGCACGATGACACTCACCCTGCCATCCGTCCGCTCCTAATCCCAGTCTAGGTACATAAGCTCAACTCACCGTCAATATTCAAATAAGAATGATGATGCCCGCTAGGACCAAATTCTCGGCTACTAGTTAAGCATCACTAAGCTGCTAACCCCAGAAACCATTTTCAGTATAGATGATAATAATCCTAACGGTGACACTACCAAGGAAAGGAGCTGTACAAGCGGTTGGTAAAGCCTTATCACGGAGAGCGCCTTCCGATGTCACCCCTTTCTCTCTCTGTCGGTGGGCACTGCAGCTGACGGAGACAAGACCCTACAGCCATAGTCCTTATAGTAACTTCACCCTGCACCATCGAAAGTAGTGGCAATGGCGCCATCCGCTAGAGCGCCTTCCGATGTAGGGGCCATTCTCTCTCCGTCGGTGGGCACTGCCGCTGACATCTGCAATAACATGCATGCACAATGCTGATAGTGCCCTAACTCTGAGCCCGCTTTACTTTCTGCACCGCCTCCAACATAATCAATACATTGCATGCCGCACCTTCAAGAGTTGTGCCAATGGCGCCATCACGGAGAGCGTTTTCCGATGTCACCCCTTTCTCTCTCTTTCGGTGGGCACTGCAGGTGACGGAGACAAGACACTACATCCACAGTCCTTATAGTAACTTTACCCTGCACCATTGCAGAGAGCACCAATGGCGCCATCACCGAGAGCGCCTTTGCAGACCACCCCTGTCTCTCTCTGTCGGTGGGCACTGCAGCTGACATTGATGATACCCTTCATGCACAGTGATGATAGTGACTTGACCCAGCAGGTGCCCTCACCTAGAGCGCCTTTCCATCGAAACTTTTTTATTCTCTCTCCGTCAGTGGACGCATACATGCCTTTGGCAGAGGGAGGCGACAACCCTCTGGCGTAAAGCATTCATGCAATACTGTACATTTCATAATTGACATAATGGGGCTCTCGGCCAGAGCGCCTTTCACTCCAACGGAGTTTATAAATACCACATCCTAGCAAGAAGAAGCTACCAACTTCCCCAAAGTTCCATGGTCTACCTGCGGACAAGGGGATCAGTGTGTTTGTCAATGTTGATACGTCTATTATAAACAGTATCAACATTGATGACAAATACCACATCCTAGCGATACACATTGCTATCCGAGTTCGATGTCCACCTGCGAACAAGGGACTCAGTGGGTTTGTCAACGTAGATACACATGTTGTACACAGTATCTACGTTGATGAACCCACTGAATCCCTTCATCCCCAGCCTGCAATGTATGATTGGGTTGTAATTGAACGTTCAATACATATTCGAAAAAAAGGTATGACTGGGATTTAAATTCTAATTAAACGTTCAAATACATTTTTCTGTCCCAACTTATTTCTAAACCCATATAAAAAATATTACATTTAATCTCTAATTATTTCAATTTCACAATTTCCATTTAATATTTCTAAACCCATATTTAATAAAAATACAGCAAAACATTTTATTTTAAAAACCATGGCGCATGGCATATTTTTTTTTAATAAATCTATATTTATGTAACATGGCATAGAGGGCGGGGGCGCCTAGTGCTTGGCGCCATGGGCCGTGGCGCCGTGGGTCTGATACCAATTATGTCGGCACCCGATTTACAATATCGGATTCCACCTGCGCAAACCCGTACTAGTCCCAAGGAATTCTCTCACAAACAGGCCTTTCCACAACTGAATTTGCACCTTTACTCCACCTCTTCAATATGTACTTTGCTGGAAGGTTCCTTACCCGAACATGTTGCATCACCTTTATAGCATGCCAGCACAAAATTCCCTCAAAATCAAAACCTTTACAGCTGCAAGTGAATGATTCAGTGGGTATGTGTACCTTTATTGTGTGCTTCTCTGAACCCAATTCCTTATGAAGGGGTGGTCGTCGATGTGTACCTCATATGTAACATCCTTTGTGATCTCTTTGATATATCCAAGAGTGCTCTCCAAAACCAGGTTTCTAAGGGCATGTTTGCTTCTCGCCGCAGGCCGCCACGCCTGAGCTGCGGCCGCGCCGCAGTTGTGGCGCCCAAATCCAGCGCCGCAAGTTAGGCGAGCTGCGGCGGAGAAATTGCACTGCGCGGCTTGCACTGCGCTGTGGCACACCAGAACGTGCGGCATCAACCAAACCGACGCCCAAGCGAGCGTGGCGTGCCACACTTGCGGCGTGGCGACCTGCGGCAAGCAACCAAACATGCCGTAAATACCTTAAACACCACCCTAGTGTACACCCGACGTCCTTCTACCTCAATTTGGTATCTAGTGCGAAGGTTTGGTATCTCATTTATACTCCTCAAATCCTCATCACTTTCTCTTTGCCAAATGCTCTCTATTAAGTTATCAATTTGGTCGCAAATTGGTAAATGGAGGTATGGTTTGAAACCCATAACTTGAAAATAGCATTCATTGACTCACTTCTTTGAGTAGTTGATATGTCCACAAAGAAAGTGCCGCAAAAAAATGCCGGAACCCACTCTCTCATTTTCTCAAACATAACCTTAAGATGCTTGTTGTCATGCAACTCATACCTATCAATCATCGCCACCCACCTATCCACGAACTCTTTTTCACACATGCTGCGATTTATTAAAGCACTTAATTCATCTACAAAACCAGGTTTTTGTCCATAAATAACTCCCATATGCTCTCTAGCCTTTCTCATCACATGCCATTGGCAGCATCTATGAACTGTGCTAGGAAAAACTATCTCTATTGCTTTTCTCATGGCCAGATCTTGGTCGGTGATAATGGCATTTGGGTGTTTGTCATACATAGCTGACAACCAGGTCTTAAAAAGGCAAACAAAGTTCTTGGCATCCTCAAACCTCAGGAAAGCAATCCCAAAAAAAATAGAATGCCTATGATGATTAACTCCAATAAAAGGAGCTAGTGGCATGCTATACTTATTTGTATTGTACGTGGTATCAAATGTGACAACGTCACCAAATTCTTGGTAAGATCTTCTTCCCCTTCCGTCAACTTAAAATATGTTTCTCACTGGACCACCTTCTTCTGAGTCTATGGCAAAGAAAAACTCTGGATCTTCTTTTTTGCTTCTTCAAAAAATATATAAGTGTAGTGTCAACATCACATCCTACAAGTGATTGATTTAGCTTGCATATCCTATTGCTAACATCCTTCCTTTTCATTGTCATATTTTTCTTACCCCCTTCTTACCACTTAAGTACTCCTAGATTTTAGATGTTCCTACTCCTTGAGCACTTAAATCATTAATTATTTCATCTTCCTCCTTACTAACAAACCTATGGGACCTCAAATTTTGCTTCTTAGATGGAGAAGTTATCAAGGCATGGTTGTGGTTCTCCTCAAAGACGGAAACTTGTCATATCCCATTGATTCGTCTAACCCTGCAAGAAGCCTTGCAGCCAACTCTAGTACTGGGCATCAATTTAACAGAACTCTTCTGAATGGATGAACTACCAATGGACATTTCAGATTGTTCTTGTCGCTTTGATATACCCTGTTTGCTGCAAGTAAATCTAACTGATGACAACCCAGCCCTTCCTCCCTGTCGGCTTTCTTTACGAACACTAAAACCAACCAGTTTTGCATACGAATTGTAGTACTCGTAAGCCTCATCGGGTGAGGTAAACTGTTTGCCAATGAATGGCTTACCCAACTGTTCTGAATCCTCAATTGGAAATTCTTCCTCGCTGTCTCCCTCTATTTCATCTCCCTCTGTTCCATCATATGGATCATTCAAAGGCATCTGTTCAGAAAAAAATGCATAAGCATTCACAGTTTGCAGCAGGGTATAAATAACAAGCAAAATCGATTATTACCCTCAATTCAACTCTCCCACTTGAGTCCATACAAGCACTAGTTGATCCACAGCCAGACATGTTTTAGCCTTTCAAAAAGAGCTAGGGTTTCACGATGCTGCTGCACAGGGGATTTTGGGGCGGCGACGTAGCTCGGGGGGCGGCACAGGATGGAGTGGCCGGCGCAGCTTTTGGTGGGGTCCTATGGACGCGTAATAACTTCGTATAGCATACATTATACGAAGTTATACGAGAGTGGGAGAGAGAGGATTAGAGGAAGAAGGACAAAGGTAGAAAAATATGAGGAAATTTTTGAAGTAATACAATATACATGTACACCAAAAGATGACATGTGGCGCGTGGAGTTGTATTTTTTTATTTTCATCGGAGTGCACCAAAGGAGGCTAACATTTCTCTAATATCCAACTCGTGCATCACAAATATATTATAACTAGAGAAATAAATTATATTTCATATGAATATATATATATATATTTATTAATTTATTTATTTATTTAATGGCTAATTGGATAGATACCACTACATAGATGATGTTTTTGAGAAATACCATTGCAAAGTTTGTATGTGCATGTTTGCCATAATAAAACTAGCAAAATTGGATCTAGGCTAGGAAATCTCAAAGCACCTTTTGGGCATGTAATTTGTTCGTATTTATGTATATGACATATTTGCCCGTGTTTTTGGTAGAATCGAGCTAGGCTACCAGAGGGGGTGAATGTCAGCCAAATTTTTCTCACAAGGAGAATCGACGATGCTCTTCACCCAATGCGTCTCAAGATGACAAGAACACCCAAAGAAATCCTTCCAAGTGAAACCTCAAAACATTTGATGTGTGTATATGAAAATCAAGCTATGGTCATGCTCATGGATGTGTGAGGGATCACAAGGATCGTAGGATGATGTTCCTTGAAGAGGAATGAAGCTTGACCCAAAATCACCGCCAACTTCCTATAGATAAAAGATCAAACACTTGGTGGGCATCAAGTGAAGGATTCAAACTATGGCCATGCTCATTGGTAGAAGATGATTAAGATAATCCATGGTAATGCCCATATCCTAGCATGAAGATTGAACCTGTAAATAACCTAAAACAACCCCAAATAAAAGTGGGTGGAAATACCCTAAAATTCCAGAGAAAATCAAGACGACTACCGGGGAGTAAGTGAGGCGTGTGGCTCAAGAGGAGCCGGTCCTTGTGCGCAAGGGCTAGCCTCAACGGAGAGTAGGAGTGGTGACTCCGAACTTCGGTGAAACAAATACCGTGTCACCTCTCTTGTCTAATTTACTTCTCGCTTTAATTGTTTCAAATTGCTTGATTGTTGTGGTGAAAATGAAATAGATTGCTAGTTCGTGCCGGTTAATTTGCTTCCACTTAATAGGGCACTAGTTTCTAGAATTGGGAAACTTTTAATCTTGTTGCTTAATCAAGTATAACCCAAATAAATTTAAAATTGCCTATTCACCCCCCTGGGCCTTAAAGTTTCTTTCAACACCACAAACCCACTCAAATCTCAACCTTCTATACCGTGAGGGACACAATGAGAATGCTCCCCTTGCTCTCCTTATATAGCCTAAGAGGTGGAGTAGCATGCAAGCCAACTATCCTCCACCCTTGGATACCATCTAAATGGTTAAGATTTATCCACATACACAACCCAACAACCTGTGCATGTTCTCCACATTTTTTGATACACGTGGTCACACCGGATCCAGACATTCCGGGCATAACCTATTTGACTTAACCGGTAAGTTTCCGATGCACCCAAACGCCCATCGAGTCTCAAATCCGCATGTCGATTCAAGTCCATCATCCGTGTGTGGTCCCCAAGTTCAAGTCCAACCTTCCCATATGACTTCGTTGTTGTTCTACACCCCCAATCCTCCAGATCACGTCTCGACACGTCGCAGAACATAATCCACTAAACACATGTAGCGCAAGAATTAGTCCATCCAAAACCCAACACTTACCTTGATCCCTACAAGTCAATCAAATTTCATCATGAATTACTAATTAGGTACATGTCAAAACAAAGTTAACTTGTACTCACTTCCCAACACATTAGAAACCTTCTTTGATTTTTTTATTTTCTAAAGCTCAGATGAAAAAACTGTCAACAAGAAAAAGATGCATATTAAAATTCCCTACAATTTTGATATACGATGCTTAAGTTTGTGAGCACGGGAAGACCCTCAAAAATGTGAAAAACTAAACATAGGAGGGCCTAGCGGGCTAGACGGCGTACCGAAAAGCCGGGGCCAATCGACCAGGAGAAACAACAAAAAAGGTCCTTGGTACTTACACCAGGTTTAAGCCGGATGGACTGGCTCAATCTTCCAGGAGGACTATAGAAACCCCCCATTTTGGGCTACAAGTGCTAGATAGCACGTTGGATGATTGAGGGGGCTGTCCGACTACAACAAACTAGGCCAGAACCCATCGGATAGGTGCAAAGAGACCTGCACGCACCGATCCGGAGCTTTGAACCATTCAATCGACGCCGGACTATCCGAAAAACCGTCTAGCACCACATCCAAACTCAACACAAATTTCTCACAAAGGTTCAATCTCTAAATTTAAAATAAACCAAACTCACAAGCCAATCATGAAAGTTACCAAATACTCATCACATGGTCTCTCATTTTCTACGTCCCTTCTTCTTCTTCCTCTGCCCTCCCCTTCTCCCTCTCACACTCCCAACGGATTAGAGGGTGTGACTACACTTGCTCACTACCCCACGCCGTTCTCTCCACTTCGTCGACCTTGTTGCTGCTCAGCAAACATGCTGTCGTAGCTGCTCCCATCCTAGAAATTTTGTAGGAAGCAAAGAGAAGAGATTGTCGTGTGAGAGAGAGATCTGGGGTAGGAGGAGAGTAATGTGGGGTTGCACTCGCATACGCTAGGAGAAGCTCATTGAGCTCCTCAGGCTTTGCCGCTACCGGTGGGAGAGCTGAGGCGAGGTTGACGACATGGGTCACACATCTCTGCCGGTAGGGCAACTCATTCACTCCTCGGGGAAAGAACCTGGGATGACACGAGCAACATGTCCATGCCTGCGGTTGGGCCTACTCATTCGTATGCTTAGAGGGGGAAGAGCTGGTGGACGCCGGTGGCAAGCACCCCAAAAGCCCAGTGGGTAGATACGGTCGCCGCCGCCATTGGTACTACTGTTGGCATGTGTTGTGTGTAGAACTTCGATGGAGAGCATGGCCCAGATTTGGAAGCAACTCCAAGATGGCAACACTGGCATGGATTTGGGTGAGAGGGGAAAGCACACATTAAGGAGGAGGGGGAGTCCGAGGAGGGAGTGAAAAGTCACTGCCGAGGAGCTCGCTGGCGATGGAGAGCCCATCTGATGTCTGCTCTGAGAGAGAGAAAAGAGGTACAAGATAAGAAGATAGTAGTTGTTGTAAATATGTGGTAAATATGAGTGTATAACCGTTCAATAGTGGCACATGGCGTCTCCAATGGTATTTGTTCAGTTTGTTTTTTCATAGTGGCAAATATGCACATACGAACTTTATAGTAGCATTTCTCATAAGCCCCAAATATGCAATAGCATCCATCCAATTAATACTATATACAAACACTTAGTGTGGTAGATCTGCGAACATAGGGATGGCAATCGTGTTGAGTGCCTCTAGGTCCAACCGTCTCAGACCCCGATCCAAAGTCATTTAATTATGGGTACAAACCTAAACCTAGACCCAACCTCACCGCACTGTGACTGACCACCACACTAAGGACATGCCACACAGGTGAAGGGAGGTTGCGACATTGCCAAGTCAGTGATGGGAGCAGAGGGCGCACTGTTGTGCCAAGGAAAAGGGGCTGCCATGAGCCACGCTATGGAGTGGAATTGAGGCCTAGTGAGGAAGAGATCATGCTGGGAGTAGGAGGGAGATTGTTAGGGTTAGGGCGCATGGTGGAGGCTAAGAGGATGAGATTGTGAGTGACAAAGGAAGGGTTAGGGTTAAGGGGTGGGGAGTTTGAGTGGGCTAAGTGGTTCTATGCGTCATGTGAGTTTGCATTGCATGTTTTTTTCTTAATTGTATTGGGTACACAAGGGTCCAAATTCCAAAATGAAACCAGAGCTAGACCTAGAACCAAATAACCATGGATCCAAGAGGAGACCAGATCCATGAGTTTTTGCCATCCCTAGTCGAACCGAAACCGAGTGTTTGCTCATGCATGGTTCGATTCACCAAAATAGGTCAACCCAAACCGGTAAGCACTATCCCAAAGATAACTAACCTTAAATTGGCATTCCATAAATACAAGATTATGTTTGGAGTGGATGGGCTGAATGAATAAGCTGGATGAGCTGAGGAGAGTTTAATATTAGGCTAAACTTTGGGTCATGTCCGTGCCCATAAAGCACCTAGATAGGTCCTAGGGTAACTTGTTTATCAAGGAATCAATTTTCTAGAGTTGTGAATGCAAGTTCGTTGCTACCGGACCATCCACCGATCAATCTAGCGTGTCGAACCATTTCTTTCTGGGGGGGCTCCCTGCGGGGTCGTATGGACGATGAGAAACAGATTATCCACCAAGCTTATTTTGATTTAAGTGAACCAAAACCTCGTTTGTCGTAGATTAAGCTTCCACGATGTCGAAGTTACCCCAAGAAAACGCAAGAACAAAAGGGTTTTTTGACCTTGATTCATACCCCTCGTCGTGAGATAATAGCCCTACGTCTAGCAAATTTATTTTTGTGAGATAAATGATTAATTACAATTCGACTTAGGCTTGACGATGCCCAATTCGATGGTTTTTGCAAACCACCCATCTCTAACGCGTAACATCCCATATTTATCAGCGCAGTTACAGTTAAACATGGAAATCTATCTATACACAGATACAAGTATATTTGGATATCCAATAGAGCTGGAGTGAGCCCAAAGTCTTCTAGAAGGTATCACCGTCTTCCATATCGAGGTCGAAGTCTGTATACACCTGCTTCTAAGACTCAACAAGAGCTGTATATCTGTGTGTTCTAGCTACTTGATCCAGGGACTAGAACATGTAAAGCACAGAGGGGACTCGACTCCATTTTCGGGTCCTCACACCACAACCCATTGGATAGGTGGAAAGAGACGTGCGCGCACCGATCCGGAGCTTCAAACCATTCAATCGACACCGGACCGTCCGAAAAACCGTCTAGCACCACATCCAAACTTAACACAAATTTCTCACAAAGGTTCAATTTCTAAATTTAAAATAAACCAAACTCATAAACCAATCATGAAAGTTACCAAATACTCATCACATGGTCTCTCATTTTCTACCTCCCTTCTTCTTCTTCCTCCTCCTCCCTCCCCTTCTCCCTCTCACACTCCCAACGGATTAGAGGGCGTGAATACACTTGCTCACTACCCCACGCCGTTCTCGCCACTGCGTCGACCTAGTTGCTGCTCAGCAAACATTCTGTTGTAGGCTCGTAGCTGCTCCCATCCTAGAAATTTTGTAGGGAAGCAAAGAGAAGAGATTGTCACGTGAGAGAGAGATCTGGGGTAGGAGGAGAGTAATGTGGGGTTGCACTCGACACTAGGAGAAGCTCATTGAGCTCCTCAGGCTTTGCCGCTGCCGGTGGGAGAGCTGTTGCGATCGACGAGGTTGGCGACACGGGTCACACATCTTTGCTAGTAGGGCAACTCATTCACTCCTCGGGGAAAGAACCTGGGATGACATGAGCAACATGTCCATACCTGCGGTTGGGACTACTCATTCGTATGCTTAGAGGGGGAAGAGCTTGTGGACGCCAGTGGCAAGCACCCCAAAAACCCAGTGGGTAGATACGGTCGCCGCTGCCATTGATACTACTGTTGGCATCCATGTTGATGGTCGTCATGTGTTGTGTGTAGAACTTCGATGGAGAGCATGGCCCAGATTTGGAAGCAACTCCAGGATGGCAACACTGGCATGGATTTGGGTGAGAGGGAAAAGCACACATTAAGGAGAAGGGGGAGCCCGGGGAGGGAGTGAAAAGTCCCTGCCGAGGAGCTCGCTAGCGATGGAGAGCCCATCCGATGTCTGCTCTGAGAGAGAGAGAGAAAAGAGGTACAAGATAAGAAGATAGTAGTTGTTGTAAATATGTGGTAAATATGCGTGTATAACCGTTCAATAGTGGCACATGGCATCTCCAATGGTATTTGTTCAATTTCTTTTTTCATAGTGGCAAATATGCACATACGAACTTTATAGTAGCATTTCTCATAAGCCCCAAATATGCAATAGCATCCATCCAATTAATACTATATACAAACACTTAGTGTGGTAGATCTGCGAACATAGGGATGGCAATCGTGTTGAGTGCCTCTAGGTCCAACCGTCTTAGACCCGGATCCAGAGTCATTTATGGGTACAAACCTAGACCTAGACCCAACCTCACCGCATTGTAACTGACCACCACACTAAGGAGATGCCACACAGGTGGAGGGAGGTTGCGACATTGCCAAGTCAGGGATGGGAGCAGAGGACACACTATTATGCTAGGGAAAGGGGGCTACCATGAGCCACGCCGTGGAGTGGTATTGTGGCCTAGTGAGGAAGAGATCATGCTGGGAGTAGGAGGGAGACTGTTAGGGTTAGGGTGCATGGTGGAGGCTAAGAGGATGAGATTGTAAGTGACAAGGGAAGGGTTAGGGTTAAGGGGTGGGGAGTTCGAGTGGGCTAAGTGGTTTTATGCGTCATGTGAGCTGCATTGCATGTTTTTTCTTAATTGTATTGGGTACACATATGTTCAAATTCCAAAATGAAACCAAAGCTAGACCTAGAACCAAATAACCATGGATCCAAGAGGAGACCGGATCCGTGAGTTTTTGCCATCCCTAGTCGAACCGAAACCGAGTGTTTGCTCATGCATGGTTCGATTCACCAAAATAGGTCAACCCAAATCGGTAAGCACTATCCCAAAGATAACTAACCTTAACTTGGCATGCCATAAATACAAGAGTATGTTTGGAGTGGCTAGACTGAATGAATAAGCTGGTTGAGCTGAGGAGAGTTTAATATTAGGCTAAACTTTGGGTCATGTCCGTGCCCATAAAGCACCTAGATAGGTCCTAGGGTAACTTGTTTATCAAGGAATCAATTTTCTAGAGTTGTGAATGCAAGTTCGTTGCTACCGGACCATCCACCGATCAATCTAGCGTGTCGAACCATTTCTTTCTGGGGGGGCTCCCTGCGGGGTCGTATGGACGATGAGAAACAGATTATCCACCGAGCTTATTTTGATTTAAGTGAACCAAAACCTCGTTTGTCGTAGATTAAGCTTCCACGATGTCGAAGTTACCGCAAGAAAACGCAAGAACAAAAGGGTTTTTTGACCTTCGTTCATGCCCCTCGTTGTGAAACAATAGTCCTACGTCTAGCAAAATTATTTTTGTGAGATAAATGATTAATTACAAGGGTTCGACTTAGGCTTGATGATACCCAATTCGATGGTTTTTGCATACCACCCATCTCTGACGCGTAACATCCCTTATTTATCAGTGCAGTTACAGTTAAACATGGAAATCTATCTATACATAGATACAAGTATATTTGGATATCCAATAGCGTTGGAGTGAGCCCAAAGTCTTCTAGAAGGTATCACCGTCTTCCATATCATGGTCGAAGTCCGTAAACACCTGCTTCTAAGACTGAAACATGACCCGACCTATCTCAGTACCCGAGGCCTTGATCTTTACGGATTGCCATGAGCAAGGATGCTTGCATACAAAACCTCGACCTTCTCAATCCTTCATTAAGTCGTGTACATGAGGCACAACCTCGGGGAGAAGTCTAGAGATGGCAATGGGGCCACGATATTTAAGTGGGGACGGGGATCCCCGTTGGGTATTTATTCCCCCGAGCGTTAGCGGGAATGTGGATGGAGAATTTTTCCCACGCGGGGACGGGGATCCTCGTTGGGTATTTATTCCCCCGAGCGTTAGCGGGGATGGGGATGGAGAATTTTTCCCACGCGGGGACGAGGATGGGGAGCCAATTCCCCCGTTGCCATCCATAGGGAGAACTCAACTCTCCTAGGTAACACATCTAGGGGTAGATAAGGTGAACCCACACATCGCAAGGATTCATTTGCAAATAATATTTTACCTAATCCCCAAGAGTAAGCCAGTGAGGCCAAGGTAAAAGAGCAACCGACCAATTCGAAACAAAAATAAAAAGGAACATAGTTCCAATAAAGGAAACCCAAGGACCATATTTTTCTTCAATATGGGTTTTGCTCAAGTCTCAAATAAACTCAAACACATATTCGAAGAAATTCTGACCAAGTTGAACCCTGCTTGGTCGGGATTTCAATCTCAAATTAGGGATTGGGCTTCTCATTGCGACTCCGACGTGCTCCTCCCCTAATCTCATCTCGGCCGCCGTCGATGTCCTCTTGCGCCGTCGCCGTCGAAGCAGCGCTAGCTGCACCTGGCGGGCTTGGTCAGCTCTCAGCTTCGTTTCCCTACGTGCAGTGCAGCAAGTCGGCTTCGTCTCCGAAACGGCCGATCGCCTCCGACACGAACTCGGCACCAGTCACCACGTCGACTATAAGAACCCTTGCCAATAACGCCCTCGGCTCCATGGTCCCATCGGAATATCGTCCAAGCTATCGGTAAAGCGCTCATCGCTTCGTCGGCGGCTTGTTTGCTCCATCGGCTCGACGTCTCATCGTTAAGCCGATCATCAGTTTATTTTCAAGTTATCGGTAAATCGTCATTGCTTCGCCAGTATCTTGCCTATCTGAAACCTTGCCGATTGCAAAAGGTCAAATCGGCTGGCACGTCCTCGAAAAGCCCGATCCCCTGTTGTTCGACTGTAGTTGGTGCCGGAAAACCACTTTTCCGAGTCAACACCGAGGCCTTGATCTTTATGTATTGCCATGAGCAAGGATGCTTGCACACAAAACCTCGACCTTCTCAATCCTTCGTTAAGTCGTGTACATGAGGCAAAACCTAGGGGAGTAATAGAGATGGCAATGGGCCCCGATCCTAGATTCATCGTGGGGAATTCCCCTATTAGGGAACGGGGATCCCCGTCGGGGATTTATTCCATGCTAGCGTTAGCGGGGATGGAGATGGGGAATTTTTTTCCCATGCGGGGACAGGGATGGGGAGCCAATTCCCCCGTTGCCATCCCTAGGGAGAACGCAACTCTCATAGGTAACACATCTAGGGGTAGATAAGGTGAACCCATATGTCAGAAGGATTTATTTGCAAATAATATTTTACCTAATCCCCAAGAGTAAGCGCCAAGGTAAAAGAGCATCCGACCATGGCGATAGTGAGGAGGCGTTGGACGACTACCACTGCACCGACCACGACGACGACGGCGACCAGAGCTGCCAAAGCTCCTGCGACTACGGCGACGACGACCCGCCGGAGCGCGGGAAGAGCTACCTCGTTCTCACCAAGGACTATCTCCGCGCGGCGCAAGAGGAGTGCACGGCCAAGGTCGCCGACCAGCTCTCCATCCGCCGGGCTTCGCCGCCGCCCTCCTGCGCCTCTACCAGTGGAGCGTCGCGAGGCTTGAGAACGCGTGGTTCTCCGACGAGCGGCGCGTCCGCGACGCCGCCGGCCTTCCCGCGGGAGCCGCCCCCGTCGTGATAATTAAGCGATCGGCGGCTCACCTGCGCGATCTGCTTCGACGCGTACTCCGCCGGCGAGATGGTGTCGGCGGGGTGCTCCCACTTCTACTGCCGCGAATGCTGGCGCGGCTACGTCCGCGCGGCGGTCGGCGACGGCCCACGATGCCTGTCGCTGCGGTGCCCTGACCCGTCGTGCTCGGTGGCCGTGGTCCGGGAGCTCGTTGCCGAGGTCGCCGACGACGGGGACGGCGAGCGGTACGCCACGTTCGCGCTCCGGTCGTACGTGGAGGAGAGCAACAAGGTCCGGCGGTGGTGCCCCGGCCCCGGGTGCGCCCACGCGGCGGAGCTCCTCTCCGGCGAGCCGTGCGAGGAGGCGGTCGACGTGCTCTGCCCCTGCTCGCACGAGTTCTGCCTCCGGTGCGGCGAGGAGGCGCACCGGCCGGTGTCCTGCGCGGCGGTGAGCCGGTTTCTGAGCAGCTTCGAGCCGGCGACGGCGGATTACGTGGAGTGCCACACGAAGGACTGTCCGGCGTGCCGGCGGCCGATCGACAAGGACGACGGCTGCCTCCACATGACGTGCCCGCCTCCCTGCGACCACCACTTCTGCTGGCTCTGCCTCGGCCCCTGGGACAAGCACGACGGCGGCTTCTACAAGTGCAGGAGATACGACGGCTCCATTGCCGCCGGCGAGGAGGCCCGGCGGGAGCGGCTGCGCAGGCACGCCGCCTACTACGACGGCTGGGTGGCGAACGGGGTGCGGCGGCGGGAGGCGCTGGAGGAGCTGGGGTGGGTGAGGGGGGAGGAGATCGAGAGGCTCATCGGCTGGTTCGGCACCGCCGACTTCGGCTTCCTGGAGGACGCGTACGAGCAGATCGCCGGCGGGCGGCGGGCGCTGCGGTGGCTGCACGCCTACGGCTACTGCCTGGACCCGGAGCGCGAGAAGCTGAAGCAGGAGCTGTTCGAGGTGCTCATGGCGGACGCCGACGGGTGGCTGCGGCGGCTGCAGGAGTGCGCGGCGAGCCGGGCGGGGACGGATTCGCTCTACGGGCCGGAGGACGGCGGCGTGTCGTACTGGGAGCTGAAGGAGAAGCTGGGAGGGCTGACGAGGATGACGGCGGCGCGCTTCCGGAACCTCGCCGACGCGTTCGAGGGCGACGTGGCGGAGGTGAAGCGGACGGTGGACTTGCCCATCCGCAGACCGTCGCAGAATCAGCCAGCAGCACACTGATCGTTGTTACTCAAGTTAATCTGTCTTATAGCATTCCTAAAGCTATCTCTAAACTTCTCCTATCTCATTAGTCATTACTATTCAACTACTTTTCAATTTCTCTCTATATTTCTCTCTCTTATATTTCATTGCTACAGTGATGTGAGGAGAAAATAAGAAGAGGGGGAAGAGGATAGCATTGGAAATGTTCTTAGAGCATGTCCGGCGACAACCTTAGTTTTGAACGGGAGGAGGGAGAACCATTGGCATTCAACATCCACACTATTTTTTCTTTTGGTTAACTACAATTTTCTTTATTCTCAAATATTATAGAGCTCACGAACCTAAAATCTAGATTTGTCCAGACTAAAGTTGTCGGTACAATAAGTACCGGGGTATGAAGAGTCCTAAAGAAGACCAGACGAGGGCCCCACACGTCAGGCGGGCGATCAGGCCCCAGCGTGAGGGCGAGCCCCGCAGCGCGCCAGGCGAGGGCCCCACACGTCAGGCGGGCGATCAGGCCTCAGCGTGAGGGCGAGCCCCGCAGCGCGCCAGGCGATGGCCCCACACGTCAGGCGGGCGATCAGGCTCCAAACCTTGTCTTTTGCGGGGGCTTGGCGCCATGGTGCCGGCGCGGAACCGGGCGGAGAACGGCGGCACGAGCCGCTGGAGCCGCGCCACCGTCTCCTCGTCGGCGGTGGAGGCGGGCAAAGCTGAACCAGGTGGCGGCGCGGCTGGAGCGACGTCCCAACGGCGGCCCTTGCTACGCTTTGGAGCCATGAAAAGTTGGCGGCGGCGCTGACGGCAAAGCCCTACGGCGATGGCAAAGAAGGTGAATGGCAGTTTGAGGACTTGGCGCGTGAAGGAGCTCGTCGCAGCGCAAGAAAGTGGAGCATTCATAAGCAAGAAGAGTGAGCACGACGGTTTGGATTCCGTCCCCACGCGCGCGCGGCGCCATTTTGCCCCGCGCGCCTCGGCTTCCCGCGAAAAGCGGCGCGGTTCCCCAGGAAGATTCAGGTGTATGGCCGCCGCAGGGGGTGGGCCCCCACGATTCGTCTCCCACCATGCGAGAAATGGCGAAATATCGGCGCGACGGTTCGCGTATCATGGTGGACCCGGGGGCTACTGTCGGTACAATAAGTAGCGGGGTATGAAGAGTCCTAAAGAAGACCAGGCGAGCTCCTCAGCAAGCGCGAGAGGTCCCTCACTAACAGGTGGGGCCCGCGCAGCAGGATGCGTCCCGAGGGGAGTCTTCTGGGCGAAGGCTCTCCCCCGCTGCGAAGGACAGGCGCATTAAATGTGACATCACGCGCGGATGGATCGAGGAGGAGATGATTACCGCCACAGTGACCCCTGCGGGTCTGATCAACTGTCACTGTGGCTCTGCGGAATTGACCGGCAAAGAGAGAGTTGGGCGTCATCAGGGCAGTCGCCCGCATCAGGCGGTGCAAGCTGGGACCCGCCCGTCCCGTCCGTCACCGGCGTGTTCACACGGGTCAGAGGCCACTTGCGAAGCACGTGTGGGCGGCGCCGCTCGGCAGCGGCACGTTTTCGTCTCTCCTGTCTAGTCTCTCAAGTATTATCAGTGTACTTAGTGTACTGTACTGCCTACCCCCCTCGGCTCTCTCCGCCGGTGTGAGGCTTGTATAAAAGGAGAAGAGAGAGGAGCAGATGGAACCTTCTTGCTGATTGAACAGCCACGTCCGAGCAGCGCCCTTAAGGACAGTCGAAAGGTAATTCGGCACGACTAGCTCGTCACCCCCAGCTGCCATGATGGCAGTAGCGTAGATGGAAAGGAACTCCTCTGGGTTCTGGGTCCCATTGTACCTCTCCACGTGGCCAGGTTTGAACTTGGAAGGCCATCTGACAGCACGGAGCTCATCGGAGAAAGCCCTGCAGCCCAAAGCGTTGGACCGGCCACCTTCTCCTGCAGAACCTAGTCTTGAAAAGACGTTGGTCCTGTTGCCCGGAGGAACTCTAGCTGAACGGGAGGACTCTGCCTGAAGGAACTCCCTCCGGGACAATCCTCCACGCTCCTTCCTCGTGGTCGCCACGATGCACTCCTCACGAGGGGATCGTCCGTGATCGTCGCGCGCACGCTTGCCCCTGTGGTCGTGGTGACCACGGGGACTTGGCGAGCGTCGCCGACCACGGGTATCTGGCTCGTTGCGAGTCGTCCTACGTCGGTGACGAGGGTCTCGCGATCGATTGGAGCGCTCGCTGTCCGAATCCACCCCGACGGGCTGACTGCGCTGCCCGGAGGAGGTGTTAACTTCACCCATAGACTTGAGGCCTTCAGCCAGTCGCTAAAGGTGAGAAGCTACGGCATCACCTATGAGGGCGAGGTTGTCCTGGTTGGCGTATCTGATCACCGTCGCCAGGGCTTGAAGTCGTTCCCGACTCTGTTCAAGGGGTCCTGGGATCCCTGAGGCGTCCGCGTTTTGCCCGACCGGAGTCTGGTCACGCGGGGGTTCAACCCGAGCAGGCAGAACTTTTGCCGGGGGACTTGGCGTACGTACGCGAGGCGGATCGCGTCGCTGACGTTTGCGCTAATCGCGAATCTGCGCCAAGGTTTGATTAATGGAGGTGTCGGGGATAAAATCACGGCCCATTGGCATGGCCCACTCCCTGACGGCCCAATCGAACAGCCTACCAGGGCCCCGTTCCCTGGAAGGTTCTATCTGGCCTATACGCGTCCTGCCGAACAGCCTCTTGGCCGGTTCTATCTGGCCCATATGCATCTTGCCGAACAGCTTCCTAGCTGGCATGATGCGTAACGGCCAAGGATTCGTGTTTGAGTCCGTCTCGAACATGAGTTCTGCACGGCTACGTGAAGACCCGGACGTTGGTTTCCCGGATTGGAATAGGAGTCGTGATCCCCAAGAATCAGAGTATGCCTTATCTACCGTGGGATATATTTGGTACGTTGAGTTCGTTACGATCTCATGGTTAGCTCGACCCGATATTCTCTCGGTAGGTCGGTTTGCTCTGCACTATATAAACAGGGCCCCTATGGCGTTTAGGGGGATCCTGGCCAAGAGCTTTCGTATCTTAGCACTTCGTATACACCATAATCTCGCCGAGACTTGTTCGTCTCGTCGAGCCACCTCTTGTAATCATCTTTGATATATAAGAAAGGCTGGACGTAGGGCTGTTATCTCTCCCGAGAGGCCTGAACCAGGATAAAAGCCCCTGTCTCCTTGTTCGTTGTTGTTCGTCTTGTTCGGCGTGTCTCCTATCTCCCTCTTGAAGAACCTTGGTTGACTTGGGTCAATATCCCAACCGTCGACAGGAGGCATCCAGACTAAGTCGAACAACATCTTGTTCGCGAGCAGCCTGCGTGGCCCCATCTTGATGTCGAGCAGAATTATTCCTCTCGTTCTCTTCGGCCGCCGTGGCCCGGGCATTATTCTCTGAAGTTCCTGCGCTGGCCATATTGACGCTGCGACGATCATTCGTTGGCGCGCTGGACAGTGCCATCACTGTGTCACCACAGGAGGAATCGACCGATATAGCCATGGAATCCGAGAGATCTAAACCATCGTAAAGATCATCAGTTTCGTATTCATCGTCAATGACGGGAGCTTGATCCAAGACCATATCCGGAAGATAGCCAGAGATTTCTATCCCAGATCTGGAAAGCGATCGGGATCGAACAGATCGATCCGATCTGACAGGGGATGAAACATCCTGTCCCTCTATCGTAACCCTTCTTTGCCAAATCTTCATGCCGTTTAATGATATCCTCTATTACGAACCGTTGTGGTGGTTGTTGGTTCCTAATACTCTTGCCTTTACGAAAAGCTTTTCTTTCTCTCCTAAATGGTTGATTGAGTGGAAGAAATCGACGGTGACAGTCGAACCAACAAGCCTTGCCCCCTTTTTCAATTTGAATGCATCAGTGTTACACAAATATTTAGGGCACGACAAGGTTCCATGCGTGTTCCACCTCGAAAACATACCATAGGCCAGAAAGTCGTGAATTGACCATAGGTAGGCGGCTCGCATCCTAAAATTCTAGCCCTTGTAGCTATCATGTGTCAAGACCCCTTTAGTCCACAGGTCACTCAGCTCTTCTACAAGTGGTTGCATGAATAAGTCTAAATTTTTTCAGAAGACTTAGGCTCGGGTATGATAACAGAAAGAAACATGTACTCTTCCTTCAGACAAAGTTGAGGTGGAAGATTGTACGGGATGGCAAATACTGGCCAGCAAGAGTATGGGTGCGATGTCATATTGAATGGTGTGAACCCATCAGTGGATAGACCAATGCACACATTTCTCGGATCGGCAGCAAATTCAGGATGTTGCTGGTCAAAATACCTCCAGGCTTCTGCATCTGACGGATGAATCATCATGCCTTCCTTTCTACGTTTGCCGTCTTTGTGCCACCTCATGTGCCTAGCCGTGGACTTGGACATGTACAGACGTTGCAGGCGTTGAGAGATGAGAAAGAAACGGAAGGTTTTTCAAGCAACCGTTGTCTGTCTACATCATCTCGTCCTTTAACTAGCATGTACCTACTCTCGCCGCAATGCTTGCAAAGTCAGCCCAGAATCGGTCTTTCGGTACAGCATGCAGAATTTTAGACAGTAGTCTATCCTCTCGCACGGCATGCCTAACACGCTTAGAAGCTTCTTCGATTCATAAAGATTTGGAGTCATCTTGTGTCTAACCGGAAGTAGGCTGTCCAACAGTTTGCACAGTAGCATACATTATACGAAGTTATACGACCAATCGAAAGTAGGCTGTCCAATAGTTTACACAGGTCGTTGAAGCAATTGGTTGAGAGGTTGTATTTCGTCTTAACGGCCATCAGACGCGACACCGCAGACAGCACGGTCACATCGGTTCGCTCATGGAGCGGCTCTTTGGCATGCTCAAGGAGTTCCTCGAATTTCTGTGCAAGTGGCTCGAACTCTTCCTCAGGAGAAAGATCAAAAGCCCTACCCACATCACCTGTTAGCTCGTCCAATCTGTCGACCTCAACTTCGTCGTAGCCCTCACCAAAATTCACAGGGCTAGGCACCGGCGCCGGACGCTTCCTCTCTCCATGATATACCCATACAAAGTAATTTGCCTTAAAGCCATGCCTACAGATGTGCTCGCTAATTTCCCTCTTCGACCTCTTCTCCGTGTTCGAGCAAACCGCGCAAGGACAAGACTTTTGCTATGTTAGGGTTGGGGAATCTTCGAAAAGCATTTTCGACAAATTCTTCTGCTTTATCGAACCATTCGTCTGTGTGCTGCCCAGACCTTATCCATCCATCATACATCCACCTTCGATCTTCCATCGCTTAATCACTATATGTGCAGTCATACATGTTTTTAAATTCTAGGTTTATACCTTTATTGAACAATTACAGCAAGTCAACATATTACACCAAGAAGATAAACATATATATTATGTTACTACCTATAGGTCCACCGCACGATAAAAAGGTCCACGTCTAACTAAATAGGAGGGCATATCCACCCACGGATGTTGGTATGAGTATGGTGGTCGTGGCCACGGGAGGTGCACAGGTTGGAATTTCGGTAGCATAACCCCGTAGTCCCCCCAGTGCAACGACGGGTACGGCGTACCACTTATGTTATGCACTAGGAGGACGACAGGGTTACGCCGCCGAAATCCCGGCCCGTGCACATCCCATGGCCACGACCACCATACTCATACCAACATCCGTGGGCTATCCAAAACGTGGACAGCTCGGGAGCACAGCATATTTCGTAAATGGAACACAACGAATCACTGTCCGTGTTCCTTACGAAAATTTGTTGCGCCCCCGAACGGGTTTAACTATGGTTCGTACATGCTACGACGTCAAAATTAATTAACAATGACTAATCAACAAAAATCACGCTTAACTGCCGTATTCCTTAATTAATCACAAGCACTAATGTCGTCGGCACACAAAATACCGACGACATAGCTACCACAACCAAAAAAAAGTAGGGATTACCTCGGGTTGGGGTCCCGACGGGTGGCAGCGGCGGAGGGATGGGTTCAGGGACGGCGGCGGCGCGGCGAGAGCGGTGGTTGATGGGGGGGAGAAGAAGAGAAAAGGCGGCTCGGGGAGGCGACTCGGGGAGGAGGGGAGAGGAGGCTCCGGGAGGAGAGAGGGCGCGGCGCAGGGAGACGGCCGCGGCGACAGTGGCGGCGGCGCAGGGAGACGGCGCTGGCGGTGCAGCTTGGTGCGGCGGCGACGGCGGCGGCAATGGCGGCGGCGCAGCTTGGTGCCACGTGGTGTATGCTAGGTACCAAGTGACTTCCTAGGTCATGCTACTGGCATAAGGCCTCATTGGATCGGGGAGTGCCGTCTCGGCTCGAGATATACGGCGACTTCCTTCGTAAACTTAACGTTGTATCGGCTTTCGGGCTCGATCGGCTTATGGTTCCAAAGGAAGTCGCCGTATAGGTCGACCCGAGATGGGACTCCACGGTCCAATGAGGCCTCATGCCAAAAGCATGACATAGGAAGCCACTTGGCACCTAGCCTACACCCTGTGGCCCCGAGGGGAGTACCGGAGAGAACGCAGGCTTGGGGGGAGGGTCTGTATCGGTGGCCATATCTCCGGCCGCCGTACAGTCCCAAAGGAACTCACCATAGAGGTCGACCCAAGACGGCACTCCCCGGGCCAAGGAGGCCTCATGCCAACAGCATGACCTAGGAAGCCACTTGGCACCTAGCCTAGACCCGTGGGCCCGAGGGAGGGCCAGATGGAAGGCGGGCTTGAGGGGGAGGGTCTGTGTCGGCGGCCAAATGAAATACCGCCGACACTGAGCGACCTATATCGGCGGTATAACATAAGGCCGCCGACACAGACGCTAACAGTAATATACAAAAGAGTGTGGAGCCTATACACGTTGAATAAACTAATTTGCTCACTCGGTTATCAGCGCGCGGCGCGGCGTGTGCTCCCTACAGGTCATGGGTTCGAGCACCGCCGCGTCCCCTAATTTTTTTATTTTACATGTGTCGGCGGCCTGTTGTATGCCGCCGACACAGATGGTTATAAGGCTCCGCATCTGGCCCCGCATGTCAGCTACCTTGCTTGACTGACACGTGGGACAGCTTAAACGGCCACTTGGCACCTAGCCTAGATCCGTGGGCCCGGGGGAGGCCAGAGAGAAGGGGGCTTAAGGGGAGTCTGTGTCGGCGGCCAGTTGAAATACCGCCGACACTGAGGGACCTATATCGGCGGGATAAATCAAGACCGCCGACAGAGATGCTATCGGAAACATACAAAAGAGTGTGGAGCCTATACATATTGAATAAACAAATTTGCTCACATAGTTATCAGCGCGTGGCGCGGCGTGTGCTCCCTGCAGGTCGTGGGTTCGAGCACTGCCGCGCCCCCTGATTTTTTTATTTTACATGTGTCGGCGGCCTGTGGTATGCCGCCGACACAGATGGTATCCAGGCTCCGCCTCTGTCCCTGCATGTCAGCGACCTCGCTTGACTGACGCGTGGGACCGCCTAAACGTCCTCCTGTTCAACCCGCTATTATTCCGTCTGGGGGAGTGTTCAATATCGGCGGTTATAGTTTAGCCGCCGACATATCCTAATTGGTGGCCTTTAAATTTGAATTTTCATTTGGCAGGCGGGAGGGGCTAAGCAGTGTCGGCGGTTTTGTTTTAGCAGCCGAAACTGTCTTACTCTGGGTCGGTGGCTGGATTTGGGCCGACGACATTGACATGTCGGCGGCTCCGCCGACTCTAACTTTTCTGGCCGCCCACATAGAATTCATTTTCTGTAGTGAGATTAGGGACGAGCTGAAGAAGCTTCGGGCTTGCTTCATGGTGGAATAGCTACTAGCTAGCCGATTAATTCGCTATTTTCAAATAGTTCCGCTTACAGCATCTCTAGTCTTCGGTGAGAGTCTTAGCTACAATCCCAGTCATGCATGCAGCAGTCGGAGTCGTCGCTCGCAATTGGCTGGCCCTGCCGTACCGTGGCCCATACACTGACATATGTAGGAACTGCCTCCATGGCCTTGTTATCGTTCCATTGGCGTATCACTGTAGCAAATTTGGAAACTCTCGAAAAGTGGTCTAAAGATTAAAAAAATAAAAAATAGTTTTAGTATCTTGAAAAGAACTACTAAAAGACACGAAAAAATAGTTACAAATTATCACAACATTTAGACTATATAAAAATAAAAAAATTGCTTGGCTAAAATGGGACTCACGTGTTATTCATTTTTTAGTCTAACCCATTTGGACATTCTTCTTTTCAGCTTACCGTAGCGCAGCGTTTCGCTGTAGTAAAATTTGTCTTTTTATATATCCTATATGGTGTAATAATTTGTAATGAATTTTAAAAAACTTTTAGTAGTCCTCTCAAATATGATAAAACTATTTTTAATTATGTTTTCTAAATATTTAAACCTCTTTTCAAAAAACTTTTAAATTTTGCTACGGTAAAACGGTACGCTACGCTAAGCTGAAATGTACAAGGCCCAAGATATCAATGCTATTCATCTAGTTTAGATAAGTTTGAATTAAACTAGATAAATATTGTTGCGTTACAAGAAAGTACCATCATTAAGGATGCCCTTACTATTATCACTATTCATTTAGTTTATTTGATAGTGTTGGACATATAATGCATTGTAAAAGAGTTTCTCATTAAGCACCTTCTAAGGGTATGTTCTTCCCAACTTATTTTATTTGAGTTATCTACTTGTTTGACTTATTTTCTAACTTCAAGAGTTTTTCGAGCTAGTTTCAAGAGTCAGGTTCTCTTTGTTTGACTTGTTTCAAATAGCTTTTAGACATGTCTTTGAGCTAGAACAAAGATGAAATGAACACGCGCTCTAGTTGCGTTGGCTTTGAAATAGCAAAACTCCGGTTTTAGGCCATGGTTTGACAATAGCACCCCTTGCGGCCCAAGTGATATCATCCTTTCTAGATGGCAACTATACTTACTATCGGCCACGGCGTCTGAACTTTCTTTTGGTCGAACAATTGGCTTGCTAATTAGCTGCCAAAAGAACTCACACCCTAGTTGTTCGCTGCATCAAAGAGAAGTCGATCAGTGGCCAACGTTGTTCTCAACAACAGCCGTCTCGCGGTCCTCTAGCTACCCACGCTTCAACTTGGCTCGCAGTTCGTCTGGCTCTGGAGCCTGATCTCCCCAGCGAACTTGAATCCGAACTCTCTGGACCAGATGTCAGCTCTCAATTTTATACTTACCAGAGAGCCGCTGTTCACATGCACTAAACTCTGGATCAGTACTCTATTGCGTGCAATACATAACCGAGTATCACACAGACATGTGTTTCACTATTCAGAGTATTACATACCTGGTTGCATTACGCAGGCTTAATATTAAATAAGCCAAGATGCCATACAACTGCTATAAGGGAATCATCAGTGTCAGCAGAACATATATAAGATCATCCGAAAAATCCTCCAACGGCTATGTATTCCTGCAGGCAACTGGAGCAAACCCCCAACGGCTACTACTTCTGATTTCTCTGCAACCGCAATTTCGAGACCAAGGTCCACTTCTTCCCCGAATTCGATTTCAGTTCCTGGATTTGGTGCGCAGTTGCAAAGGATCTCAACCTGTCTAGTCTCACCCCTCACAACTGAACCATCTCGGATGACCTCCCGCACGTCTGTGATCATACAAGCCGTGCAAGCTTCTAAAAGTGTCATCTTACCGGGATAAATATCAAAAACTAAATAGTCGTTGATTTTTTGTTGAATCACGTTTGTTGTCAAATATAGCAGCTGTGTATCCTGCTGACCCTTTTATTTTGGAATCCTTATTTGTGCTAGCTTGTATGACTAGCTATATATGAGAGACAATAAATAGCTAAATTCTTGGCATGTGCGTCTCCGAATTCGATGGCCATCTCCTAAAAAAAAACTCAAATTTAGTATGAGCTATCCAAAATCAACTCTTTGTAGATCTTGGTCCGAGGTAAGGGGGAGAGAAGAGGGATTGGATGGGGGGAGGCCGCAGTGTAGGGGAAGAAGCAGAGCTGCCAGCACCGGGAAGAAGGGGAGGTGGAGCGGAAGTGGAAGGGGGCGGCGGGCAGGGGAAGGGGTGGTGGTGGAAGCGCCGAGAAGGAGAGGGGACAGCGGGGGCAGGGGGAGGGGCGGTGGTGGCGGCACCGGGAAGAAGGGGAGGCGGCGGCGTGGAAGTAGGGGCGGTGGGTAGGGGAAGGGGCGGTGGTGGCACCGGGAAGAAGGGGAGGCGGCGACGTGGAAGTAGGGGTGGCAGGCAGGGGAATGGGCGGGGGTGGTGATGCCGGCAAGAAAAGTCGGAACGAGCGCATTTTTCCTTTTCGCAATGGATTGAGCGGACCACCCTAAAATACTAGGGATGGATGAAACTGGCCAGGACAGACGTATGCTACTTTTTTTTTATAAAGGAAGCTTTATTGAAAACAAGATAGTTATATCAAGGTGATACAACCATCCTGAGATTACTCCCAGCCTCTGCATAGCAAGATGCACACAACCCTGAATAGATACAAGAAAAGACAGACAGCTTAATGACTATCAATCCGAAGACTAGATCGTCACCCATGTGCCTGGGTAAAACACTCCTTGACCACCCGTTCCATATGCGAGCACGCCGCCATAATAAAATCCCGCAAAGTCGGCCGCCGAAGAATAATCCAAGTACGTAGCCAATGGATAATTAAGTAAATAACCTGCAAAGGCGATGAGATAGTTTTCTTATTAAAAACCATGTTGTTCCTGCATAACTAGAGTGACCAACAAGTTGCAGCCGCCCCCAGCAGGGCCAGTGGTTTCAAATCCTTGTTTATACCCCATAGCCAAGCACCAAACAAATGGGATAAGTACAAGGTTGACGGAGTCCTGAAGCTGCGTAAATTATGGACCAAAATCGCCGCGCCAAACGGCATTCAAAGAACAGATGATTGATTGTCTCCTCTTTATAACAAAAGCAACTGTTCTTATTACCATTCCAGTTTCGTCTCGCTAGATTATCTTTTGTCAGAAGTACCCCTCGTCGTAGGTACCATAGGAAAATCCTAACCTTAAGTGGTGTTTTTAGTCTCCATAGACGTTTATTAATATTTGGGACATCGCTATGAATGAACGCAAGATAATGTGATTTCACCGAGAACTGACCATGAGGATGTAAATTCTAGCGTAACATGTCTCGCTCCTCAGACAAAACAATATTAGCAATCGTGGAAGTAAAGTAATCCATGCGGCTAATTTTGGCCCAACGAGATCTCTGCGCCATAATAAAATAGGATTTGTTGTTTTAAGGACCTCTGCTACCATAATCTGTTTGTGCGGAGCTATATTATACAAACAATGGTACTGTTCTCGCAAGGTAGCGTTTCCCAACCACTTGTCCTCCCAGAACCTAATTTGAGATCCGTCCTTAATACTAAAGCTTCCGAAACGAAAGAAACCTCGTTTCACCTTCATGAGACTGCCCCAAAAGTATGAATCTCCAGATTTCCACTGTACTTGAGATAAAGGTCGAGATCCCAAATATTTGTTTCGTAGCATTTGCTGCCAATCTCCATCTGTGGCGAGTAATTTAAATAACCATTTGCTAAGAAGGGCAACATTCTTAATATCCAAGTCATGTATGCCTAGACCGCCTTGTTCTCGCGGTTGACATAGGATGTTCCATTTTGCAAGACGATACTTTCTCTTCTGATGATCACTTTGCCAGTAAAAACGAGATCGAAAATAATCCAATTTTTTAAGGACTCCCCTTGGAACTACAAAAAAGGACATCATATACATTGGCAGGCTAGTGAGCACCGAACTGATCAGTGTCAGATGCCCCCAGTTGAAAGATGTTTACCTTTCCAACTACTCAGCCTCTTCTCAAACCTATTTCGACCCCTTTCTAATCAATATTTCACAACTTCCTATAATGCATAAGAATACCTAAATATCGGAATAGGAAATCACCACTGGCACAACCAAATAACCGAGTATATTGGTACTCAAACTCTTGAGCCTCACCAAAACAATATATTTCACTCTTGTGGAAGTTTATCTTTAGACCTGATAGTTGCTCAAAAGCACAAAGTAATAACTTCATGTTACAAGCTTTCTCTAGATCATGGTCCATAAAAAGGATTGTGTCATCTGCATATTATACAATAGATAAACCTCCATCTACAAGATGTGGTACTACTCCACACACCTGCCTAGCCGAAGTAGCTCTGCTAAATATAGTTGCCAACATGTTAGCTACTAAATTAAAAATAATTGGAGATAGTGGATCTCCTTGACGAAGCCCTTTTTTGTTTGAAAATATGGCCCTATATCATCATTGACATTAATTGCTACACTTCCACCTGAGATGAAAGACTCAACCCACGAAATCCACTTAGGCGAAAAACCTTTCATTCGTAATGTTTGAAGCAAAAATGGTCATCTAATCTTGTCATAAGCTTTCTCAAAATCAATCTTGAAAATTCTCCACTCTGTTTTTGACGGTGTAGCTCATGAATAGTTCATGTAAGACAACAATTAACACCCTTTAGGATATTACGTCCTTGCATGAAAGCAGTTTGTGTGGGATTGATAAGATGATCCGCTACCGAATTAATTCTATGAGTAGCTACTTTAGTGAAAATTTTAAAGCTGACATTTAACAGGCAAATTGGCCTGTATTGTTGAATGCGGTTTGCCTCTTGAACCTTCGGGAGAAGAGTAATAACTCCAAAAATTAAGACTGAACAACGGCAGATTCCTAGAATAAAGTTCATGAAACATGATCATCAAATCATTTTTATTACATCCCAGAACTTCTGATAAAACTCAGTCGGGAATCCATCTGGACCAGGAGCTTTATTATGATCCATAGCAAAAACAGCATCACGAATTTCCTTTTCTGTGAAAGGTGATGTTAGGAACTCATTTTCAGCATGTGTAACTTGAAGGATATCGAAGGTCCTCTATTCATCTAGAGAGAAAGAATTTTCTTCAGGTGGACCAAAGAGACCTTTATAAAACCGAGTAATAAAAGTTTTACGATTATTTTGACCCTCAATTTTTCCTTCCTCCCGGTCTAGGAAGAATATTCTCTTCTTCCTATGCTTGCCATTGGCGACCATTTGGAAGTACCTTGTATTATTATCCCCCAACAAGATATCGGATATTTTTGCTCACTGGTAATATTTTAGTTCTTCTTCCCGAAGTAGTTTGGTCAAGTGATCTCGAGACTGAGCAAGTAGTTCACTCTCAGTTGCATTCAGATCACGCACCTCAGCGGCGACATCCAAATTGTGAGTAGTGGGTTGAAGACTGGCTTTATGATGTTTGTAAAAACCATTGGTGTGAGAGGCCCATCTACGCAGAAAACTTCTTAAGGCCCCTATTTTTTTATTCCATCGTTGGACAGAATTTTGGCTTTTTACAGGCTTATTCCAAATTTCTACGACTTTATCATAGAAATCTTCCCGAGTAAACCAAGCTAGTTCCAGCTTGAACTGCCTTCGGTTCCCTTGGGAAGCATGTGTGCCAACATCTAGTAACAAAGGTGTATGGTCAGAGACACCCCTATCTAAAAGCACGGACAGTCACTAATGGAAATTTAAATTCCCATTCCGATGTCATTAGAACTCTATCTAGTTTTTCATAGGTCGGAGTAGGTAGCGAATTTGCCCAAGTGTATTGTCGACCCGTTAAATCAATTTCCCTAAGATCAAAGCTATCAATTACAGCATTGAACAGGAAAGGCCAACGGTCATTGAATCTATCATTATTCTTTTCCTTGCGACTCCTCAATATGAATTAAAGTAGGCAATTGGTTTTGTTGGCAGGTACGCACTAACTCAGCGAGAAAAGAAGACTTAAAGGCTTCTTGTGCCGGATCGTAAACTGCTATGAGAATCCACTTGAACTTGTCTAGTTTATTACAAAGATGAAATTTTACATGAAATTCCCCATCCACAACCAGAGACAGGTCAAAAATAGAAGCATTTACCCCCAAAAGGACACCTCCTGATCTACCCCGAGGTGGAAGACAATGCCAAACGAAATCCGCTCCACCTGAAAGGCGAGCAAGATTCGTATTTGACAAATCCTTCTTTCCTATCTCCATGATCGCAACAAAATCTAAATTTTGATCCTTAATTGTTTCTGCAATATATCTAAATTTAGCCAAGTCTGAAAGACCTCTGCTATTCCAAAAGATACCTTTCATTGAAAACCAATTAATTAGCTTTGTTTCCACCCCTAGGGACCCAACACCCCTTTCTTTTTGAGGCTGATTTTGATTTTCTAGCGGTTGCCATAAGATCACAAATAGTTGTGTCCAGGTCCGCTTCATCGGAAACAACCTCTGAAACATCCGTAGCAAGATGAGCGATTAGGGCACTGTCCGCGTATCATTAAATGTGCAGAAATGCCAACGAGAAATGCCTCACCAATGTGGATCGCTTTCAGAAGGTATCCCCAAAGAAAGTGCACCAATTATTCCTAAACATGTCCCAATTTGACACAGAGTGCCCAAAGAACCCCTGTATTTTGTAGGAGCAACCTAGAATGTAGCACGTAGAAACAGTGAGGATTGATATATAGAATTTTTTTTTAACAAAAACAAAATTATAGGATCAGGCATAGACTAATGATAGTACATTATATTTACAGAACAATTCTGAAATAACAAATTTCTGAACTGTACCTCCGAGATATATAGTGGAACAAGCACAGTGTTTACACCAATTCCAATACCAACAAGGAACCTTCCCAAGAGCATTTCATCCAATGTGTCTGCCTGTGCACTGTATGATTGTTTTAAGCGGAACAAGCCAACAAATGATAATTTATAAATGTACAAAATAGGAAAAAAATTGAATTTGATGCTTAGCTTCTATATAACTATGTTACAAAACAGTTAGAGAGCTCCTTAAGGTTAGGAATGTAGAAAATAGTGAACCAATTACCTCAAAAGAGCCCCAAGAATCAATGGAATACTGTCAATCTGAAGAGTCCTTTTACAACCAAAATTATCAACAAGTGCAGCTGAGCCTAAACTCCCAAAAAATGCGCCAACAATGAATATGCTGACCACAAGACCTTGGAGAAATGGATTTCCTTGAAAACCAAGATCACGTGCAATATCCTCTATTGGACCATTCATGACACTGCAAGCATATGATGAGCTAAGAAATATGCCAATAACAGAAGAAAAAAAAAACAGGGAACATATTGGTACCAGAAGATTGAACATTACATTGAAGTAAACACTGGAAGAAAAATAATTCAGGATAAATTCAAAGTACATGTTCTCATTTCAAATCACATCTTTCAGCAAGTTGTGCTGTATAATTACCACTACATGACTGTTAAAATGCAATTTAAATTCTACATGAAGCCATGTCAACTTAGCCAGGTAAATTGGATTCCAATAAACCTGAAACAGTATGTGAAATGGGAAAAGTGCATCATCCCCCACCAGAAAAACCTGAGATTCATTGGTTAGTGGCCACTTGTTGGGCTTTATGGTTATCAAGAAATCAATCTTGCTTTGACAAGAGGCAAGCTAGGGACGCCCCTAACTGTGATTTACATAATTTGTTCTCTCTTGAAATATTGGACAGGACTGATCAGGGCTGGTGATAAAGAGATTCCGGAGATGGGCATTGAGGGCATTTTCAAGGCAGTGAGTGGCTTGCAGCAGAAGTCGGGAGCTGATGTTTGATCCTGCTGCTGTCCTCTTGTGTCTAGCATGTTTTTCTTCAACCTGTCTGTTGTGTCAGTTGCCCCTCTGGGGATGGAGGTCTGGGTTTTTGGTACTCTGTTGTTCCGTTGGTAAAAACGGCGTAAAGCTTGGTGCTGTGCCACCTCCTGTATATTGGTTGTTCTGTTGGTGGTCCTGAATTACTTGTAACACTTTTTTTGCTTTCATTTCTATCTTAATGGAAATGGAGGCGGGGCGTGTCCGGCCCTTTTTCAAAAAAACTGTCAACTTAGACAACAACTATGCAGATGAGATGCGCACTGTGCAAATTGTTTAAATTTACGATATCGCTAATCGAAGGATAAGTGGTTTGCATACAAGTTAGGACAAATTTCTGTTTTCTTTCACAAACAGAGTATATTTCTGCTTTCTAAAATTTAACTCCTAGCTAACCGATCCATACCTGAAAAACTAATGACACATAAAATGCAACACTGCTAAAGTCCAAAGATAGGTAGACCCTGAAGTTGCAAGAAAACCCTTCCAGAGTGGTCAGTCAATGGCATGAAAGGGGTCGTACCCAATGTGGTAGCCGAAGAGGAAGTTGGCCATGGACGCGGTGAGCACGTGCGGGAACACCCGCACCCACCCGAGGTCAGCACCACCCCCTCCACCATCTCCACCGCCACCTCCACCGGTATCCAAGCCTATCGAGAGCAACGAATGCCCCTGTCAATCCACCAACCAGCAGTCCAGCGCCAGAACAAGAAGGCGAGAAAGAGCATGTTAGCGCTCAGACGGTCAGACCTGCGCCGGCGCTCCGCGCGTCGGACCCCGGTTCCGGCGGCGGCGGCGAGGGCGGGCTGCTCTCGACGGCGGCGAGGCGCGGGGGCCAGAGCTCGAGGGGCCGGGGCAGGACCCCCCGGAGCGCGGCCGCCCTGACCACCGCCGCGGGCGCGCGGCGCAAACGAGGCCGCGGCGAGGGCGGCGTGGGGAGGGCTAGCACCGCGGCGAGGGGCCGCGTCGTCTGCATCGCTCCGGCGCCGCGAGCGGCGGCTCGGCTACCGAATTCGTCGAGCAGGTGGCGGGGGACGAGCTGGACCTGGGAAGGGCGCGTGCAGAGGCGGCGAAACGAGTGAAGGGGAAGGCGTTAGGGGCGAGCGACGAGGCGCGACGCTGCTTGGTGGGCCCGGGCCCGATTTTATAGCCCGCCTCGTGACCGTCGGGCCGCCAGTGTCAGATCCTCAGGCAGCTTGCAGCTTCGGTGGCTTTCCTTGCTCTCCTCCGGCTCTCACCTCAGGCCTGGTTCTTTTCAACGTATTGTATCGTTGCGTATTACTGTAACAAATTTTGTTATTTTTATACAGCTCATATGTTATCATAATTTGTAACAGTGTTTTCATGGCTTATAATACTCCTTTCAAAGATCGTAAAACTATTTTTAAATTATTTTTTATAATCTTTAAAGCTCTTTTCAAGAGTTCTAAAATTTGCTACAGTAATACGCCAACGCAACGATACGCTGAAAAGAACAAGGCCTCAGTAGGGATGTAAGTGGGTTGTTTTGTAGGTACCTGCAAGACCGCTTGTTTCCCTAAAATACACTAAGTAAGCGGTTTTATGGATACCCGCAAAGCAACCCGCTTGCTTCCCTGCCTCTCAGCAAGTGGAGGCAAGAATGCTGCTCATGTGTCAAGCCAATGGCCTTTCTTCATTGTAGAAAAAAATTGGCTTTCTTCTTTGTGGACAAAAGCTAATGGGCTTCATCATAGTGGGGAAAAGAACTAATGGGCTTTTACTCTCTCTCTCTTTCTTTCTTTTTTTTGAGAAAGGGCTTTTAATCCTGCCGTCTTTGCAATGCCTTGTGCCTCAGTGGCATTCTTACGGCTGGTTTAGAACTTGGAAATTTCGCTCAAAAAAGAAACGCTATTGCTATTTCGCAGGCGCCTGAAATTTGCGATTTCGTGCGGACGCTAAAAGTTCCAGTAAGTTTGTACTGTTTTTTCATATTTCCATTCACTGGAAGAAACGTTGTGAGAAGGTGAAACTTTTAGCGCGAGGGTTGTTTGAGCGTTCTGCTGTGTGTGGTGCCGCCGGCGATCGTCGTCCTCTGTGCAAATTGCGAAATCGTGCGAACGCTAAAAAGTTCCAGTAAATTTGTACTGTTTTTCCACTTTTTCATTCACTGGAAGAAACGTTTTAACATGGTGGAAAAAATTCTGCAGGCAAGAGAAGGGGACTGTTGCGTGGGGGACCGCGTGAAAAAGCTGTTGTTGCATGTTGCGCCTGCAAAAAGTGCTAAAATGCAGGCGCCTGCACAATAGCACATCCCAAAAAGAAAGGGGCAGCTTGGGATTTCAGCAGAATTTACAAGATTCCTGTCGAATTTGTCGATTCCAAACGAGTCTATAAAGGCAGCTAATTAATGGATTTTTAGCGCATGATCTCTAGGCACGCTTGTGCCAAAGCTCAGAGCCTCTCGATTAATTTGGCCATCTTAAAGCTGTTTACTTGAGGGGCAGTAAGATGCTCATTCAAATATTTAAATTCTTCATCATGCCATCGCATTATTTTTTCGAAAAGTCTTGTGGCCAGGAGTCCGGCGCCTCCTTACTCCCGCGCCTTGCGCCCGAACGGCGGGGGTTGCACTGTGCAGCGGCATGCAGGTGGGGCCCATGGCTTTTTTTTGCTTTCGGCGACCATAAATTTTGACTGGGTGCTTCAATCCAAAAACCGTTTGCGCCAACGTGTTCCTCGTATTTTTACAAAAACTTAGGTTTTCGCCTACAAAAACTTGGGTTTCATATTCGTTAAACTTGCCGAACTGTCAAGTTTCATCAGGTTTTATCCAAGTTTTTTCAAGTTTCAACAGGTTTCATCAAGTTTCATCAGGTCAATTCAAGTTTCAGCAGGTTTCATCCAAGTTTCATCAGGTTACATCAAAGTTTCATCAGATGAAAGCACACGGCCAAGTTTCATCAGCACACGGACAAGTTTCGCTAGTATTGATGTAAGTTTCATAAGTGCCTTCTCCTAGTTTCATATCAAAAAAAATTGAAAAAGTGAAAAAAAATCAAATAATTTAAAAAGTATTTAAAATGGGTTGCTCTCAATTTTAGAAGAATTATAAAATTTATTCCACGCATTTTGAACACTGTTTGAATTTTGTACAAAAAATCAGAAGTTTAATTGGAAATTTGATCTAACGCACTACTAGTTATCTAGTCGCTGGAACGCTGGGACGTGGGCGCACGGCATCGCGTAGGATTGGCGCGGTGGCGTTCATCGGACGGCGCAGGTTGGTCCGGCGCGAGCGCCAGGCGTCGGACGTCCGACGCCCGGCGCTCGCCTTATTTTTTTTCATTCGATCTCTGTAAAATGGAGGCGTACTTTCCCACTCTTAGCGGCGAACACGACAAGAAACTAGAGAGGCTAAGTTAACATATTAGAAGACCTGTCAATGTTTAAAAACACTTGCATGGAAATGACGAGGGCTTCTCGTCTACGGATGCTCTAAAAAAATGCCCAACAATGACTATTTCTCAGTTTGTTCCATTTTTGTACGGTACGTGGGATTTGGAATTGCTGTTTGGTTGGGTTTCAAAATTGGGAGGTGAGTAGTGATACGGTGGACATATAGGGTATATGATAAGAATATAGGAAATATGGTAGAGATTGTTGTTGGGCAGGATTGAGAAATATGGAGTTGAATAATGATAGTGAGGGGTCGTAATAATAAAAAGGTTGAGACATGGTGTGGAAAAAATAGGTTGGCTCATGCAGACATCCTCGAGAATACCTCAAACCATGTGTCAACGGGCATTTAACTAACGCATAACCTCATTCAAGTAATTTGAGTGAATTCACTACAAGTATACACATCCTCGGCGGTAGATAGAGGGCACCACTTAGACTAAGATCTCATGAAAAGGTGGAAACAGAAGAAACACATGTGTGTCTCTATTGTGCCTCCTCCCCTCCCAGGGCCCTCCTCTTCAAATTCTTCAAGCAAACACAGACAAGGAGGGGTACCCATCTTCCTCCTCCTTCCCTTCCCTTTCCCCACAGTCTTCTTACTTTTTGGCTTCCCCAAATCCTCAAGGTGCTCCTTAGATGTAATTAGATCCCGTCAGTCGGAGGCGGGAGGGACGAGGAGTCGTGGTTGAGAATTTGGGGGTGGTCAAATGGCGAGTTGGGATTAGGGTGGGGTTAGTGAGGGGTCGCTAGTAGGCGGCAGTTTCTGGGGTAAGTAGGGCGGAGAGAGACGAATGAACCCCCATAAGTTGGGGATGTACAGAGTTAAGTTTAATAGTAGTTTGGGGTTGGAACAAGAGGATTTCGTCGGTGAGATGGCCTGTGGTGGTGAGGTGGACTGCCTCCAGCAAGATTTTCTTAGTGGCGATTGGTCCATCAACCTTAGCAAGGGGCTTGGTGGCGACATCACTATTACAGGACACCCCCTTTATTTTTGGCTCACAACTGGCTTCACTATCGGTTATGTTGCTAGCAGTGATGAGGCACATTGTCATAGTCAACTAGAAAACCGGCGGTGATATGTATATATCACTACCGATTTATGCCACAAACCGGTATTGATATTACCTATATCACTACCGGTTTGTAGCTCAAGTCAATAATGATAATATGCATGTCACTACCGGTTCATTGCACAAACTTATAGTGATCATATGTATGTCACTACCACTTTGCACCATGAACCCACATAACAAAATCTAGATGTAGAATAGCATAACATCATTTCATTAGTCACTTCAAACACAAGTACAACATCATGTAGAATAAGTTAAGCACCATCATTTTATATCAACTCACAGTAGAACTTTCATACATCAAAATCTATGTACAAACATATGTAGATCCTCACCATGATTCGATCCTCAACATGACAACATTGATATCTGCTTGATCCAGCCAACATCCTATAACACAAAAGTCGAATTTATTTTCCATCATCTAAAAATAAATATAAGTTGCAGAGTCAAATGTTGCATGATAGTATTAATCATTTCCTTCATTGACCAGCGGAAGTTACAAAGCCTCGCTATATTTCGACATGATCCATTGTCCTCAAAAGTTACAGAGCATCGCCATGTTTAACACAATGATTGAACTCGAAAGTTGCACAGTCTCACTATGTTTTGACAAGGGATGTGATCGGATCGGATAAGGTCGGATATCGTTCTATCCATATCCGTATCCATATTTTTACCGGATACAGGTTCGAATATGAATGTGTCAAATATGGATACAAATTCGAATAATACAGGATACCATCGGTTACGAATACGGAGCGAATACAGATCGGATAAGACAAGGATACGGATATTGTTAATCGAATAGTTAAAATTAATTTTCAAAAATCTTTTCCAAATTTTAACAAAATATGGTCAAATTTTAAATTGAAAAGTGGAAATTTATAACATTAGTAAAAAGAATACATTAGAAAGTCTATACACGAATATTATTGACTTAGTCTAGATTTTAAAATTCAAAAAATAAATTGAAAAGTTGGGAAATTATCAATAAAAAATTGTAGAAATACATTTGAAAATTACAAAAATACATTCGGATAATATCCATATTTTATATTCGGATATTATCTAAACAAAAACTTGGATATTCCTTATCCACCGAATAATCAGTGCTCCGTATTTGTATCCAAAACCCGGACCTAGACTCGAAGCAGAATGCCCGCTGGTCTAACTTAGGACCCAGACCTAAACAAAAGCAGCCATGGCGGCAACAAATGACATTGTTTAATTTAGTCAACACTGGTGTTGAATTACCCAACCAATTTTTGTAATGCAGTCGATTTGTAGGGATTTATAAATGTGAATACCCAAATTGGCTAATATAATCACCTAAAACTTAGGAGAAATCACTCACGGTAGTCGATTTAACTTGTCAAGTGGTGGCGACGTGGGGTATGATGAGTGGTGGTGGCGCAGGGCCGCCGAGTGGAAGGTGGGCTTGGACTTGAGGAAGAAGATGATGATTGTGCAGAGGTGGACGAGTGGTGGAAGAAGAATTTCATATTTCATTGGCCATTAACACTATTGGTTCTTCCACCTCAATTATTTGGCAGCTACAACCCAGTACTGTTGGGTGGTGAATCAAACCGACAGCGGATGCTACTATATATTGTATGAATTAACTTTGATAGTCATCTGATTTTCTACTTTCCAAATATGTATATGTTCAGGTTTTAAAATTGATGATATGACTGATGACTATTGGTTTGAGCCACAAATCGATAGCGATGATATGGGCAACATATTCGATTGGAAACATCATTCGAGCATGATTGATCACTATCGATTCATAACACACACCAATAGTGATAACAATAATTTTGGTTTCTGGTTTGCGGGTTAAAATGGCAGTATCATTGTTGGTTCATTACGTAAACAGGTGATTAAACGGCATTGATTATCACTATGGGTTAAACGACAAATTCTAGAGCCATCGACGCAGGTACTGCCTGCCCTTTCTCCGTGAACTCCTTGGTTGGCCCCACATGACAGAGACGTCCTTTTGTCTGCCAAGCAGGACCAAACTAAACTCTTTCCGTCTGGGGCGTTAAGGCGCGGTTAAGGGGAGCCTCAATGTGGTCGGCTGATGTTAGGCCGACGATAGACTACTTTGGCGGGCTATGAAATTCAAATTTTCAGACGCACATAGAAGGGAATGTGGAATGTGTCAGTGGTCTAATTAGGACCGACAACACAGCTTCCCGGGAAGTAATTTTATCGTCGGCTTCTTTGTTGGCCGCCGACATTGTCTTGTCGTCGGGATTATGACCGCAAACACTTATGTTGTTTCCTGTCACTACCAGTTTTATGCTTATGAACAATTGTTTCAATGCTTATGAGGCAATACGAAAAGGGTATCTTTTTAGAAGTGCATGCAGGTTCAACTCCGGCGTCGTTCTATCGAAGGCAGGTGAGCCTGCATCCGTAGTCATCGCCTGCTCGTCTCGTCGGCAAGCTTGTTTCGGTACAAGACCTCGATCGGCGGGACTGTTCTCTCCCTAGATGTCTGTGAATCCATGTAGGGCGAACATGCTGATAGTAGTATGTGAAGAGCCGGAATGTGGATAAACTCCAGGGCCAATGGAGAGCCAGCAACATTGGCAGGCAGTGGCTTCTGGCTGCACTTGCTTCTTCTCATCGTCCCCCCGTGTGGCTGATGGCTGATGCAGAGGTTTGAGCTTTGTTGATATCATTCGATTTTGATCCGCTTCTTCGATCATTCTCTGACGTGGAGTTGGCAGTAAAAGATGAACGTGTGTTGCCGTTGGATCCGGAGCCTGTCGTCTTCAATGCTGGCGTGAGGAGATGGTGTGCAAGCTTCCAGTACTTCCCATTTGACTCTGTTTTGGTAAGTTATTTTACTCTGCTTCGACATAAGATAGATGAAATCACAACCTGGTTTTGGAGACCTCGTTCTACCGAACTTAACTAAGAGCACTTTCATTCAAAAAGAAAATCATTTTCTACTTGTAATGTTTTTTTTTATAAATGAAGCTTTATTGAAAACTAGATAGTTACATCAAGGTGATACAATCATCCTGAGATCACTCCCGATCTCGGCAAAGCAAGATGCACACACCCCTGAATAGATAAAAGAAAAGGCAGACATCTTAATGACAATCAATCCGAAGACTAGATCGCCACTCATGTGCCTGGGTAAAACACTCCTTGACCATCTGTTCCATATGCGAGCACGACGCCATAATAAAATCCCGCGAAGCCGGCCGCTGAAGAGTAGTCCAAGTACGTAGCCAATGGATAATTAATTAAATAACCTGCATAGGAGATGATATAGTTTTCTTATTAAAAACCATATCGTTCCTGCATAACCAGATCGATCAACAAGTTGCAGCCGCCCCCAGAGCAGGGCCAGTGGTTTCAAATCGTTGTTTATACCCCATAGCTAAGCACCAAACAAATGGGATACACTTCAAGGTTGACAGAGTCCTGAAGCTGCGTAAATTATGGACCAAACTCACCGCGCCAAATGACATTCAAAGAACAAATGACTAATTGTCTCCTCTTTTTAACAAAAGCATCAGTTCTTGTTACCATTCTAGTTTCGCCTCGCTAGATTATCTTTTGTCAGAAGTACCCCTCATCGTAGGTACCATAGAAAAATCCTAACCTTAAGTGGTGTTTTTAGTTTCCACATACGTTCATTAATATTTGGGACATCACTCTGAATGAACGCAAGATAATGTGATTTCACCGAGAATTGACCATGAGGATGTAAATTCCAGCGAAATTCATCTCGCTCCTTAGACAGAACAATATTAGCAATGCGTGGAAGCAAAGTATTCCATGCTGCTAATTTTGGCCCAACGAGATCTCTGCGCCATGATAAAATAGGATTTGTTGTTTTAAGGACATTTGCTACAGTAACCTATTTGTGCCTAGCTATATTGTACGAACAATGATACTGTCCTCGCAAGGTAACGTTTCCCAGCCACTTGTCCTCCTAGAACCTAATTTAAGATCCGTTCTTAATATTAAAGCTTCCGAAACGAAAGAAATTTCGTTTCACCTTCATTAGATTGCACCAAAAGTATGAATCTCCATATTTCCATTGTACTTGCGATAATGGTCGAGATCCCAAATATTTGTTTCGTAGCGGTTGTTGCCAAACTCCATCTACTTGTAACGTGTCTCATGGACGTATAGTGTCCATAAATTCAAATTATACCACTAATTTTGACTATGGTTTATGTGGATAGGTGGATTTGATACAATTTGTGTTGATCTGAAATGTTAATGTTTAGAGTGTCCATGATCATTTTTTTTTACTTTGGCATCCTTAATTTGCATGGGTTTGCTGTTAGTTGTCCCCATAATACTTGGGTGTCTCTATCCTTCACGCTAGTATATCTGACAAATAGTCGCCTTCTCTGCCATCTACGTGGCATGCACGATTTCTTCTGCGTACTGCAAAGAACTATACTTCTCTAGCACGCGGCACATGCAAATAGATATACAGTGGACCAGGGAGCTATAACCTAGCTAGGTAGGTTGACGCAGACATCGTTCAATCCATGAAATGACATGTTATGACATATTTAATGGGGCCGATAGTATTCTGTGCTACTGTATAACATGCTAACATCATATCTAAATCATCGAATTTATGATGAGTGGCTCAGATATAAAATGATGAAAACTCCCTTTTTACTTATACACTTTTATAAAACCCTTTTGACTTTCTAAGTGAAAAATAGACTTTTGTTTCTTCTTTTTTGAACCGCTTCCCATGGGTCTGACGACCCTGATCTAACGTTAGCATATTACCACTCCATAAATATTAGTACTAGATATGTTTCTATCTAGTGGTGGATCTTTTTTTGATAAAGTTTGTTCTATACCATCTAAAGTTCCCTACTTTTGGTTTATACCACCTAGGTACACTTTAACACCATTTAAAGATTCACCGTTACCATTTTATAACACTCTGTCGTCTCCATCCTCTTTCGCCTCTCTCTCTGTCTCTCTCTAGATATATATTAAAAATAAAGGGGTATATATATACCGCTTCCGACGTCGGGTCTAAGGCGGAGCTTGTTAGGAGGGTGGCTCATCTTGTCGCTGTTTAGCGTGAGCGAGACGCTGTACGACGCGGGCGTCAGCAGCTACATTCCGCCAAGAGTGTGGAGTTCGACAGCGGACGACGATCATCGGTAGCGGTGCACTTGTTTAGAGTGTGCTTGTGAGGATGGGTATGCTGGTGGACAGATTCTTGATCGAGGTGGACCCAAACCCCTGCTGGAGAAGCAGCTTGCCATTTCTAAGGTCATGCCGGATGTTGTCCGCGCTGAGCATGATGCCGTCCACAATCAAAACATACCTCAAGGTGAAAAAGTTTTGGGCTTCTCTTTCAAAGGGATCTGCGTCAGTAGGGAGATGACGCTCGATCACGAGATGATGTGGCCAGGGGGTTTGCTTGTATGCAATCATAAGTTTAGGTCAACTAAGCTCATACAACATGTTCAATGTGGTTTATGCTTATTCATTCAGACAGTTTATCTATTCAGTCCCACACGCAAATAATTTCAACTCAGTCAACTTGTTCATTCAGCTCAGTCACTCCACTTAGTCTTGGTAATTAAGATGGCTTATGGAACTTCCGAAGAAGGGGATGGGCAATGGGAAAGAGGGTGGGTAGACTGTGCCCAAGGATTAGTGGTGGCCGGAGAGCTAGGAGAGGCGAGGAAGGCCGGGGCCATGAGAGTATGTGGCGGTTGGTGAGTTGCGGTAGGCGGGAGAGCAAGCAGCACCGTCAAGTAGGGATTTGCTGGGGAGAGAGAGAGAGAGAGAGAGAGAGAGAGAGAGAGAGAGAGAGAGAGAGAGAGAAGGGGGGGAGGGAGGAGAAGCGGGTGATGCCCATGGGGAGGAAGAGACGGGGATGAGACGGTGTGGCGAAAAGGAAACTTTGGATAGTATTAAAGTGTATCTAGATCTTTCGATGGTATAAACCAAAAGGATTTTTAGATGGTATGGAACCAATGTTGCCTTCTTTTTGTGATCCACTATATAATAGGTCAATGAATATAAAAAACTGGATTGTCGTGAATAGTGTTAGAATAGAAAAAGATTTAGCGTTGGACGTTCCCTTTTGGAAGCTGTACCAATTTCTTTTTCAATCGATATGTAGCGATTTGTTTGCTCTGACGTGACGATCATCACATACGTAATATGAAATAGTCAACATTATGTAAAGCTGGTATTACTTTCTTTTCAATTTCCACCTCTGACTTTTATCTTTTTGTTGCTTGTTCTTTGATCCAAACTTTGGTTTCTCCAAGTCGTTTATAATATTTCGAAGCCACTTTACAAAGCTGTCAAAAATCTAATCGAACCCAACATCCAAGCTAACCATCTAGCCGTATCCGTAGAAGACATCAGCAATTTGGTTTAGAGGATGTGAAATTATTGCTACCTTAAATCTTTTAGCAATTTCCACACATGGATTTTTAAAGTGGATAAGACGATAGTCAAATTGTTTAAGTTTTATCGAACGGTATATATAACTCCTACCTCTAATTTAACAAGTGTTTTTTGAAATATGATATGATCTTGTAAATCTCTTTTCTTTTACACAATTCTTTGTTTGTGCGTTCTGTGCAGGAGCAAGCACAGTTTCTTCTCTGTCGTAATTTCGCAGAAACAGCGATTAATTTCCGTGAATTTGGGGAACAAATTCAGACTTTTCAAAGTGAATTAAGCTAAACAGCTATCTCTTTATCCCTAGCTCGATCGAAAACCTTTCAACGAGAAAAGCAGGCATATATGAGAACTTTCTCAAAAAATAATTGGCCTGTCACTTGATCGTATTGCTAAGGTTGCAGCCAATAATAAACGGCAAAACAAAACAGTGAGGTAGCTAGCAAGCTGGCCATGCCGAAATGGGGCGTCGGTTTGCATTGTGATATTTTGCATGCAAGGAAAAATTTTGCTAAAAACAATTAAGCAACTGTTTGTCAGTTCGATCAATCGATCGGCGGTCAGGAGCTAGGTACGTAGGCTCAGTTTCTTGCTGTTCCTGAGGGATGGCAACCTCCCAACGCACCATTCTAGGCTCCGAGAGAAAGTGACGTGTCACCAAATCTCTCAGCTTATGCCGGTACTCACTACTCTAGCATGCATATTCTTCAGCGGTACTCGTTACTTAGCGCTTAATCAGGAAAAGATCGATTAATATAATTCCAAGCAGGTTAGGAAGGTAGGAAGGCTCTCATCTATTAAAACTAGATTAATTTGTCTAGTTCTTTGGCCACTCGGTGGGACAGATTTACGATATTTCATTGATGTGGTATAGTTTTGCTTATGTGATAGCCATGTCATGTTGACATGGCAACCACATCATCTCTTATAATATATCCTCTCTCAATCTCTCTCCTTTCTAGCCGACATTTCCCTTCTCACCAGCGTCGGCCGCCTCTCTCCTTCCCACCGGCGTCGGCCACCTCCCTCACCCCCACCAGTGCTAGTATTGTTTGTGTCACCCCTTATTGTCCCTCCCAACGACCCGTCCTCACCGCTCGAGGATAGAGACAGAAATAAAGAGAGACATATGGAGAGGGAGGTTGTGGTGGCGGAGACCGGCGATAAGATGGCAATGCTTGGGCAACTGCTTTGGGCACGGTGGAGTAGGTGACGGCAATGCTCGGGGATAATGGAGCAGGAGACAGTAGTGCTTGAGGAAGGTGAAGCAGGCTGTGGTGGTTCGGATTTGTAGAGGAGACCAGTGATGCGGCGATGGTGCTCAAGCAATGGTGTCGGGGCTGGTGAAGTTAGCATCAATTGTGCTTAAGCACGGTGGATCAAGAGGTGGCGGTGCTCGAGGAGGGCGGATCATGCGATGACGGTGCGGACCTGACCAGATCTAGAGTGGAGAACAACGGTATGGCGGCGGTGCTCAGGCAACTACATTGGGGATTGTGGAGCAGGCGGCGATGGCGCTCAGGAAGGGCTAAGCAGGAGGTGGCGGCGGTGATGATCCAGCCCAGATCTAGGTCATAGACCAGCGGTCTAGTATTAGTACTCAGGCAACAGTATTGGGGATGGTGAAGCAAATGACACAATGCTCTAGGAGGGACGGAGGAGGGAGGTTGGCAGCTGATGCATGAGGAGGGGTGACGATGGAGGAGAGGAGGATGGAGGAAACAGTGCACCGTAGGAGGAGGGATGACAGTAAAGGAGATATGGATGAAGGAGGTGGCAACAAAATGTGACAACAATGGTGAACCAGTGGCTGATGATAGCGGCAGAGTCCGAACAACTGATTTCAGCATGCCATGTCGATTGAGAGGGAGAGATAGAAATTAGAGAGGGGGAGATTAGAAAGAGGGGGTGAGGTGTACGCCCACATGTCCGTCATTTCTATGAAAATCGCACACGTGGATGCCACGCTAGCAAAAAATTCTCAAAAGTGCCCCACTAACTGGTCAAAAGGCCTGCCAAGTCTAGTTTTTATAGATGTGGGACCGACCAAGTCTGGTATTTTGGTTCACAAACCAATTTGATCCATCAGTCATGCTTCATTGACCATTTTGATAGTTTCTTCTATTATGTTCCATGCATGCGTGCATGTGATGGATGGGCAGGGACAATGAAGCATCATTTTCTTTTGGACATTTGATCATTTGTCACTTCCACCGCCAAAGATGTGTTGTTAATTATTTTGTCATTCGTGTGTCGCCGACATGTTGATCTTGGTTCCGCATATTATTAACATGATTTAAGAGTAGTCTGATGGGTGATGCCATCCGACGGTCGTGCGATCTATAGAAGAAGTTTTGTGTTATATACCTTACCTTTGATACCAGAGCCCATTGCGATCATGTCAGCTCATAACGATCTAGCTCCCCCAAGACCATGTTGCTGCGTCCCGCGTCCCCCTCCTACTGCTCTACCGCCACCTATCCCCTCCGTGCTCAGCCTCCCCTAACTCCCTTCCTACTCCACCGCCGAGTCCTCCTCTCACTGGCTCCATCTCCGTGTGACGCCACGCCATCTCTTCCACCTTCTCCGCAACGGGGCACAACCAATGGCTGCACCACCACCCTCTATCTCTCCTCCCCATTTAACCCTGGCCTCCGTCTCCGTGCCACGTTGGTGGATCTGGTGACAACAATTTATGGAGGTAGTAGTGATGATGGGAGGGGATCCTGTGACGAAAGTGAGAGGAGCGTAAAGAGTAGGGATGGCAATTTTACCCATGGGTTTTGGTTTGGGTTTTATTTTATACCCATCAGCTATCGGGTATCAGTTGGGTTTGGGTATGGGCACGGGTTTGTACCTGCGAGTGTTTTCGGGTTTGGGTATGGGTGATTTTTTTGGATTTCGGGTTTGGGTATGACAGAGGTGTACTCAGAGATACCCGTCCGATTGCCATCCCTCGTAGAGAGGACATGGTGAAGCAGTGAAGAGGGAAACGATGGCCGTCGGCGCAGCCCCTCAATCTCTACCTTGAAGGAAGTGTTGTCCCACTGTCTCGCCCCTCTGAGGACCTCTTCGTACCCCCCTTTCTCACCATCGATCCCTTGGTGGATACTTGTGATGTTGTTCAGGTGCATAATGCCACCTTTTTTGCCTCCTCCCACATAACCTCCTCCGCGGGAGGCAGTCCAGGCATTCTTTTCTAGCAATCTTTATCATACTCTTATCTGATTCTTCGTTACCAATTAGAGGGATAAAAATTTAGTATTTTGTTTTTGTAGATCAAAGTTCAATTCTTGATCTCTTTGACCAACATTTTGTCTTAGACCTAGGCCTCCTATATTCATTGGCGCAACCGGCTTCACAAGTTTAAGTCTCCTACATGCATTGATCCAACTGGCTTCCACAACCAAGGTTATGCCCCAACTAAACAAAAAAAAACATTAATCATGAGTGTTCATTTTTTAAGTTGTGTTTTTTCATCACTAATATCCGATGTGCCATGTACTAAACCCAATTAACAGTGTTTAGTGGTTTTCAAATGCAAAACCGGAATATGAAAACCTGAGTACGGCCAACGGACGAGCTGAGTCCTTCTCAACCTGATTCTTGGAGTGAACTCTGCATGGGAACTATCTGACAGTATATACACTAGTACGTAAACTGTACAGTACTGTCTATACAAGTGTACAGTGTCAGTACTAGCAACTTTTCGTGGCAAGATGCGTACACGTATAGGCCGCCAGTACACTAGTAGTGCCACATCTATATGCAGGCTGTCAGTAGTACACTAAGTTTACACTGGTAGTACTAGCAGCTTTCTGTTGCGAGGTGCGTACGTGTACGCATGTATCGGCCGGCCGATCTCCGGCCCGGTACGCACGTATACGTACCCGTGGGCCTACGTGCCCACGGTAGGTACGCACCTAGGCGGGCAGAGGCGGCAATGCACATTCATGTGGCTAGCTGGGCCTCTCGTGGGCCCGGGAACCACGTGGCGGCCCACGACGGCTGTCCCTGGGATCGAGAGCTGGCTGACTGGCTCCTCTGCAATGGCGGCTCGCCACTATCATCAGCGACCACCCAATCATCCAGGCTTCGGCGATACTCCACATACCACATTGTCTCGAGCATTATTGGTGCAGTAATAAGAACTAAGAACAGTAGCAGCTGTGTGGTACAGTACATGGGTTCACCCCGTTCGGCTTAGCCGTCGAACGGCAACCCATTTGATCTATACCGGCCACTTTGATTATCAGTTTGGTTTTCTCGATTAGTCGGCTGGCTTCTTTCGCTGGTTGTGTGTGTGTGTGTTTTTTTCATTAACTAGTAAACTGTTAGAGCATGGCCAGCAGGCCCGCAATCACGTGGCCTGCATCAGCAGCTAAGTACTCCCGCCATGCACCCGCCCGTCCGTCCGCCTGTGATTTTGATTTTTTTCTCCCGCCCGCCGAACACAGCTGATGCCGGCCGCATTGATCCGGGGCCTGGTGCTCATGCTCTTATCCTATATAACTAAAATGATTTGGTAAATCCTCATACAATATAATATACTATAGTCTACTAGAGTGCCAGTAGGAGGCGCGCAATGGCTAACTTAGCCAGGAGTTCGATCTATGTGGTTCCCAATCTGGCGTCACCGGCCATGTCCTGCTTGTGGATGCCCAGTCCCCGTCGGTCGGTTTGTCACCGGTATCATCTGCAATGTACACTTTGAGCGTCCTGACATTTTTCTCATGTATACATGATCGGGTATGGCGATGACAGTGGGGCCTGGGAACCTCCACTCTTCCCCTTCCATCGTGACGCGTCAGAGCTCCGATGGTGCGAGCAGGCGAGATGTCCTCGTTTCGGTCTTCTCCCCCTCAACGTTCTCACAAGAGCATCCATTGACACCGGCAAGATATTGATGGAGGACGCCACCTAGCGAAGGTGGTAGGTGAGAGATTGAGGGTGCAGGCTGCCTTTGGGCTCTAATGGTAGCCAAAGTGGCGAGATGAATCTACCCCTCATTTCTCAAGTATGGTTTCTTTTTGGCCATCTTTCGACACCTTTAGCTTCTTTCATTTTGTCTTCCTCTTTCTCTCCCCGTTTATCCCAATTCCCAAATAGCTAGTGTTGGTGAGGAACCATAGGTGGAGATCAAAGTTCTTTTGCAGAAGTGGTGAAGTTCTTTCCCCGTATGGTGAAAGCGTTGAGGTTGATTTATTTTGCAATGTCTAAATTAAATGTTGTTAGTTGATATATGTAGCTATATTTTTTTGGTGACAACTTTATCGCTTCCATACCATCACATTGACACTATAACCTTGTATGCTATCTAATTTTTTGTTTGTTTTCCTTTTTTATGCCATTGTCGATCGGCCAAACCTTGATTGACTGCATGAAAATGATTATGCATATGCCTTTTTAATAGTTAGACAGTAGGATAAATACTTCAAAAATTGTAGAAATCATAAAATTGTGAAAAGAATTCTATCAATCCAAAAAATTAAGTGGAAATGAATTTTTTTGGGCAAAATTTCTATTTCAGAATTAGCGGAACAATTTCTCATGAAAAAGAGAGCACAAAGCATTAAAAAATAGCAAAATATGATTTTATATAAATTTAAAAATATAATAACTCAATTTGAGCTTAAAATGTTGAGATACAATATTTAAATGTTTTAGATCAAATTTTTTTTGAAAAAGGTAGTATTTGGGCCATCAAGGGACACTTTATAATGGTTGAACATAACAGGGCTAATGACGACGATGAATTTGAAGGAAAGGAAGTGGAAATGAGATGGCATACAAGATTACAGTGGTGATGGGATAACATGGAATAAATTAGCAAAATCTTTAATGGCATACAAATATTTGTATTTTTCAATTCAATGCACATTATTGTGTGCTCGATGGTCTAAACTAAATTTTAAATATATAGCGAGAAAGCATTGATTTTTATATAAGTATACACATTAGCATTTTGTATCCCTTCTTTGAAGATCATTGCGTTTCGAATTTTTAAAAAATAATTTAGCTAGCCTCTCTAAACAGTCTAAAGAACTCTTTAAGAATACTATTCCTATCATCACACCTGAAAAGAATACTAAGAGCATGAACAGCACGGCCGGTGTCTGCGCGGCCGGCGTCAAGCTATTAATCGTGCGCCTGGCCGCGCTCCCGGCCGGGCGCTCGCCGCCGCAGTCTGCCAATTCAAACATTTTCCTGCCTGCTGCCCACACTGATGCCAGCCTCCGTCTGATGATGCCCCTGCTGGGGATGCTCTAAGGTTCTGTTTTTTTGGGGTTGATCTGAACGGTTGAACAGCTGAAATGACTGAATTTCGGTAGCTTCTCGAGCTAGTCACGAGATTCGAATCCATTTCGTTTGCCATACTTTTTAAAAGCGTTCGGACCCACATTAGAAATAGTGAAAAAATGGATTTAAAAAACCCAAAACTTATGTCTTTTCAAAATGTAGACAAGTCGTTGAGCCGTTGAGCCGTTAAGCTGAAAAAAACGGAGCCTAAGATTAGCTAACACAAGACAATTCATAGATAGAATCAAATGTTCTTAAAAATTATGGTTTCCAATACATAGGTTTTCAATAGTTTTAACATAAATATCATGGTTTCTCCAAACTCCATTAAAAGTATGGTATTTTTTGGAACTATTGTCTGTTTGATACATGATATCTTGGTAGAACTAGTGAGAACCAAACGATGAAAACTCTAAATAAGAGTGCAGTTTTAAGTACTCCAAAACATACCATGACTTTTACTAAGACATGATTTTAAAATGGAGCATTTTTTGGGTCATACAAACACCTCATGTTTTTGAAAGCCACAGTATTAACAGTATTATTAGAAAACATGGTTTTGTCCTAAAACTATAAAAAAAAATTATTTACAAAGAGGCCCTAAACTTTTAGACTAACTGTTAGCTTGTGCAGACTCATATGTACCTTCTTTTTGCTAGGAATAATTACTACACACATATGTAAATTACAAAAGATAGAACATGATACATGTTATTTTAATAATAGAAAAACATGTCAGAATGTATGGTATTGGCCTCTATATTTGAATTAATTTCTATTAAATTCTAAAGACTTGTGATCCCACCTTACTATCATCTAGCTAGTTATTAGGGGAAGACCTCCTCTCAACTTTATATAATTAGTAAAACGCCACCATCCAAGAGCTCCCCACAACAAATGAGAAAAATATTTAGTCCCAAAGTAAGGGTTGTGCCTCTCTTTGAGTTACCTTTCTCTTTTTCTATGTTGCCCCGATAGGCTATATTGTCCCGCTGCGTCGACGGGCACCATTGATCAAGACAGCAGGTCTCTGGAACCCGTCGTTGTTGAAATCTTACACCAGGAGGTGACAAATAAGGTTTTTGCGGACGGGAGACGGCGAATAAGGTTTTTGAGAAGCGCTCCATGCATGCGAGTTCTCATGTTTTTCTACCTCTATGTCCATGGCGATCTGCTACGACTACTTCATCTACATTGTCATAGCAGTCTGCATCACCATGTACACCACATCAACAATGTTGTCTTAATTTATCCTTTCTCGGTTGCGAGTCTGAGGAGGAGCGATACGTATTGGTCACTGCCTAATCGGCTGTTCTTCGTCGTTTTTGTCTTACGGGTATATATATTTGAGGGGCTTATGATTCCTTCTGTTTTTATCTATGTCTATAATATATTCGTGTTGCATGATGCTAATGTTAAATCTATTAGTGTTAATGAATTATCTTTTAATAATTAAAAGAAATCTGAATGTGAACGTTTTTTCAACCGAACATATTTGTACACAACAAATGATACATGTTGGTGAAATCAGCGGTATGCACGCGCGTACGTGCCTAGCTAGCATTCCGAGAGCTGGCAATTAACAAAAAACCATTTCGAAGTATGCACTTGGGGTGAGGCAAGCTAGGCACCTCGAGTTAATTTGATGCATACCTTCGACCAAACTGTGTGCAGTTATGCGTACGTGCATGCCCTCATGTCCACGCCAACCTTCACGATCACGTCACACTCATGGTTCGTGCTCATGCACATGCTCCGGCCAACATCGATCGTGCAGACCAGACGTGCACTACAGTGATCAGAACATAAAAGACCTCGCCCCTCTAACAACAATCCGTATACCTATATATGATGGCGCGTGAAGTGTCAATCTATCTATCTATCCATACAAACATACAAGGCACCACCGCGTGCACCCAGTAGTTCCACGTGACGCTCTCTGGTGGCGCCATGTGTCGCAACACAGAAAAATATCAAAAAATCTAAAAAATCAAAATGCAACAAAAAATTTATGGCAAGGATCTTTAAATGAATTTAAGCATTAGAAAATGTTGACTACTATAAAATGAATTTCAAAACAAAGAAACAATTTAGAAAGATAACAAAAATAAAAAATAATTCGAAAAAAATAATTCAAAATGCACTTGTGTTTTATAAAACTAGTGCCACATGTCATGTGCGTGTAAACATTGCTAGTGCATATACACGTGGAGTCCAGTGACCGTTTGATGATCCATCGATGGAGCATGGACATCGTACCGTTTTAATTTGCTCCTACTTCCTAGCTAGTAGCTGCCCCTTTCAACTATATGGACCAGTTCGAGGCGAACCAACTGGTCCACAGTGAAGTGTCTTGTCTTTTGTACCTTAATTTCCTTTCGTTTCCTTGTAAGTTGTAGCTTAATTTGGAAGTTGTAGCTTATTTTGTCTACGCCTCTATTTGGAAGTTGTAGCTTAATTTTGTTAATTTTCTCATATGGCTGTTTGCAGCCTTGATATCTCCTCCTAGTATCCTTTAACCAGTACCATCTATCAAGCTTTGATCAAATGACTGCTATAAATGGTACTTAGTATACTAGTGTACCAATCACTCATGGATAGAAGGGCAACTTAATATTTTCTCCCGGCACTTCTCGCTCCTCCATCTCTCTCAGTCCCAACACCGGCAGCAAAATGTTGCCGCCGTCGGCCTATCCACAGCACCGCTTGTCCATGCATCTAGCCCTAGCCATGTTGTCGCAGCTTGATTTTAAATGGTTTTTAGTCATTTTCTCTTCGTTCCATTCCCTTCTCAATTTTCTTTCCCATATTCTTTCCCTTCATTCCCTATCATCTCCAACAACAACTCTTTAAAGACATTTGTAAAGAGAACGAAGAGATAATTTCTTTTTGAAGGGAATTCACAAAGAAATTTTTCTAAAGAGAACTGTAAAGAGAATCTGTTGGATCATCTCAAGGGACCAAGATATCTGCATGAAAAAATAGCCCCCAGAAAGATACCGATAGAGATGGTTGTTGAGGATAGAAGGCACAAACACAATGATTTAACGTGGAAAAAACCCCTCCAATGTGGAGAGGAAAAAACCACGGGAAAACAATCAGTATAATGGTGCAAGTTGTACAGGTACAATGGGGCCCTTTATATAGGCATGCCTAAAGGTAAATTAGTAAAAACTAATATTTGGAGACATATCATAACAAATCTCCCCTTTACTCTAAATTAATGAAAATGTTCTCTCAAAATCCCCGAAGGGAATTAAGCTCCACAAATACCAACCAAGTCAAGACAATGCTTGAACTTGGTATTAGATAATGACTTTGTAAGCATGTCTGCAGGATTCTAATCAGTATGTATATTTTCCACAACAAGCTTGTCTTCAGCAACAACATCACAAATAAAGTGATACTTAATATCAATGCGCTTAATCTTGACATGATACATATCATTCTTGATTAAACAAATAGCACTATGTATATCATAATAAACAGTGTTGACACACTGTGGAAAACCATGTTCAGAAACTAGACACTGCAACCAAATAGTTTCTTTAATACCTTCAGTAGCTACAACATAATCTGTTTCAGTAGTAAAAAGAGCAATTATAGATTGTAATAAAGCTTTCCAACTCACTGCAAAATTACACAAAGAGAATAGATAACCAGAAATAGACCTTCTCTTATCGAGACCAGCAGCATAATCAGTATCAACAAACCCACTAGCATTGTTCGACTTCATCAAACTTTTATCAAACATCAAGCCATAGTCAGAAGTACCTTTAAGATAACGAAGAATCCACTTAACAGCATTCCAATGTTACTTATCAGGATTATGCATAAATCTGCTAACCACGCTGACTGCATGAGACAAGTCAGGCCTTGTACAGATCATAGTATACATAAGATTATCAACAACATTGGAATATGGAACATGAGAACATATAGTCTTTATCATCTTTATTGATAGGACATTGATTTGAAGATAACTTAAAATGAGAAGTGAACGGTGTAGAGACAGCCTTACAAGTACTAAGATTATACCTTTTAAGTACTTTCTCAATATAACTTTTCTGAGATAGAAAAAGAGTACCAACTTGACAATCACACTGAATTTCCATCCCAAGAATTTTCTTAGCTGGACCAAGATCTTTCATCTCAAAATCCTGACTAATTTGAGCCTTCAATTGATCAATCAAATACTTGTCATAAAAAGCAATAAGCATATCATCAACATAAATCAGTAGATACACAAAAGATCCATTGAAAAACTATTTGAAATAAATGCAATGATCGTAATTGCTTCGAGAATAACCACGAGAAATCATGAATGAGTCAAACTTTTTATACAACCGTCTTGAAACTTGTTTCAAATCATAAAGAGATTTATTCAGATGACAAACTCAATGCTCCTTACCAGAAGCAACAAAACTATCAGTTTGAGTCATAAAAATCTCTTCATCCAAATCTTAATGAAGAAAAATAGTTTTAACATCAAGTTGCCATAATTCTAGATCAAATAAAGCAATAAAAGTAAGCATAATCCGAATTGATGAATGATGAACAATAGGAGATAATACCTCATTAAAGTCAATACCTTTCCTTTATTCAAAACTTTTCACCACTAGCCGGGCTTTCCACCTTGCAGGTTTAACTTCAGAAAATCCATTCTTCTTCTTATAAAGCCATTTACACTTCAGAGGTCTTGTACCTTTTTAAAACTCTATCAAATCTCATGTATGATTTTTATGAAGGCTCTCAATTTCTTCATTTATAACAGTCAACCATTTTAAAAAATTATTACAAGAGATAGCTTCAGAATAAGAAGAAGGCTAAAAAATTTCATCACTAGCAGTAATAAAAGCATAATTGGCAACATTATCATTGACATAATATCTAACTGGCAATTTAATAGCACGTCTAGGTCTATCACGTGCAATGCAATGATCGTCAGAAACAGGAGGTTGAGAAACTGACAGTATAGAAGAACAAGAAGTTGAATCAACAGGTAAGTCTATCTCAAAATTAAGTTGTATCGCTTGTATGAATAACAGTTTCAGATGCATCAGTGGATGAGGTACCAATAGCAGAAACACCTCCAGAGAAACAGAATGAATTTTCATCAAATATAATATCACGACTAATGATCACTTTCATAGAATCATTACACCATAAACGATACACTTTGACCGAAACCATAACCAAGAAAATGCATTTTTTAGTTCTAGGCACTAGTTTTCCATCATTACTGTGAGTATAATCAGAACACCCAAAAATTCTAAGATTAGAGTAATCAACTGGTTTGCCTGACCTCTTCCGGAATTTGAATCCATTGTCAATTGTCAATTTCTTAATTTTCTTACTAGTTTGATTTTCTACTAAAACTTTTCAAATCTGAAAAGTAGAAAAAACATCACTCTTATGCTTTAAAAATTAGACCCAAACCTTACGAGAGAAGTCATCAATAAAGAAATAAAACTCACAACCTTCAATGGATGGGTGAGGAGAACGACTCCAAAGATCAGAATGAATATAATAAAGAATTCATTCACTCTGAAGAGTAGAAATATAAAAACTAACCCTCTTCTGATTGTCAAAAACACAATGTTCACAAAATTTCAAATTGCCAATATATTCTAGACCTTTCTTGTGCAACAAATGCATACCTTTTTCACTCATATGACCCAAGCGCATATACCAAAACTTGGTATTAAAAGTGTTGAATGCAATACAACAGCTGCAGTACCTATAACTGTAAAACATTGCTAGTAATGAAGGTTATTCATATGGCCTTTAAAAAACACGGTTGCCAAGAGAAACCTTAAAAACACCATTATTATCAGTATGCTCGTATCCCATACCTTTTAAGGTGTTCAAAGAAATAAGATTTCTCCACATTTTTGAAACATGACGAACATTTGTAAAGGTTTTGAAAGCGCCATTATGATTTTTAATTTGAATTGAACCAATACCGATAATTTCTAGTGGAGACTCATCACCAATAGTAATATCACCATTTGAAACAACAGTATACTCAGAAAACCACTGCATCAAGAACCCAAGAAACACGTTTCTCTAAATCAGTGGTGACCAAAAGTGTTTCCACACCCTTACTATCAAGCTTTTCAACAATTCTAGCCTCAGCAGATTTTTTCAATTCTTTTTCTTTCTCTCTTCTTTATTTTTCAGTTGAACACGCTAAGAAATAACATGATCATTGGCTTTACAATAACGGCAAAAGTTGTTGGAACTATGACCTCTTGATTTAGACAGAGACTTTGATATATTAGAACTGCTAGTTTGCTGAGATCTAGCTCTAACAATTAAACCATCACCCTTTCCACAGGAATGAGAATCAACATCAAATTCTCCTTAGACAACAAATTTGACTTAACATTCTCAAAACCGAGGAAAACATGACTAACATAAAGCATAATTTCTTTATAATATTTAAAGGTAGCAGGCAATGAGACAATCAACAAAATAAACTTATCTTCCTCAGCAATTTTCAATTCTAAACTCTGTAAGTTCACAATGATGGAATTAAATTCATTTAGATGAGACTGAATAGAGGTACCTTCTGCCATAGAATAGTGTACAAACACTCTTTTAGGCGCAATTTATTGATGAGACTTTTGGTCATGTACAATGTCTCGAACTTCGCCCACAAGGAGGCGACAGTCTCCTCCTTAATCACTTTTGCGCAGAACATATGTAATAAACTGAGTTGAATGGCATATAAAGCCTTTTGATCCTGTTCTTCCTATTCACTTTCATCAACTTTTTTCGGTTTCTTCAAACGAGCTTTCCGGACACTGAGCTATGTGAGGACAGCCTTCATCTGAACCTGCCAGATAGAAAAACTGATCTTGCCATCGAATTTTGCAATGTCAAGTTTTGCAGACATAATGATCAAAACAGATATCAGGAACTAATAGAAGAAATAATCCCTGAAAAATTAATCTGAACTGGATCCGAAGAAACAATGAAAACAGCAAATTTCCTGGTGCACGAAATTGTGTGCGCGTAGAAAAATAGGTGAATGTGGTCTTGCTTCTGGATAACCATAACGAATGCACAGTGCAACTCCTCTTTATCCAACGCGCACGGAAACCAAGGTGTATTAAGTTTTCTTTAAGAGTATCTCCAATGGTGTAGCTAATCACTAGTTAGGGCATCTCCAATGGTATAGCCAACTATTGGCTATAAGAAAGCTCCATGTCATCTATAGATAGCTTGTAGACAACATCTTCAATGGATTAGTTATAGCATTGGCTATTAAATTTAATATGGACCCATGTGTAATAGATGCCATGTACCTTGTAATCCGCAATAGACGAGCTATTAGTTAACAGCTAGCTTTTATCTCTCTCCTCCACATAGGCAAAAAGATGAGATGGACTCTTTATAGTCAGCTGACATGGCACCATTGGAGATGCCCTTATAAGAAGTGGACATGTCATTTATAGCAAGTATATAGACAACCACTCTAATGGGCTAGCTATAACATTGTCTACAAGATTAAATGTAGTCTCATATGTAATAGATGGTAAATGCCTTGTAATCAGCTATAGCTTGGCTGTAAGATAGTAGCTAGCACACTCTTCTTCTCTCCCCCACATAAGCAAAAGGCTGTGTTGGAAGTCTTATAGTAGCTGACATGGCACCAATGGAGATGCTCTAATGCTGAACGGTGCTGCTTGGAGATTATCACAGCACGGGCGTAAGCAAAGCACGCGGCGACGGGAGGCAGCCGGCGAAGCTCGGGGGGTAGAACCTGGGGGCGGGGGACGTGTTGCACGCGGACGCCGAGGCGGCAGGCCGAGTGAGGATGCTGCCAGCGGTGGGGACGACCGGTGGCGACGGGCACGCAGAGGGCGCGAAGGCGGTGGCTTCGTGGGAGCTAGGGTTTGTGGTGGATGCACAAACCAGAACCGTTAGATCGAGGATCCAACGGCTCTGATACCACTTGTTCAGAATAGAAGTCACAAACACATGATTTAATGTGAAAAAACCCTCCAATGTGGAGAGGAAAAAAACCACGGAAATATAATCACTATAATGGTGCAAGTTGTACAGGTACAAAGGGCCTTTATATAGGCATGCCCAAGAGTAAATTAGTAAAAACTAATATTTGGAGACATATCCTAACAAGGGTCTTATGCCGCTGGCCTACCGCAACGATGTCAGTCCACCCACGCAATGTTGATTGTGTGCTCGTGCACCACCATTAACGTGCCTCTATAGCTTAGTTATTCACTTCCGTGCACACACCTCTGTAGCATGGCCATGCGCCGCCACACCACTAAGGGCATCTTCAATGGTATAGCCAACTATTAGGTATAAGAAAGCTCCACGTCATCTATAGATAGCTTGTA
>SPJY01025706.1:15419-195416 GCA_005191435.1 Raddia distichophylla | reverse complement strand
AGCTTGCTCTTCTACCGCATATGACATTATTTATTGTTGTGCATGTTTTACATGGACAAGCTGTAAGCAAAAGAAGAATGTATAAGTTTTCAGAGAAGATGTAGGTATGCAACAGGTTTACACAGGTTGGATCTAATGTGAAGACGGTCTGACTATTGAGTCTGGGACCATAGAGAAGAGATCAGGTAGCCTTCATAATTAATTTAACAGCATGTACGTGTGCCGTGTTTAGATACGAGGACTGACCAGCTTCACTTTTCTATCCTTAGAACATTCGTGGTAGATACTTCAAAACACTATATCTTTGAATGGAATAGCTGGTGAGGTAAAAAAATTTTTTAAAATATAGTCTAAAGTGTGAAGAAATTTTAGAAAGAATAATAATAAAACAAGTCGAAAACAGTGGAATGGAACAGGAGAGGTGGATGCTCCAGTCTCCTGCGCCACTCTTCACGGTGATTCGACGGCCACATGGCTGCCGGCATTGTAGTCCCCGCCTCCCCGGCCGGCCGGCCGCCTGTCAATCCGCTCCGATCCACTGTTCCACCTCACAGGAGTAGACCCTGCAGCTGATCATGCGCCCGTCAGTCAGTCTGCATGGATCACGAACGGGGTGCAGACCAAAAGAGAAAAAAGGCTCGTCCGATCGTCGCCATCGCGTCGCCTTTTGGTTATGGCCATCGCCTATGAGGCCACGCCAGCGCGGAGAACGCTATCAGGTTCTTCGCCGAATTGAATAATGCAGCGGCGCGACGCGCGAGGCCGCGCGCCTTGCCTCCACGTCGCGCGTTCTAGGCGATGCTCCCTCGAAAATATTATTCTGGGAGAAGCCCTCGCCGATGGTGCTGTGCCTGTGCTCATGGCCATGCATCATGGTCGTGCATGGCCATGAATGATCATCTCACCCCCACAGAAAAAAGAAAACCCGGAGCCGTACACATGCGGTTAAGACTCCATTGCTCCAAATTAATGGGCAATTAAGCAGGAGCTCCGGAATGATGCGAAGCGGATTTCGGGTTCAGATCTTTGATGATAATATGTTCCTGTCCCTGTCGCTACCTAACGTAACGTCACTCGATGGAAGGAGGAAGAATACCCCGACCGTGATGGCGTGGGTGGCGTCGGTCGTGTAGGGTTATTTCTGCTCGTTATTTACTCTGTTTGGACGGCGGAGAGAAGGGAGAGGAGGGAACGCTCTTGTTTGTTCTGCTCCTGCATCCATGCAGGTAGGTAAAAACGATGCGAATTTTCCAGAAGAAGACTTGGAGTAAGATAATTAATGGCCGGGAGGCACATGCATACAAGCTTCTACATACTGCACAGCTCGACACATTTCTATCTACCCTAGTTAAACAAGGCATTGTGTCATTGTGTGCGCTTCTGGCCTCGGGCTTGTGTGTTTTTTTATTTATTTTTCATGTGTTTGGGCTAGTGTTTATTGCCGCTGTTTTTACCTGTGCGCTGTGAGTTCTTTAACAAAGGGTTACAAGGTTAAAACTAGGAAAGATAAGACGAGGAGATATAACAAAAAAAATGCCAGCCCAAAAGCCAAGTGAAGTAGTATGAGATCATGTGGGAGTAGTTGTTTCGTGCGCTGCACATGCGCCCGCCCAAAACTTGAGAAATGCCCTTGATGCTAGTGGATGTACGCTCTATCGAAAAATACAAGCTTAAGTGCAATCCATAGACTTCATAGCGTAAACATAGGGTCATTATAGGAAACGACATATTTCTCGACGATCGAAATAGCCGAAACAACTTCAAAACCGTCAATAGACACTACACGGAGTGGTCTATGTGTCGTTGGTTTTTTATACCGATGAAACATCCTCCAACCCGACGACACAGCTCAGTGTCGTTGGCCGACCGATAACACAGGTCTGACGACATGCATGGTATCGATGGCACATGTTTATCATCGGCACATCGAATGGGCCATAGACAAATTAAAAGTGCATCCTTGGCTACCCTCCTCACAAAGGGCTGTGTCGTTGGCCACGTTACACACCCACATGTAATGGGTAACATTCTAGGCATTCTTACCTTAAATTGTTGTTGCTAGCCGACATTATATGAATTTTAGCATCAAATGCCAGTTACCGAAGAGCAGATTTGAAAAAAAAGATAGCTTGATTGCAACCTAGAATTTGTGTAGTGTGCATGGAGGATATATGTATTGCTTATATAGAACAATAAATACCATCTTGAGAGAAGCCATATACTCCCGGTCAGTATTGCTTATATAGAACAATAAATACCATCTTAAGAGAAGCCATATACTCCCGGTCAAGTCTTAAAGGCACTGGTAGTACTAGAATAATCGTAAGTAACAATCCATGCATAGCAAACACATGAAGAGCACTAGGTATATTATTTATGGGTATTACATCAGCACTTAAGAAGCATTGTTTAGTCTTGAATACACTTGGACTCTCTTCAATGTAAAGACATCTGTGCAAATGAAAAACTAATGAAAAAAATAGCAATGAACATTACGCATTATGAAGAATGTCGTATGTAAGAAACATATTAGATCAATTCCTCCACACTGCATCTGGGCTACAACCGCACTAGAATTAATGCACACAAGGTGCATAACGACTTAGAAGACTGATTTTATAGCTCTGAATTCTCACCTTTTCAGACTTGTAGAATAATAAGGGATTGCATAAATAATTCATCGAGCTATAGCATTATCATGAATGTTTTTTTTAATCTTGAGAATTTTGTGCGCCTGCATGTGCCACAGAAAATTAATGAAACAATCATATATTATGAAAAGAATGATGAAATCCCTGCATCCCCGGATCTCATACATTGGGATATTTGAAACACAACTCAGCCCATACCAGGGTGGTTAGGTATTTTGGTGCTGATGTTATCTTCCTTGAAATGGTTGAGTTTACTCACACAAAGAACAATGCATTAGCAAAGAAGATCTCGTAGTTCTTCTAAATTAATGAATGTTTTCTCTATTCATCACGTGAAGCCTACTACACAATGGACAGTGCTACTAAATTTGTTTCAAAGGCATTTCATGATGGGAATTGATGCAGAGCACTTATATGGCATGTCCACTTGAAGAGTGAACCAGTGCAAGCACTAATTAGAACAATTGAATGTTAGCCCGGTTAATTTTTGTGTAGTTGTAATTTATATAAAATGTGTTAGGACATGCAGTTCTACACAATGCAACCCTTCTTGAAATTTGTGCAAAAGGACAATTAGCCCTACATCATCTAACTAGTGCATTGTGGATAACATATAGACCCCAGATACCCACATGGCGGGCCTAACAGACCACCCGATAGTGGATGGACCATTTCGGTGGATAAGGACGGGTACCACTCGGACTCTAAAAGGCTTGACCGGCAACAAAGGACATAAAGATAGAAGTCTATCCCTAATAGGGAAGATACAATTGTAATCCCGAATAACTACATATCTGACTAGAGGATAGAGATAGGAATCCTACCTCGTAACCGACCAGGACTCTACCTTGTAACCATGCCCCCACTATATAAGGAGGGCAGGGAGCCCCTGGTTCGGCATCATCTACATCTTCATCTCCACAACCAATCCAATACCCTCGCCTCATAACACAACATACGAGAGATCTCCCGATCACCTTGTACACATATACCCCATATAATCCCAGAGCACAGGACTAGTGTATTACCTCTACCGATGAGGGCCTGAACCTGTATAAAAAAAGACCCCCTATCTTGTGCTACCATCGAGTTTGGATCTAAAGCATAACCCATTTAAATTCATTGCCAACGATAACCTCCGGTTAAGCACTCGTCGACGGTTGGCGCGCTTGGTAGGGGCAGCGTCAAGATCAATCTCATCAAGCTCGATGGAATCAATCAACGGAGTTGCCATCGTCTTCGCCCTCGACAAGGCCTTCCGCTTCGGGAGCCGACGGCAGCAGCAATGACTTTGGCGAACTCCACCTCTCGGATTCGGATCATATCCAATCTGGAAAGAACTACAACAACACGTCCCGTTCGGGTTGGGGAACGCCACGGCCATCTACTCATGAGTAGTACGTCAAGGGCTCACTTTCCGACTCGGATATGGTGATGGGTTGAAGACAGATTCTAGACGTCATCTTGTTTTGACAATTCCCGATGATCTAGAGGGAATTTGAAGTCGGGACTAGATACGTTGGAAAGATAATTTCGTCAGCTTTTCGTGAAGCCAAAGAACGCCTAAAACGGAGTCTGTTTGAAGGCAAACTACACGGGAATGTCGCGAATCTCAACAAGCTCGTAAAGCCCATTTGCGGAGACTGCGGCATGCGGATAGGCCGTGGTACACCTCCAAGGACATCAAGGATAAGCAAGGAGCTTCTCCAAATCGACGACCAACACTTCTTCCGGACTCGGATCCGATCATTGAAAGTGCATCTAGGCCCTTTGTGGGTTTTGGTGCTAGATGATAGGCATATTAAAGAGCTAATCTGTTTTGTTAAGTCTTGGATAGATTTTAATATTAGAAAAAGGATTTGGAGGACATTTGGAGACCGTAAAGCTTAAAGGAGAAGACGGTGTACATTTTATTTTAGCGTAAATATTTTATTTTGATATGAGTTTAAGGACACACCGTACTATTAAGAGGGATGCGACGAAAAACCACTTTTAGATGTTCTAAGTGCTCTTGGTAGAAGAAACTTGACACATTCTATCCACCAATCAAATTTGAGGGAGTTTTATTCACAATTATATCGGACTATCCGATGTTGAACCGGAATGTTCCGATATGAATCGGAACTATCCGATGCTTGGTCCGATTGACCCCTCTCTGTCTCAAGTCGCAAAAATATCAGAATTATCCGATGTTTGGACCAAAATATTCCGATATGGTCCAAAACTATCCGATGCTTGGTCCGATCGACCCCTCTCTGTCTCCAGTTGCAAAAATATCGGAACTATCCGATGTTGGACCGAAATGTTCCAATATGGTTTGGAACTATCCGATGCTTAGTCCGATTGACCACTTTCTGTCTCAAATTGCGAAAATATCGGAACTATCCGATATTAACATCGGACTATCCGATATTTTTTAGCAGCAACGGCTAGTTTGAGAGTGTGGATACTTATTCCCCTCCTCCCCCACGGGCTAGGGTTGCCTTTCACATTCATTGCAGCTGAGCACTTATTGCAAACCCTAACTCTCCACCTTCTATCTTCACTCCAACATAAATTGCATTGATTGCATCCTTGAGTGGGTGAAGAAGCTAGATCTAGAGGCTTTGTGTTGGTTAAGCTTCAATCTTGAGCACTTGATTTACTCTCCAAGTTGGTTTTTCGCCGGATTTGTTACTCTTGGAGTTTGAGGGCTCCTAGACGGCTAGGAGTCGCCCTAGAGCCACCGGTGCTTTGTGTGGTGGCCAGGGAGAGTTTGTGAAGGCCGGATTCGCCTCCAAAAGGGAAGGATCCAAAAAGTAAAACCGGGAGTGCTTGGTGCAACCCGGGAGGTTAAGGGTCAAGAGAGACCCCGGCTCAAGTGTGACCGAGCCGCATCAACGGAGACGTAGGATCTCCTCAAAGATCCGAGCTTCGGGAACAACTACTTCAAGTCTCCGTGTGTTTGTGGATTCCTCTTTGTTCACTTCACTTATTGCTTGCTCTCTAACTCAATTTGGTGCAGGTGTTTTTGTTGTATATCTCTAGTTCGTTAACCCTAACTTCAGCAATATAGGATATTCAGATTCCAGATCAGATAGTCTGATTCATATCGGACTACCCGATATTGACATCAGAACATCCGATATTGACTTTTCCGCTGTGCTGTTTTTCGCTGTAAAATTTGAAAAGCCTATTCACCCCCCTCTAGGCTACATCTTGATCCTTCACGATCCAGTCTGAGGAGAGCATCGACATCGCTTCATCTGGACTCCCGTTCGGCTCGAGGAACGTCGCCGCCACCTAATCCCAAGTGGTGTGCCGGGGGCTCAATTCTCGATTCGAATACGAAGAGGACCTAATCAAGAACAAGTTCAATACGATGGGTGCTTTCAGCAACAAACCACATGTATTCGATGACCAAGTCGCTCTTTTGGACTCGGACCATATTCAATCTAAAGAGAGCTTCGTCATCACTATAATTAAACTCCCGTTCGGGTTGAGGAAAGCCGCCGACACCTACTCCCGAGTGGTGTGCCGTACGACTCCTCGGATACGGCGAATACTTAACCATGGACTTTTACAACACTTTCACAGGTTCGGACATGATCCAATCCGGGGAGGAATCGACATCGTTTCGCTCGGGCGTCCATTTAGGTTATGGAACGCCACTGCTAGTTATGCACAGATTGGTTCTTGACTTCGATACGGAGAGACTCATACCGAAAATTCTCGGGTGGTGGCCGCGACTACCACAACAATTAACATATTTATCATCGCCTTCATCCTCGGCAAAACTTTTCACTTTGGGAGCATCGACTTCGTCACCGGCAAACTTCAGCAAACTTGCCCTCTCGGACTTGACCAGATCCGATCTTAGGGAAACTTCGGCAATGACCAGCCCAGACTTCTCTTCAGGTTGAAGAACGCCGCCGCCGCATACTAACGCGTAATGCGCCGAAGGCCTAAGCTTGCTCTTTTCGACTCGGACTAGATCCGATCAAGGAGAGACTTCACCAACACTCCAAGATCCACTATTTCGGACTCGAACAAGATCCGATACGGGAGGTACTTCAACAGCGCTTCACCCGGACTCCCGTTTGGATTGAGTAACCCCGCCGGCACCTACTCCCAAGTGGTGTGCCGCACGGCTCAATTCCCGACTCGGATACGGTGAGGTCCCGATGGAGAACGAAGCTCGGGTGATGACCGTCATCAGCAGCAAATCACTCGGACTCGATGATCATGGTGTCCATCGTGCGATGCCGGCTTCGTCAACCGCGAGGCGAACGTGAGACAAAGATGCGATCTGTTCTTATTCATAATCTAGACGGAACTTGTATCGCGATTGCCCGTTGACTTAGAAGGAGTTTCGGGGGTGATATAAGATGTGTTAGAAAGCTTACCTCGTTATCTTTCCAAGGAATCCAAGAACTCCAAAATCCGAGTTCGGATGCGACCGTGGCGCCTGTTTGAATACAGGCTGCGCAGAGAGGTCGCAAATTTCGGCAAGCTCGTAAAGCTCGTTGGTGCCAGTCACGACATGAGGATTGGTCATGCTACATCTCGTGGGACGTTCAAAACCAGTTAAGCCTTTTCATCGACTTTTGTCAAGCTACACCAACCGCGTGGAGATCATTTATGACTACGGCCGACTTCGCCGACCACGTCCAAGACCTCGGCGAGCATGTGTTGTTCGACGCCGACAACGACATATATTGTTCGGTGTTGATCGAGACTTGAACGACTACTTCCACTACTCGGTTACGCGTCTATGCCCAAGCCACGAGTGCCCAAGTCTACAGCTCGGCGACACGCTACTCGGCTACGCGCCTACGCCCACGACACGAGCGCCTAAGTCTTCAGCTCGGCTGTACGCCATCGTGCGCCACAAGCGTCCGGTACGGCTACACACCTACGTCTCCAAGTCTACGGCTCGACTGCACGCCATCGCGCGCCACGAGCGCCCGGTACGGCTACACGCCTCTGCCTCCAAGTCTACGGCTCGACGACACGCTACTCGGCTACGCGCCTACGCCCGCGCCACGAGCGCCCAGGTCTTCAGCTCGGCTATACGCCATCGCGCGCCACGAGCGTCCAGTACGGCTACACGCCTACGCCTCCAAGTCTACAGCTCGGCGACATGCTACTCGGCTACGCGCCTACGCCCGCTCCACGAGCGCCCAGGTCTTCAGCTCGGCTGTACGCCATCGTGCGCCACGAGAGTCCGGTACGGCTGCACGCCTACGCCTCTAAGTCTACGGCTCGGCAACACGCTACTCGGCTACATGTATATGCCCGCGCTATGAGCGCCCAAGTCTCCAGCTCTGTTGTACGCCATCGTGCGCCACGAGCGTCCGGTACCTACATGCCAACGCATCCATGTCTATGGCTCAGCGACACGCTACTCGGCTACACGCCTACGCGCGCGCTACAAGCGCCCAAGTCTCCAGCTCGGCTGTACGCCATCACAAGCCACGAGCGTCTGGTACGGCTACATGCCTACGCATCCATGTCTATGACTCGGCCACACGCTACTCAGCTACACGCCTATGCCCAGCGCCCAAGTCTCCAGCTCGGCTATACGCCATCGCGCGCCACGAGCGCCCGGTACGGCTATATGTCTACGCATCCAAGTCTACGGCTCGGCTACATGCCTACGCATACATCAGAACTAAGTTCTCATTACCATAATCTTTTTATATAAATCTAAGTTGTTTCTTGACTTACTACTTAGTCGGTTTCCAACTAAGGAGTAAATCGGGGGCTACACATAATAGGTGCACTTGCGTGCACTTTTGTTTCTTTCTCTTAATGATTGCAAAGGAATTCGAGTACTATTCTGAGTAGTGAAGATCTGACCCACGAACGGCGAACTCTAGTCACTCGATACGCGTGCTTGGGAAAAGAGCCATGAGCTAATTCCCGACGCCGCCCGTGGCTAGACTAGTCAGGCAGAGTGCATAACAAAAGGAAAATTACTTGGAGTAATTAAAGATCAAAAAGAAAAAGGAACAAAAGGACATTAAAATTATATAAACAAAGCGGTTGTATTTTACATCCATATAACTGTTTTCATGATACTACCTAAATTCTTCATGTGCATGCTACAAGGGTTCATGGGTTTTTACCTCATCAAGTACCTTATACGACTCTGTATACGAGTATGAAGGACCTGCGCAATGAGCGATAACTACAGCTCGGCGAGCGCCTGGCACGGCTACACGCTTACGCCCGCGCCTCGACCGTCCAAATCTATAGCTCAGCGAGCGCCCCGCATGACTACGCACCTACGGTCGCGCCTCGAGCGTTCAAGTCTATGGCACAGCTACACGCCCATGCCAACTTCGGTATGGCTATACACTTACGCCTTTGGCCATAGGCCACCCTGCGCCCTGAGTGCTAACTACGGCCTTCCAGTTGCGCGTCAAAATCAGTGGCTACAAGTGCAGCCGGGCGAAGCCAAATTCAGCCTCGGTATACCCCATGTCGGGTCGACTACCGGTAGAGCTACAAAAAATACCTATCTCTTGGTATACCCCATGTTGAGTCATTGCATGACAGGATCAGATACCAGTGATGTATGGATTGAGTTTCGATGGTACGCTCTAGTTGGGTTCGACGCTATATACCGCAACCCGGGTATGGATACCATAGGCCAAACTCTATCCTTAAGGTATGCCCTGTGGTGGGGCCGCCAGCTGTATCCCATTCCGGTCGGGTACAAGTACTGCCTGGCTGACAACAATGATATGCCCCATGTTAGGACACTAGCTATGTGCCGCACCAGTCAGATACAGGTATCATTGGGCCAAACCCTATCCGGATGGTATGCTCCATGTTGGGCCAATCACTTTACGAGTACAGGTACCAGATGGTTAAAAACACGGTACGCCCTCTGGGGCCATCAAATGTATCCCACTCCGGTCAGGTGCAGGTACCACTTGGCTCTTCAGCTAAAACCACGGTATGCCCTCTGGGGCCACCAGCTGTATCCCACTTCGGTCGGGTACAGGTACCGCTTGGCTATTTAGCTAAAACCAAAAGTTACGCCCTTTGGGGCCACCAGCTATATCCCACTACGGTCGGGTACAGGTACCACTCGGCTAATGACATGCCCCATGTTGGGCCCACTGCTGTATTCCAACGGAACCAGATGTCAGATGCCAATACTTCATGGTATGCCCCATGTTGGGCCACTAGCCGTGGCCCACTCCGGTCGGGTACAGGTACCACTAAGCTTAAGGTATGTCCCATGATGGGCCGACTGTTGTATTCTACATGGTATACCCCATGTTGGGTCAATAGTTGTACATCGCAATACGAGTACATGTGGCACTTCATCAAAAATAAAAATGATGCGCCTTACAAAGAGCCGATCGCCAGAACTCCGGCAATCCCGGGCTGGGTATCACTAACAACTCTCTATGAGTCCTTCACAGTCTCCTCGCAGATAACGGGTAGAAACTAGTCGGGAAGAAGCATCAACAATGTACAAGCACTCGGCATGAAGCATGACTCATCCAAGGTGCGGTAAAGAAGAGTAGCAACTCGACTATAAAGCACTCGGGGGCTACTGTGGATAACATAGACCCCGGGTACCCACACGGCAGGCCTAAAAGACCACCCGATAGGGGATGGACCAGATCGGGTGGATAAGGACGGGTACTACTCAAACTCTAGAAGGCTTGACCGGCAAGGAAGGACATAAAGATAGAAGTCTATCCCTAATAGGGAAGATCAATTGTAATCCCGGATAACTACGTATCTGGCTAGAGGATAGAGATAGGAATCCTACCTCGTAACCGACCAGGACTCTACCTTGTAACCCTGCCCCCACTATATAAGGCGGGCATGGAGCCCCTGGTTCGGCATCATCTACATCTTCATCTCCACAACCAATTTAATACCCTCACCTCATAACACAACTTGAGGCCGAGAACACAACATACGAGAGATCTCCCGATCATCTTGTACACATGTACCCCATATAATCCCAGAGCACAAGCCTAGGGTATTACCTCTACCGATGAGGGCCTGAACTTGTATAAAAAGACCCCCCTGTCTTATGCTACCATCGAGTTTGGATCCTGTGCATAACCCATTTAAATTCATTGCCGACGATAACCCCGGTTAAGCACCCGTCGACATGCATGCTAAACATCATAATGAAATTTCCTAAATTTGAAGTATGCGTACCCTTAGCACCATTTATGAGGATAATTTTCCCATCATTAAGGGGAAAACTAGAACCCTAGAATATGAATGTTGGGGAAAATATGTGGTTAACATAGAGAATTATCACGCACGACCCTTGCACTAGTATAACGACAAAACGTCTAGAAGTCTATTGAAGGAAAAACTAGAAATAAAATTGCGTAACTGTTGGCAATACTTACGCTCAAAGAAATTAATCCGCAAGCGGACGGATATCGCTTGTAATTTTCACCAGGAGTATTCCTAGAGTTATCGAATCCACAGGGAACGAGAGTTTAAAGAAATAAACCTCTATATCTTAATTATTTAAAATACCAGCCAGTCTAGGTAACGGGGGTTAGGATAAATGAAAAGACCGGGACACACACACACAAGATAAATATTCACACAGATAAAGAGAAATCTACTCTAGCTAGATAGACAGTTGGGAGGACAACGAGACAAGTTTAATAAGTTCTCAAAATCGTGTGATTCAGTTTATTGAGCGAGCTTGGGGTAATCAACTAGTGGTTCACTTGGTATTCGTCGTCGGAGCTCGGACATTCACTACCACCCGCTATCCTGAATTGAAATCCCGAATGGTTATGATCATTTCGATAGGGCTCTACTGGTCCAAAGCCGGACGCTGTGGGTTACGCACGAGATACTTAGTATCTACGGATGGATAGGGCTGTCACCACCTACCACCTACCACATATACGTGGGCCCGGGTGTAAACCGAGTTAGTCCTAGTCTCAGACACCACGTCTGCTACTATTTCTAATCAATCTTCCTCAGTACCAAAAAGAAGTTGATCTAGGTTCAATGCCTGGCTCTAACAGTATATGAGTGAGAACCTAAACTGATTACAGACGAATACAAGCTACCGGTAAGGCAAATCTACACAACTCATTTATGTAGATATATTCAGCTCAAATAAAGTTCAACACATAAGCAATGAATGAAGTGATCTCACTAATTGAAACAATTAGAAAAGGGTACAAGAGCTATTACCCGAATTCCCGAAGACACTTTCGGAACTCCGAGCTTCAGCCCGACTTGACTCTAACTCCCAACTACTAACTAAGAGCTACTCTAATAAGTGGAATGAAAGTGAGGAATGTGTTGTGTGTTGTGTTACAAGTGAGGTGTAGGGTCCTTTTATAGTGTTTCGCAGCCAACCGGAGTGCTCCATGTGTAGGGACACTTGTCATCCAACCCTTCTCCAAAGGGGAATCCAAAGGGACTCAAGAGGGGGTCGGCCGGCCTAGGGTGGGTCGGCCGACCCACCTTCTTCACCTCTCGGCCGTGGATTTCTTCTAGGATGCTTCCTTGATGGTGTAGATTAACTCCTTAAGCCGGTGGATCAAGTGGACATGCGCAAGAAAGGAATCCAAGGGAATCCTATGCTTATTTGTGAAGCAACCGTGTCCATTCGATCAAACCGACTGCAATGGATGGTCTAGATGTCCTCATTTTGTGCTTTCATGCCACTAGGGAGAAGACAGAGCCGGATTGGTGACATGGCCAGGTTGGCCGGCCTAGGGTGGGTCGGCCGGCCTGGCATTTTGCCCGGTTGAGCTCTGGTTTTTCCCATTTTGTACCTGTAGACCCACAACTCACCAAAACTTATGGAACTTTATTAGAATAAATAAAATGTTAGTATAAACCTTGATTTTTCCTCTGAAATGCCGGAATTCCGGACTATGTTGACGTATAAAATTGGCATTTATTTGACGTCATCAGTAACCATTTTCGTAATATGAAGGAAATGATTAAGTTGCGTTATTAGAAGTAATGCGGCAAAGAGGGTTGCAGTAGCAAAGAAGGTATCCCTCAACTTGTTCTGCGGCCTCATAACAGAACAGGGAGTCTGGTTCCTTCAACCCAAAATACTCAGGGACACCTGGGGAAAAATGAAGAAGATGGTTTACCATAACCAATCATGAAAATGTCCCGAATAAAGAAGAGGGGTCAGTTGAGATCTGACAACTAGAGAGCAGCCTACTAGCGAGGCACTCTCAGTTTTGAATGTTTTCTTATAGGAATTAATGCATGAAAGGATCGACCGAAATATGCGCACACATCGGCAATAAGATGTAAAGGAACTTGACCTCGTGATGGGAAATAGCAAAGTAGAGCAAGTAGAAGTGTATGAAGCATGTCATGAAGAAATGGTCATAGAAAACGTATTATCAGAGGAATTTATGAATAGAGCAACAACCAATGTTGACATTTATCTTTAGAACATTAATGAGAATAATGAATGGTATGGTACATAACACGACTGGTAACTCAAGGTTTCATGAAGAAACTATTCCTTGGTCATAGGATATCTTTAGATATATATTTGATCTCATTATTGCTAGCACTCAACTTGAAGTTGAGAGCAAAATTGAATTGAAGGTTGTTACAGAATATTATGAAAAAATACTTGGATTCGAACTTGTATATAAGATACATGAAGTATTAATATTCGGAACCAAAATACAACAAATAAACATACATATTGTGAAATTCTGAAAGTCACTATATGAAATAAAGTAAAAATATAGAATAAGTATACTCATGCTAGAAGTAGAATTTGAAATGAAACATTTGGGTAAACCAATTATTGCTTAGTCTTGCAGCTCGACCATTTTCCTCATGGGCTATTAGTGCACGAATCAACCTATGATCATAAAGTACTTGAAAGGTTTAGTTTTGAGAAAAAAGGACCCCTTCATACCTACGAAAGAGGGAGAGGACAAACTAGGGCAAGAAGTACCACGTCCAGATGCAATTGGAGCACTTATGTATTTTGCAAACAGTATACAGCGTGGCATTGCATTTGCTATGAACTTGTTAGCTTGATATAGTGTGGAGCCCACGAAGCGGCATTTTAATGGAATAAATGTTATCTTTCGATACATTTGTGAAAGCATTAATCTTGGATTGTTGTACATAAAGAACCAATATTTGAATATTGTTGGTTATATCGATGATAGGTACCTGTCAGACCCACATAATGGTAAATCACAGACTGGGTATGTATTTCTATATGGTGGGACAACAATGTCTTGGAAGTTGTTAAAATAGACACCTGTGTGCACATCGACAAACCACTTATAAATAATTGCATTGAATGAAGCATCTCATGAATATACATGGTAAGAAGAATAGTAAGACGTGAAGTCCTCTATAGTGCATGGTAAGAAGAATAGTAAGAATTCTTCACGTACTCTAGATTAAAACTTGGACAAGAAGCCTGAGTTCCTAACTTTATAAGAAGATTATATGTAATGTTAGGTGGTTTGTACTATTTTCCCTTAGTGAGGTTTCCTTTGAAGTTTCCCATGTAAGATTTTTAATGAGACAAATCATGCACACAATAAGTGTATGCTATGTACTCTTTTTCCAAGTATTTTTTCCACTGGGTTATTACGGAGTTTGATGAGGCATATGCATCTCGCCGGCAAGATACAGGGGGAGTGTTGTGGAACCACTAATTATGGGTCGTGCACCAGGCCATGACCAGGCACGACACGAAGTCATTCTTTGGCTAGCGTACCTTTCAAACAGGTCCCACGTTGGACCTAGTCTAAATCATAAGCAATGCAAGGAAGTAGAGACTTTGTATTATGGATCAGAATTAATAAAACAGAATCTCACCCCTGCATCATATGTTCTTTGTTTCTCAGTGTTTGCGCGATTATTCATATACGACTTGGACAAGACATGTGTTGGTTAAAACTAACCTGCCTCCTAGAGATAGAGAAGCACCTTTTCCAATTAGCTAATCTATTTTCAAATCTTTGAATGAAAAAACCCCAATCCTTCCTCAATTTTTTTTATTACAGCTAATTGGCAATGCCAAGTATTTAAGGGGAAACAACCAATATTACAAGTGAAAATTTCTCCATAAATTTCGATCATCACCCTATCCCCATTGATCAAATAAATTTTCACTCTTTAAGAAATTAATTTTCAAACTGGACAGATGTTCATAGATTGATAATAAAGGTTTTGTCGGGGATAAAATCACGGCCCATTGCTATGGCCCACTCCCTGACGGCCCAATCGAACAACCTCCTAGGGCCTGGCTCCCTAGAAGGTTCTACCAGGCCCGTGTGCATCCTACCGAACAGCTTCCTGGTTGGCACGGTGCGTGGTGGCCAAGACTTCGTGTTCGAGTTCGACTCGAGCAAGAGTTCTGCACGGCTACGTGAAGACTCGGACGTTGGTTTCCCGGATTGGAATAGGAGTCGTGATCCCCAAGAATTGGAGTATACCTTATCTACCTCGGGATATATTTGGCATGGTACGAGTTCGTTACGGTATTCGTAGTTAGCCCGGCCCGATTATCTCTCGGTAGGTCGGTTGTTCAACACTATATAAACCGAGCCCCTACAGCGTGTAGATGGCACGAGGTCTTTGCATATTACATCTTATACACCCATAATCTCGCCGAGACCTGTTCGTCTCGTCGAGTCCCACCTTGTAATCCTCTTTGATATAAAGAAAGGCTGGACGTAGGGCTATTATCTCTTCGAGAGGCTTGAACCAGAATAAAAACCCTGTGTCTCCCTGTTGCTCGTTGATCGCTGTTTGGCATTGCTCGGCAAGTCTTCTATCTTCCTTTTTCAAGAACCTTAGTTGACTTGAGATCGATATCTCAACCGTCGACAGGTTTCACATAAATAGCTTCCTAAATATCATTTTATATACACAAAATTGTGTCATCTGCATATTGTTTATTTACAATTCCAGAATCAAAATAATTTCCTGCTAAACTCCTAAAACTTTAGTAAGGCCACACTTTGAGCCCTACTAATCATCCTACTTATACAATCAACAGACAAATTAAACAAGAAAGGGGAAAAGTGGTCTCCTTGTCGAACACTTTTGCAACTCTGAAAATGAAACTAAGTTTTCCTATTCACAATCATACTTCAAGTTCCTTTAATAACAACTTTTTATGTCCCATCTACAAAATTTCCTATCAAAATATCTCTTTTTAAGACAATCAAACGAAAAAAAACTCCAACTGACCTTTCCCTGTGCCTTCCCCAAATCTAGTTTAAGGATCATACCTTGCTCCTCGTTTTTAGTTTCGTAAATAATTTCACGCTGAAGAAAACCCCATCAAGAATCGCATTACCTATAAGGATAAGACAATGAACATAGAACCATATTTGACCAAGCGACCTAGAGATCTTTTACCTATTGGAATAATATTGTAGAAGTGTTTATATTTATTTGATTGTGTGGCGATGATTATTTGTTAAGCAAAATGTAGATAAACATGGCACATCGGTGTGCTACTAGCATCACATATACAGTAATAAATATGGGCAGAAAATAAAGTTGAGGTTAAGGGGTGCACAACAGATAGCACCCAGGCGGTCATTCGTGGGTGGGTTTAGAAGCCTTCCCAAGCCATGTGTAAAACCCCTCGACTCGTGCAGACCAGAAGGTATGGCGGAAAGTAGAAGGTGGATGTATGACGGGTGGAAGGAGAACGGGGAGCACTTAGACGAATGGTACGAGAAGACGGGGGAATTTGTGACTCGTGCTTTTGACGGGTTGCTAGACCCTAGCACAGCATATGTGCATTGCCCCTGTGCGGAATACAATGAGGTGGCACAAGAATGCTAAACGAAAGCCCGATGAAATGGTTCACCCGTCTGATGGAGAAGCTTGGAAACATTTTGATCAGAAGCACCCAGATTTTGCATCTAATCCAAGAAATGTACGACTGGCGATTGCAACTGACGGGTTTACTCCTTTCAATATGAACGCCCGGTCATATTCTTGCTGGCCAATCTTCAGTATCTCTCTGAATCTTCCGCCGTATGTACTGATGAAAGAGGAGTTCATGTATCTAACTCTTCTCGTGTCTGGTCCGAAAAATCCTGGGAAGCACTTGGATCTATTTCTGAAGCCATTAATAGAAGAGCTGAAAGAGTTGTGGGAGTATGGAGCAATGTCCTACGATTTGAAAACCAACTCAGATTTTCATATGAGGGTTGCCTACATGTGGTCAATTCATGATTTTCCCGCGTACGACATGTTTTCCGGCTGGAGCACTCACGGCCGGCTCTCATGTCCGGTATGCATGGATGATACGAAGGCATTTCAGTTGCAACATGGTGGCAAGGCCTGCTGGTTTGATTGTCATCGGGATTTTCTCGAGGGTGGGCATCCTTTCAGAAAACAGAGGAGTGCTTTCCGCAAAAACACAATAGCTACAGGTCAAAAACATGGGCATTTGGGAGTAGCTGATATGAAAGCCTGGCATGAAGCATTAGTACCTGGAGAAAATGGAAAATATGTGGATTTCAGGGAAACGCATAATTGGACGCACAAGTTGTCTCTACTCCCTTCCTTATGCAGATGATTTGCTTCTGCCACACAACGTCGATGTGATGCATCAGGAGTCGAATTTTGCACAGGCAATCTGGTGTACAAACTTCAACATAGTCGATAAAAGCAAAGATAACGTGAAAGCACGCTTGGACTGTGAAGTTCTATGTGAAGATAAGGTGGATTACTATGGCATCATTCAGGAAATAATCGAAGTCGAATTCGAAGGCGACAAAGAGATCTCGGTTGTTCTTTTCCGTTGCCATTGGTTTGATCCTATTAACGGTGTCCGGAGAGAACCCAAGCTTGGCTTAGTGGAGGTCAAACACACTTCTGGTCTTGGGACTTATGATCCTTTTGTCCTCGCAAACCAAGTCGAGCAAGTATATTATCTACCTTACCCAAGCAGGCGTGTAATAAAAGCTACCAAGAGGAAAGAAAAAGATCATGATTTGAAGTCTTGGTGGGTAGTACACAAGGTTAGAAGTCGTCTAGATCCAACACTTCATGATTACGAGGAACCAACACAAGACGATAGAATAGACGACAGATTAGCGGTCGATGTTGGCGGGCTTGATGACCTAAGAGCTTCATTCAACACAGATGTTGAAAAAGAACATGAAGTTGAGGCAATGGATGTTGAATGGATGTTGATGAAGATGACAATGAACCCGTGAACGAGGAGGAGCCTTATGATATCAATGCAGATCCCCTAGATATTGATTCAAACTACTTCTAGCTACATGGTACTTTTTATATGCTTCTTTAATTTCACTTCATTACTTTTTATATGCAATTTGGGTAATTTGATATGCAATTTGACTTGTATATTTTCTGCATGCAGGATGGTGCGCAGGGGATTCGTCGACAACACGAGGACTCAGAAGGATGACGAGGCAGAGGAGGACGCGCACGAGGAGGACGCGTACGAGGAGGACGCGCATGAGGAGGGCAGCTTCAGGGAGGACGAGGCCGAGGGATCCCAGCCGGGGGGTTCCCAGTCGAGGGGCTCCCAGCAGCGGGGGCGAAGGAGAAGGGGGAGCAACAGGGTGCCTAGGGCCTCGAGGGCCCAAAATGCGAGGATCCCGATCAAGATCGATGGGGACGGGTATGATTTAAACTATTACCAAGTTATTGTCAATGTGAACATCTAACCTTGTTTTCTGCAGCAACTTGTCTACTATCGATCTGGACATCAAGACCCAGCCTGGATATGTGCTAGGAACTCTCATGAAACAGTACTGGCCTAGGATGGTAGGTGAAGGGGAGCACGCTCGTCCGGCAACCACATGGTCGGACTACCTCCTAGGGCTGCACGGGGAGAACACGTTTGCCGAGCAGTGCATCCAAGACTTCTGGGTAAGGATCCATCCATGTGAATATGTTATACTATTGAATTTGTTACTAACTTGCCATTCAATATTTCAGCACAGGTTTCGCCCTCATGGGAACAGGACTGAGGAGGACTATGAGTCTGTCATTGACCGTCTGGCGAAGAAGCGGGTCTATGACCTGATCTACCATTCGCTGTTCGGCTACCCCCGGCCGCCGCCGCCACCGCAGCAATAAGGTGAAAATGGTTGGTCTTTTGCTTCTTCAGGTGGTGTATGATCGAGATGTATGAACTTGTGCTATATGTACCATGTATTAAATTGGCCTGTGTATGTGAAATGTGGAAGGACATGGGTGGCAGCTGGTGCTGTATGTTTGGGATATATATGTTTTGGTGTAGCATATTTGGGATATTAGGCTGTGTATATATATATGTTGCATATATTGTGAGTTTGTGATATTTGGGATATTGGGATATTGGGCTGTGCAGCAGTTTCGGATTTTGGTTTTCCACTATTTTTCTTCTTTTTTTTTTCTCACAAAACAGCTCTCGAGGGCCAAGCCCTCGAAACCCCCTGGCTAGCAGTATTTATCGGGGGCCTAGCCCTCGAGAACACATGCCGTGTTGGCTCTCGAGACACCCTCCTGACGCGTGAGCGAAGTGGGCCCCGCAACATTTCTCGGGGGCTTAGCCCTCGAGAAGTAGTTTCCCGCGCCGTTACCATCAGCGGAGCCACGTTTCTCGAGTGTTAGAATAGGGCACTCGAGAAATGTGATTCTCGAGGGCTAAGCCCTCGAGAAACACTGTTTTTCTCGAGTAGCTAGTCCCGAGGGCTGTTTCTCGAGGGCCGGCCCTCAAGAACCCTTAGTCCCGACGGTTCCCCCCCTTTATCGAGGGCTTTTGGTCCTCGAGATTCATGCTGATTCTTGTAGTGTTACAGGAGACGACATATTTCTCGACGATCGAAATAATTGAGACAACTTCAAAACCGTCAATAGACACTACACAGATTGGTCTATGTGTCGTCGGTTTTTTTTATACCGGTGACACATTCCCCAACCCGACAACACAGCTTAGTGTCGTTGGCCGACCGACAACACAGGTCTGACGACATGGTATCGATGGCACATGTCTATCATCGGCACATCAAATGGGCCATAGACAAATTAAAAGTGCATCCTTGGCTACCCCTCACAAAGGGCTATGTCGTTGGCCACATCGCACACCCACATGTAATGGGTAACATTCTAGGCAGTCTCACTTTAAATTGTGGTTGCTAGCCGACATTCTATGAATTTTAGCATCAAATGCCAGTTACCGAAGTGCAGATTTGAAAAAAAGAAAAAAGAAAGAAAACTCCAGAAGTGCAAACTTTAATTTTCATGATAGGTTTTGCATTGCCTTTATTTCGGTATATATAAAGTTGCAATCATTTTATGAATTATTTGAATCATAAATCTCGTCATTGCTTGATTGCAACCTAGAATTTGTGTAGTGTGCATGGAGGATATATGTATTGCTTATATAGAATAATAAATACCATCTTAAGAGAAGCCATATACTCCCGGCCCGTCTTAAAAGGCACCGGTAGTACTAGAATAATCGTAAGTAACGATCCATGCATAGTAGACACATGAAGAGCACTAGGTATATTATTTATATTACATCAGCACTTAAGAAGCATTGTTCACTCTTGAATACTTGGACTCTCAATGCAAAGACATCTGTGCAAATGAAAAACTAATGAAACAAATAGCAACGAACATTACGCATTATGAATACCACACCGCAGCTAGGCTACAACCACACTAGAATTAATACACACACGGTGCATTACGACTTAAAAGACTGGTTTTATAGCTCTGAATTCTTGCATTTTCAGACTTGTAGAATAATAAGGGATTGCATAAATAATTCACCGAGCTATAGCATTATCATGAATGTTTTTTTAATCTTGAGAATTTTGTGTGCCTGCATGTGCCATAGAAAATTAATGAAGCAATCATATATTATGAAAAGAATGATGAAATCCCTGCATCCCTGGATCGCGTACATTGGGATATTTGAAACACAACTCAGCCCTTACCAGGGTGGTTAGGTATTTTGATGCTAATGTTGCTTCCTTGAAATGGTTGAGTTTACTCACACAAAGAACAATGCATTACAAAGAAGATCTCGTAGTTCTTCTAAATTAATGAATGTTTTCTCTATTCATCACGTGAAGTCTACTACACAATGGACAGTGCTACTGAATTTGTTTCAAAGGCATTAGATGATGGGAATTGATGCAGAGCACTTAGTATATAGCATGTCCACTTGAAGAGTGAACCAGTGTAAGCATTAATTAGAACAATTGAATGTTAGCCCGATTAATTTTTGTATAGCTGTAGTTTATATAAAATGTGCTAGGACATGCAGTTCTACACAATGCAACCCTTCTCGAAATTTGTGCAAAAGGACAATTAGCCCTGCATCATCTAACTAGTGCATTGTGGATAACATAGACCCCGGGTACCCACACGGCGGGCCTAAAAGACCACCCGAAAGGGGATGGACCAAGTCGGGTGGATGAGGACGGGTACCACCCGGATTCTAGAAGGCTTGACCGGCAAGGAAGGACATAAAGATAGAAGTTTATCCCTAATAGGGATGATACAATTTTAATCCTGAATAACTACGTATCTGGCTAGAGGATAGAGATAGGAATCCTACCTCGTAACTGACTAGGACTCTACCTTGTAACTCTACCCCCCTCTATATAAGCCGGGCAGGGAACCCCTGGTTCGGCATCATCTACATCTTCATCTCCACAACCAATCCAATACCCTCGCCTCATAACACAACTTGAGGCCGAGAACACAACATACGAGAGATCTTCCGATCATCTTGGACACATATACCCATATAATCCTAGAGCACAGGACTAGGGTATTACCTCTACCGATGAGGGCCTGAACCTATATAAAAAGATCCCCTGTCTTGTGCTACCATTGAGTTTGGATCCAGCACATAACCCCATTTAAATTTATTGCCGACGATAACCCCCGGTTAAGCACCCGTCGATAGTTGGGGCGCCAGGTAGGGGCAGCGTTAAGATCAATCTCATCAAACTCGATGGCATCGATCAACCGAGTCACCGTCGTCTTCGCCCTCGACAAGGCCTTCCGTTTCGGGAGCCGACGGCATCAACAATGACTTCGGCGAACTCCACCTCTTGGATTTGGATCAAATCCAATCTGGGGGAACTACAACAACATCTCCCGCACGGGTTGGCGAATGCCACGGCCATTTACTCATGAGTAGTACGCCAAGGGCTCACTTCCTGACTCGGATACGGCGATGGCTTCAAGACAGATTCTAGACGTCATCTTGTTTTCACAATTTCCGATGATATAGAGGGAATTTGAAGTTAGGACTAGATGCGTTGGAAAGATAATTTCGTCAGCTTTCCGTGAAGCCAAAGAACGTAAAACGGAGTCCGGATGTGTCTAGGGCGTCCGTTTGAAGGCAGACTGCGCGGGAAGGTCGCGAATGTCAGCAAGCTCGTAAAGCCCATTTGTGGAGACTGCGGCATGCGGATAGGCCGCGGTACACCTCCAAGGACATGAAAAATCAACATGGTGCTTCTCCAAACAATCGACGACCAACACTTCTTCCGGACTTAGATCCGATCCAGTCTGTGCAGAACATCGACATTGTTTCATCTGGACTCCTGTTCGAGTCGAGGAACGTCGCAGCCACCTACTCTCAAGTGGTGTGTCGTGGGCTCAATTCTCGATTCGGATACGAAGAGGATCAAATCAAGAACAAGTTCAAGATGATGGGTGACTTCAGCAGCAAACCACACGTATTCGACGACCAATCGCTCTTTTGGACTCGGACCATATCCGATCTAGAGAGACCTTCGTCATCACTATAATTCAACTCCCGTACGGGTTGAGGAATGCCGCTGACACCTACTCCCGAGTGGTGTGCCGCATGACTCAATTCCCAAGTCGGATACAGCGAGGACTTAATAAAAGACTTTTACAACACTTTCGTGGGTTCGGACATGATCTAATCCGGGGAAGAAATCGACATCGCTTCGCTGGGGAGTCCGTTCAGGTTATGCAACGCCGCTGCTAGTCACGCACGGTTTGGTTCCTGACTTGGATACAAAGAGACTCAGACCGAAAATTCTCGCATGGTGGTCGTGACTACCACAACAATTAACATATTTATCATCGCCTTCATCCTCAGCAAGGCTTTTCGCTTTGGGAGCATTGACTTCGTCACCGGCAAATTTTGGCAAGCTTGCACTCTCAGACTCGGATCAGATCCGGTCTAAGGGCAACATCAGCAACCTAGAGATCTTTTACCTATTGGAATAATATTGTAGAAGTGTTTATATTTATTTGATTGTGTGGCGATGATTATTTGTTAAGCAAAATGTAGATAAACATGGCACATCGGTGTGCTACTAGCATCACATATAATAAATATGGGCAAAAAATAAAGTTGATCCAACGTCTACAGCACACATTTGATTATTGGCGAACAAACTCTAAGATGTGTCTTGGCGAGCTCAATAGATGCGCCAAAACATTTGCTATTTTACCACTCTCTAAATAACAGCCTACTTACTTATTACTCTTGTCACCGATATGTGAGTCTAGCTATATTTACGATAGTGTACGTGCTAAGTGAAATTAAGCAGCAATGCACACTCTAGAGAGTGGCAAAAAAAAAAAAACTCCCAAGGGATAGTTTCCTGGAAAACTTTTGGGCCCAAGCCTCAACGCCTCAACGGCCCATCCGGCGAAGCAAGCTCTTAGCTAACCGCGACACTCAAATCTCAATCAGTTGCGTGACCGCCGGCGCCAACCTCGAAACGCTTGATCAGATCCAGCAGGTTGGCATGCGACGACCCGCCCTCCTCCACGGCCGCCCTCGCCTTCTCGGCGAGCGCCCGCGCCCTCCTCCGCCTCTCCTCCCCCTCCTCTCCCCCGTCCATGACGCTCCTCACGGCCTTCTCCACCACCTCCCTCCCCACCACGATCTCCTTCTCCGCCGCCTGGTACAGCAGCGGCTCCCTGACCCCGACGCTCACGCCGATCCCCAGCACCTCCACGGCCAACTTCTCGTTCAGGAACTGGTCGGCGAAGTGCGGCCATGTCACCACCGGCAGCCCCGCCGTGATCGCCTCCACCGTCGAGTTCCACCCGCAGTGCGTCACGAAGCCGCCCACCGCCGCGTGGGACAGGATCAGCGCCTGGGGCGCCCACCCCCTGATCAGCAGGCCCCGCCCGGCGGCGCGCGCCTCCAGGCCGTGCAGGAACTCGCGCACCGCCTCGTCGTACTGGCCGGCGTTCTTGAGGACCCAGACGAACGCGTTGCCCGATGCCTCGAGACCGAGCCCGAGCTCCACGACCTGCTTTGGGTCCGCGTGCACGATGCTCCCGAAGCTGACGTACACGACGGAGCGGGGCTCCCGGCCGTCGAGCCACCGGAGGCACTTATCGGCGTCGATGGCGGCGGTGTTCCCTCTCGCCGCCAGCGTTGCGGCGTCCTGCCGATGGTAGAGCGACACCGGCCCGACGGTCCACACCTTCATCTTCCTCGCCGCGGCGTAGCCGGCGACGTACTCCGGCTCCATCTCGAGGAAGGTGTTGGAGATGACGCCGTCGCCCTCGGCGAGCGCGCGCTCCACGTCGTCGGCCATCTTCTCCCACCCGGGCGCGCGAAAGAACCCGGGGGCCTGGGCCCTCGTCACCTCGATCTTCTTCTCCAGGCCCGGCACGACGACCGGCTCGTCGTCGCCGGCGACGCCGTCGTACGCGTGGAATCTCTCGACGTTGTGCTGGCACAGGAGGCAGAAGGCGCACATGCTGAAGAATGTCACCCGCGGGACGCCGAGGTTGGCGGCGAGCTCCATGGTCCAGGGGTGGCTGAAGTCGGAGACGATGCACGTCGGGTACGGCGCGCGCGCGCGGAGGTGGCGCTCCAGCGGCGCCGCCAGCAGCGCCACCGCGCGGAAGTAGTTGGCCTCGAGACCCGGCGGGATGCGGTCGACGTCGTCGGCTCCCTCCGGCAATCCCTCGGCTGCGCAGTCGAGCGGGAGCTCGACGAGCCGGACCGGCAGACCGGAGCGCCGCGCGGCGTCCACGGCCGGGCGGACGCGGCCGGTGTTGGACGGCGTGACGACGACGCTGGCGAGCGCGCCGTGGCTCGCCAGAAGCAGCGCGGTGTCGACAGCCGGGATCAGGTGCCCCTGGAACATCAATGGGACGAACACAAAGTGCGCCTTGGCGGCGCTGCCGGCGTCGTCGTCGGCGCCGGCGTTTCCACGGCCATTGGGTGTTTCCTTTCTGGCCATTCCGGCGCAAGGGATGATCAGGGCACTGGGCAGTACGTGTTTGGCTGTGTGCACGACGACTCCTTTCTGGTTGTGCATTGATGACCAATCTTGTTTTAAAGAAGACTGGGTTGAGCGCGCCAAACGACAGCCGGCCGAAACTAGCCGGGAACGATGGCTCCAAGGAGCACGGGAAGGATGACATATATGCACATCAGCTCTGACCTGATGCACATAGCAGCAGGACGTATTCGAATCATCCAGATCACTGCAGACTGCAGCTGTTTTGAAAACAGAATATCACTTTCTGTTTTCCTTTTTTTCTGCTTTTCTTACAGCATGGAATGTAAGGATTGTCATCGTCGCTCGCCTCCTGGCATGGCTCATTAGTACGTGAAACTAGCCGAGCCGACCGAGCCGGCGTAGTTCGCTCACGGTTGTTCACATCATTAATAGCTCGTGATGCTCCCCTCGTTTATGTTTCATGTCTCCCTGCCAATGTTTTTTTAGCGATAGTACACCTACTTTTTACGACACGGTGAACATATGCGTAGCATGTTTAAAAACATCCAAAAGCATGACATGGAACACCGATACGAGGTAAACGATCAACACCGAAGTGGTAGAGCAAAGCAAAACCAAAGCTTCACATGACCTTCACCCAAAGTCCTAGTGAAGCAAGGCCAACGCCTAGGCTAGATCTTCGTGAGCATCCACTACAACATCAAGGTAAAGAAGGGATCAACCTTGCATATAGGGCATCCCCAGGGGACAAACAGCATGATGGGACACACTTTGGTTTTTGAATATATATATCATTGGATCCTTTAGCACGAAGATAGGTTTATAATCTCTGTCATGACCCGCTTTAATACGATGGTAGGAGGGCATTTTGCTCCTTAGCACCTAAGAGAACAAAGGGACTATTGTAGGCCTACTTTAATGGATGGTTGAGATCAACCTAGTCATTTATGTAAAAAGTTTTTGATAGCCCTATAAATGTAGATGGATAAGGGTATTCATGTTATTCATATGTAAAGGTCCTCCCTAAAATAAGGGAACCCCTGTGGATGTAATAGTTCAAATCCCTTAAAGTGAAATAGATTATACACAAAATATTTTCCAAGCATGTTGTCTCCCATATATATACTCCTTCGTTGGGTCGACATGCTACTTCGCTATGCATGGGACTTAGAGAAGGGGTACCTCACCAATGTTATGTTTGATGCATACTGGCGAATGATTATCTTTGCTTTTCATCTTTTTTATCTAGCAATTACATGTTAATAAATTACCATTAGACCTTGCATATCCACGGCTCTCCTCGGCGCTTACCACTCCATGCCTAAGTTTGGTAGTAGGGAACACATAATATGTCATTCTCAGCAAGCGACGAGCGAGTAGGCCAAAGGGAGGAGCCTGAGGTTGTTGGCGTCTGGCGGGCGCAAGAGACCAAGAGTGTCATCGGCTTTCGGACCTCCTCGAGTTTGAGTGGGGAGAGATAGTAACATGGAATTGGGAGCTCATTATTTGGTCTAGGCACCATGGGGCCAACGATGATATGGAGAGGACTTGATGTTGACAAGGACAGTCAAGAACTTCTTCTAGGCCAAGCGGATATGACAAGCATTCACATCCCTCTTCTCCCCCTCCTCTCTGGCTCGAGAGCCCTCACAAGCTAGCTTGGCTTTCAATCTGCCCAAGCTGAGCAGATCCCATCCTAACACTAGATTGGCTTGACCCATCTATTATTCTATTTATCTTTCTGCATTTGAGTTACATGAATATTTGAAAAAAGATTCTTACTACCACTAAAATTATCATAAACTGTCGACAGATGACTAACTGGGGGGTCACCGCCGGCAATGAATTTGTACGAGGGGACGCTAATCGAGAACCAGATCAGATGGGTAACACAAGACAGGGTTATACAAGTTCAGGCCCTCAACGGAGGAGGTAATACCCTACTTCCTGTGCTCTGGGATTATTTGATGGATCGGGATGCAAGATGATGCTCCTATCGATGATTCTATGTCTCCTTGCCGATGGCTTTTACCCCCTCCCTTTATATAGTACAGGGGGGGATAGAGTTTACAGAAAGTCGCGGGGTATATGACAACTATTTCTGTTATGATGTTTACATGGAATGCATGCATGGATCTGCTAATTACATGGAGATATCCCATAAACTCGGACCCTTTCTTGCGGCTCAAGCTCGCGCGTAATCCAAGTGGTTTCCATCCTCGGCCGACCGTCCTGGATCGCCCCCTATCTGCTCCTTTATGGGCCTTCTAGAGGATACCCGGGGCCCATGCAGTCCACAGTAGCCCCCGAGTGCTTTACGATTGAGTTAGATGCTTATCCGACTGGTTCCGCCTATCTCTCCTGTAATCTGAAAAGAGATTGTAAAGGACTCAAGAAATCTTAAGTTTTTATGTCGAAACGACGCCTAGGTTGGCAATACCAAACTCCAGCTTGCTCGGCCCGTTGGGCACGCCATTTCAACAGGAGGATTCGGCTCCTGGGCATCCACTCTTGCAATGCAAGGGTAGCCACTGGCCCGTCATGGGGCCTGCCTTAAGTCACGCCATTACAGCTTCTGTCTTGCAGCATGCTATAACCTTAGCGTTTTAGAAGTATCGACATCAGGTGCCCGGCCTTAACTTGTAAGGACCAGCTCTTGACCCGACATGGGGCACACCTTTCAGCCGGGTGGTATCTGTCCCCACCATGGCAAGGATCAGCATTGGCCTTTTAGAGGCAAACCGATTGGACACAATTTTGCCGAGAGGTATTTGTATCCGCGTAACAGTATACAACTGGCGACCTTGTAAAGGCATACCTCAAGAAATTGAATCCAGATTTCACCAACACCCAACCTTGAGCGTGCAAGGTTGGCTAGTGACCCAACATGGGGTATGCCGTGAAATATTTTTAATTTTGGCGCTGCCGGTGATATGCCCTCCAGGGTGCACCGAGGCCGAGTTAGGCTCGATTTTAACACATTGCCACCGTCAGCGGCGTGTTAAGAAAGCCTGTTAAGGGGGTCGCCCTTTGCAGTTTTAGCCCAAGCCCAATTAGGGGGAGGCGAAGCGTTTTCGCGCCCTTTTCTCACACAGCCGAAGGGGCGCGTGTTTCCGTCGGAAACCGTATCCGCTCCCACTTCCGTCCCATCGCTATGATGGTTTTACTGTATTCGAAACGGATTACCAGGCGCTCTTTGTGTGGCGGCAATGAAACACTTAGGAACAACAAGACGGCGGCGGCTGATTTCTGTGGAGATGCAGTGAACAGACAAGAAACACACCAACCACTGTGATGGCAAAGGTGAGTTGAACTCGAAACTCTAAAGGACTAGACGCTACGACCAGCAATGATACGACGATGTAACGACAAATTCAACAAGAATTAAACTAATGTAGAAATAGTAAAGGCTAAAAAGGCTCGGATAATCGTAGATGCAAATCTCTTTTTGGGTGTGGCAATTTTCTGGACTCTAGGTATGAAACCAATCTACTAAACAGAAAAGGAAAATTTCTCACCAGGCAACGGATGCTCTGATACCACTTGATGGGCGCGGACGCGGGGTCCCGATCTTCTGGTGAGAGATGGTAAAGATAACTCGGTAAGGTGTCACGGAGACCTAAACGATCCGGCTTCCAACCCCGCAAAGGAACTGGAAATCCCGGCGATCGCTAAACCACCACGACGATTGTTATCGACCGAACCAGAGGCACGATCGACCTGTCCACGAAGGACGGTTCCTGCAAGCAACCGAAGAACGAGCAAGAACACAAGATAAGCAATCTGAATTGCGAATATATATTAAGGATAATGGGGTTCAGAATCTTGGTCCTGTTGGTCTAGCCGACACAAGAAGAACAAGGCGAAATCTCACACAACCGTGACGAAATCAACTAAACAAAACCCAACTAAGACGTAGCACGGCGTGGGACTTATATAGGGCGGCGGCCCAAACAGGTGCCCACACGTACTCAACCCTAACTCTAGGGGTACATGGGCTTTGGACCCAAAAATATGGCGACGCAGCGCCGGAAAGTTTCTGTCCGTCAGATTGTTTTCGTGATTCCTGTTGACTCGGATGGAATTTGGAGGCGTCGTTGTATCCGTTGGAAAGCTTATCTCGATAGCTTTCAGTAGAGTCCTTATTTGCCTCATTTGGATGTCGTATGTGATCTGGGCGTTCGTTTGAAGGTGCGCTGATCCTGGAAGTCCGAACCGGACCCGGCAGCGAGTTCGACGTCCTCTCGTCTTGGGCAACCGCGTCATTGATGTCCTCATCAGAGTAGGCCAAAGGGAGGAGCCTGAGGTTGCTGGCGCCTGGCGGGCGCAAGAGACCAAGAGTGTCATCGGCTTTTAGCAGCAGTGACGATCTTGATGAGGACCTCCTCAAGTTTGAGTGGGGAGAGATAGTAACATGGAATTGGGAGCTCATTATTTGGTCTAGGCACCATGGGGCCAACGATGATATGGAGAGGACTTGATGTTGACAAGGACAGTCAAGAACTTCTTCTAGGCCAAGCGGATATGACAAGCATTCACATCCCTCTTCTCCCCCTCCTCTCTGGCTCGAGAGCCCTCACAAGCTAGCTTGGCTTTCAATCTGCCCAAGCTGAGTAGATCCATCCTAACACTAGATTGGCTTGATCCATCTATTATTCTATTTATCTTTCTGCATTTGAGTTACATGAATATTTGGAAAAAGATTCTTACTACCACTAAAATTATCATAAACCATTTATTTTCTTGATATATATAATAGCTCAATTAACTATTACCTCTAGGGATAAGACGATAAACATATCTAGATTACATATATTTGATCTAATGGCTTGATTAACTCTCGAAGCCCTATATCAAAACAAATTATCAGGTTCTCGAAGCTCCACCAGCCTAGCATTCTAGCCTTAGACTTTTTCAAAATAGACCTAATTAAACTAATTTCACTGCAAAGTTTCACAACGATAGATACATTGAAAGTATAAAAAACAATTATAAAGTTAGTCTCCTTGTTAGAATGCCATTATAAACTTTCCCTCGATTCTTTTCAAATTTACCATATCGTAAGTCTACAATTGAGTCTTCTTCATACTCCCTTCCCCTTCCCCCCAAATCTCTGGTGAACTTCACCTTCCCTCTAGCTAGCCCTCCACCCTGCCCCTCTGCTTGGCCCCTACTCTGCTTCCTCCCTCTACCTAGCTAGATCTAGATCCCTACTTTCTCCTCTCTTTAGTGATCCCTACTCTCTTTTATGTTAAAGTGTACTAAGTAAAACAAGTATTTATGAAAATCAGTTTGCCTTCAAGAAAAATGGGGAAATTTTAATATTTCTTCTTGGAATAATTTAGAAATTAAGGGGGAAAATTAAATTATGTTAGTTTGACTTTTGAATTAAACTCAAATTGAAAATTCAAATTAACTTTGAATGTCAGTTTAAAATTTATAATTTGAATGTCCAACCAACAACCTTTTTCATTATTAATTTCATCCAACTTTTCCATAAGATAAACTAATTTTCTCTGAATACTTTATTTATTCAATCATTAAAATACCTTATAAAAATATAATTTTTGGCACAAACGTTTTGATAAAATTATAATTTTTATGGAACATATGGATTGTACACATTTATATGGTTTTCTAAATATGTTTATTTTAGTTTTCAAATTTTTTATGATTTTCTACAATTTATTTTTTTTGAGATATTTACTTTCATAAAACTCTAGTCATGTACCACGTTATCCAAAACGAGTAAAACGAGCGTATATTCGGGTGGGATATTTTGTTTAGTACTAATACTAAAGAGAGGTTGGTTGTCGGTTTTAAAATTGGTTTGTAAAATGGAAGTCAGGCAATAGTTGAATGCTAAAGCGACTTTTTTCGAAAGACGGAATCGAAGGAATTTAAGGCTTGCTGCTTCCTGCAATTCTGTACCAAATGCTGGAAACGGACTTTTTCGGGCCCACTAAAGAATTGGCCCAGTGCTGATTCTCACCTCCGAGCAATAAAACAGAGGAAAAAGTCCAATTTACCTCCCTCTACTATTGCAGAAGTTCATTTTTCCTCCCTCAACTCATTTGTGGCCGTTCGATGCAAGATTGAACGGCCAGATCTTACCCATTTAACACAGAGGGAGGAAAAGTGAACTTTTTCAATAATAGAGGGAGGCAATGTGAACTTCTTCCTAAAACAGACCACCAGGCGAGTTCTTCTTGTGCTTAGTAAAATATATCATTTTTGTATAAACCAAATGATGTAATATTTTATAATTATTTTTATGTGTTTTAAATAGTTCTTCTTATACTTCGTAAAATATATTATATTTTTTTGAATTTTTTAAGATGTCTTTCGATAGATCACAACATTTTCAGATTAAAATTTTTAGCAACTTTCAGTTTAAACAAGTACCTTACGAGTTCTCGCAGGCCCATAAAGCGAAGGCGTGCCCCTTTGCATTAATCTTTGCAGTATACACACACATTAGTAACAATTTTAACCCAATAGTATTACTCTACTCGTCACGGAGCGCTCGCTGGAGCGACGCGGCCCCGAGCCTGGTGGCGTTCACGTAGTCCTGCGGCGCGTGCGGCGGCAGGCCGGGGACGAGCAGCCCGACGGCCCGTGCGGCCCGCATCGCCCACCCCTCCGCGTACTCCGGCCCGTTGGCGTAGCCGATGACGAAGCCCCGGACGAGCTCCCACGCCGCGTTCACGTACTTGGGCGCCAAGAACAGCGGCGAGAAGTAGTTCTTGTTGGGCTCCTCCGCCACCGCCTTCCCCCGGTAGAAGCTGTCGAAGTAGACGCACCGGCCGAAGTGCTTGAAGAGGAAGGCGGCGTCGTCGTACGGCACCCTCGGCACCACGTCGTTGCAGTAGACGAGACGGAAGTACTTCTCCTTCTTCCCCCCCGCCGGCGCCGGCGAGGAGGTCAGGTGCGGCGCCATGAACTCCCCGAGCTGCTCGTCGCCGACGCGGGGCTGCCCGTACGTGTACACGGCCTCCAGCCTGCGCAGCAGGGCGTCCTCGCGGTGCAGGGCGAGGATGGCTGGGAACAGCACGGCCAGGGCGCCGCCGAGGCTGTGGCCGGTGACCACGAACCGGGCGCGCGGGTTGCCGGCGAGGAACCTCCTCAGCGTCGAGCGGATGGCGTAGTAAGCGGACGGACGCTCGCCGTCGGCCTCCGCCGGCCAGCCGATGTTCTTCTGCAGCCCGAGCGCCTTCATGAAGCCACCGTGGATCTTGCCCACCCTCGGGATCTCGTACCATGACAGGTCCAGGTCCGTGCACCACTGCTCCGCGTCGAACGGCCGCGTGCCCCGGAATGCGATCACCACGAGGTCCGCGTCGGCCGGCTTGTCGGCGAACATGAAGGCCTGTGTCGTGTAATCGCCTCGGAATTCTGTTTTTTTAAAAAATATAAACAAACCAATCAATATTACTGTTGTCAAACAAATAAAATTCATGCATCGTTGAGACTTGAGTCTTACAAAATTCAGGTAATGACATAAATTTGCAATCCATTCCACGTGTGTCTATGACATGCATATGCATATGAGGCTATTGATCTGACTCTACGATAATGAGCCATGATGTCATTTTCTGAAAGGCGGCATTGCGAGATTTTAAGGAAGATTGATGTATCCGGCTTCTCTAAACCAGGTAAATGTGGAATTTGACCATACTAATTTTCTATCTAAGCTCCGCCACGGTCATGAGATGTATAGGTTAGGATTAATCTTGGACTAACTTGTCTCCATACGATCATCTAACATGGGTTATCCCTAACTATACTTGTCTCTAATTGTTTTTGGAGTCTAGATTAGAAACACCACCCCTAACATATCTGGTTTCAACCCTCTAGGACGGCACTATATATAAAGTAGGGAGAAGGGCACCGACTTATTGATCAAATCAAGTCATGTCTTGCCTAGCCCTAATCCTCTTATCCAATTCGATCACATGGTTGGCACCAGAGCTTCTGGGAAGGTTACCACCATTGTTGTTGTTGGTGCTTCTATTTTAGGATGCTGACGAGGTACCCTACGACTACCTACGTCCTCTACGACCTACTACATTGCATCGTCGTTACGCAGGTTATTCTAGCTTAAATCCCTGAGCTTGCTTTTAGAGCTGGCATCTACAAGCAACAACGCTCCTAATGGTGATTATCTAAATTCTACATAATATTATGCGGGGGCGGATTTACCGCCTGGGCAGGGTAGGCATCTGCTCAGGCTCCCATCGAATGGCGCTAGCTCGCTCATCGTCTGCATGGGCATGTAGCATCAAGCTGAAAGGGATATGCTCTAGATCAATCATAGTGATGATTATACCACGTTTTTGTTCATGTATATATGATAACGTTGTTTATCGGTTTCCCGAATAAATGTCATGACTTTGTACATTGAGTACGACTTGATTGTGAAACACATTGTTAATTATATGACATTATTCTAAACGGGTCCCTAATCCATATCATTACGAGAAGTGGTTATGATTTCTCAGTATACGTATTGGTTGATGATAATGTTTCACATACCATAGATATAGAGATATCAAATCAATAGTATGGACGCATGTTAGAGAACATGGGTAGTCGGACAGACCTACTCCGAGACGCTGTGAGTTGTTATCTTTTGTAGCGCCATCAGCGTATAGTTTCGAGTGGTATACCTATATGGTTCTTAGACCTGAGATTGTCATGAATGCATGCTCAGCATGTTGACTCGTATACTTTGATATCATCAAACGCTACACATAACAGAGTAATTATAAAGATGTCTACTAGGTATGCTACGATACATAGCCAGGGGTGTGATAATCAAGATGGGATTTGTCCCTCCTCGATAACAGAAGAGATACCTCTGGGCCCCTCGTGTGGATGGATAGGGAAAGCGCACGGCCGTGCTAATATGACTAAGGAGTTAGTCATGATATGAATCCATTCCACTGCCAAGTGAAATGGTCGAGCTATCAATAAGGGTGGCGCACATCTCGCCTTGAGCTCGACTGGTATCGGGTGGCAAAATGATCGGTATGTGATTGTATCGATCAAGGTTCAGCTGAATATTGATTATGTGCATTCGGGTATCAATACGTATTGCTAGGTGCCGCTGTTGATCAATGGATTGGAAATAGGTTTTCGGATCCACGGCCGACTTTTACTGAACCTAACGGGTCACACACTTAATAAGTTGAAACTGTTTAACAGGTTTGTGCGTGGATATGATGTGTGTAGGAGATAGAACCCTAGCGGGCCAAAACCCACTAGCGTGACTATATAAGGAGAGGCATAGGGGCGGCGTTGACAGATGAGTTGAGCCTTCACCACGCCTAGCCGTCGCGAGCCTCTCCTGCCCTCCAGAAACCCTAGCCACACGGCGAGGTGCTAGCACACCTCGTGAGGCGTTCCTGCTCGGTACGTGTGGATACAACTAAAGGCGCGGCAGTACGCGGGCGCGCTGTTCGGTTGGATCGTTGGCGAGCACAGGTGAGACATCGGCGAGCACTCGGCGACCACTCGGCGAGCACCGGCGAGCACTCGGTGACCACAGGCGAGCACTCAGTGGTGATTGGGACATGTATGTCTACTTCCTCTACACGCGAGAAACTTCTTCCGCTGCATCTGCGCGTCAAGGGTAACGATCTGTGATCATCTACTTGCATGTGCTCTTGGGTGATTCGTGATAGAAAATTTTGATTTTGCGCTCGCGTAGCCTACCTGTTTCCCAACACAAGCAGCTTAGCTAGCTTAGCAAGTAGCTTAGGCCACATCTAGTCATCGATCGATATACTCGCTAGGAAATATCCCGCATTATCTTAAGACCTAATTCGATGATATGTTTAATCAACTAACTGTCTGACTCCTTTTGGCAATAGGATACGTTATCATATGTGTTGCCACCTCGTTGCACGACACTTTTGATCTTTGTAGACGAGGCAATGTTAATAAGAAATTATGGGTCTCAACACTTAGCAAACTAAACTGTGTTCTAGGTTTCAGAGAAGAGGATCATTGCATTTGCTTGTTGGCTACTTTGTGGTAGTGGTGAAACTTTATCCAGACTTTTAAAATTTTCTGCCTCCGCCACTAATATTATGTTGCTGCGTTCATGTTCTAGGTTAAACTAATCGCTTTAGGTTTACCCTAACAGTATATAGTCTATTCATATATCAGTAATTATAGGTACTGATCAAAATAATTTACATGTCATGATCTTACCATTCCAGCAGTTGAAGTACTCCAAGAATTTCATCTGCAGAATCACGAACATTAGACAGGTTAAGCTACATGGTCATCATGTAATTTTCTCTAGAACAAGCTAGCTGCAAAAACTTTGCGAGCACGGTTATCTATGCATGCACCTGCCAGTTGTTCTCGACGACGCTTTTGATGACGAGTTCGTTCTCGTAGGCTAGCTTCGAAGCCATGATGCCGAGAGCAGCGTGGTAATTGCTATCCCCAGGCTTGATCATCTTGTCCAGTTCGATCCTTGTGTCCACTAGTCCGACGAACGATCGGTAGTTGGGCGAGTTTCTGTCCGGAATTTTCACTTTACCTGCGCGCAGCACGCGGTGGCTAGGATTAATTGGTTGTTGTTTAATCAAGTCTTATTGTTGGAAAACAAATGTCGTTGTCGATCGTACGTGTTTGGCAAAGAGAGTTTTGGGTTATTGAACATCTGTACGTAACTTGACGTGAGAATTTCGGGCCGGGGAGCAGTTCTACACCACTACATTTTCTATGTGCATCTTCTACGCAGTTGGATGTGTCTTAAGATGGTCGTTCGGTTAGCACAGTTTTTTATAAAAATCCTCTAAAACTTTTTAAAGAACATTATATAACATTTTTCTCCTTCCTATATGTTCCTCCCTTCCACCCGGCTTAGCTGGCCATGGGACGGCGGCTCTGACGCCGGTGACCACACTGGCCGCGGCTCCTCTGCGCGTAGAGCCCCGGGGTGGTGGTGGTCGTCGGTGTCGGCGTCGAAGCCATCACTCCGCGCCGCCATCGCCAAGCCTATGCCGTCAAGGAGCCGCACCGCGCCACCTTGCACCACGTCGTGCCGGCTCCTCTGCATGCTGGGGAGGTCGTATGTCGGAAAGGGGAGGTCGCTGGCACGGGAACCGCCATGTCTTGGGGGTAGATGGCCAGCCATGGAGGTAGGCAGCCAGGTGGAAAGGAGGAGGAGAACGTACATGCAGAAACATGTGGTGGTGGGAATGAATAATCGGAATTTTGGAACATGCATGCATCAATATATTATGCAAAGCTGTTTGCTGAGAAGCTCTTAATTTGACTTTTCGTGGAAAATGTGGGGGAGAAAATGACTTTCAACACATCAGTATTCAAGGATATACATCTAGTACCAGTTGCCTAATTTTCGCAATGCTCCAAAAGAAATTAACAGTGCAAGCTTTGGAACGGCTCTCTAATGAACCAATTCAAAGATCGATAAACCAACACTAGAATGCATGTTCTCCGTCATATTTTCGTTTAGAGAAAACTGGTTGCTGTGGGACACGTTTTGATTGCCAGTTGTGTATATAAGTGACATATATGATTCATGTGACCCTATGAGCCTATGACCCACATATAAGTGACATATATACATAGAGGTATCCCTAGTTCCCTACGGCAAACTGTTCTTTTATGAGCTTGACTTCTGTTTTTTAAGAGTAAATTATACTTTTGCACCCAAAAGTTGGACGAAAATCTCACTTAGCCCCCTAAACTTTGTTTTGTGTCACGTGGCCCCTAGAAGTTGTTTCCGTATGCCACAAAGCCCCAGAAAGTTGGATTTTGTTGCACCACAACCCCCGGAAGTTGGCTTTGGGTGCTAAAAAAATTAGCCTGCGTGACACCCGGAAACAACTTCTAGGGGCCGCTTGACACAAAATAAAGTTTAAGGGGCCAAGTGAGATTTCCGTCCAACTTCAAGGGGCAAAAGTGCAATTTACTCGTTTTTTAACTAAAGCCAAGGTGGTAACTGAGCGTAGTTTCACTGGTGGGGGTGAGGGATGCGCTGCCCCCCATCCGGGTTCGATGCCGAACTGTCCATATGCAAAGGAATTTTCTCCTCTGATCCTCCCAAAAAAAAAAGCCAAGGTAAATTAATCGATAACGATAATGCTTGTGGAAATAGTTATTGCAACTGTTGCCCACGACAGGAAGCAACAAGTCAGATGACAATATTCAACTTAGTTGCTTCAAGCATTAATTTAGCTGACCAAACATGTTGCTTAAGTACAAGAAACTAACAATGTCCTTATCTTGAGAAGAAATTAAGAATGGTCCTATTACTCTACAGAGTTCACAGGAAATCAGAAATGCTTGTGAATATATACTAGGTTCTGACATGAGCAAGTTAGGTTGTACGTGTATGATCCAACAATGTAACTATTCTCCTTCATTAAAAAAATATGATCCAGCTATGTGACTGCCTTGCCTTTACATACGCCGGAATGCCTACTGTCGAAACTATTGTTTATGACTTAGCGTACAGGCGTAAACAATCTCTCTTTCCTAGATCAAACCAAGGGCTTGTTGATAATGTAGCACTGCTTGAGCAAGAGATAAACTTTTAAAATCAAGTTCACTTAAGATTAATTTTACTAACTATTTGCTAATCGGTTAGTCACCCCTTTTAAAACTTATAAAGCTGTTTGTTTGCAGATAGAGAATTTGGACAAGTATAACTGACCATTGTTACATGCAGGGTAAAATTTGCATAAATTTTCACTTGAGAGGAGCGATCAGATCAACGAATCATGAATTTTTGTGATTTTTTGGGCGAAAATATTTTAATTAGCATTTGAATTTGCAAACCAGTACCAGGTGGTTTTAAAAACGGCAGAAATTCCCTAAATTTTTTTGTCAAATTTTGTTTTCATTTGCACCATTAAAATAATGGTGCATTTTTTACCCATCGGTAAGGCTGAAAGTCAACAAAATTTATTTACATGATTACACGTCGGCTTCGCATAGTTTTGGACTTTACGTACTTCCATCAAGAAATTTGCAAAGAAATAGAATACAAAATATACACATATTGCTTTTCTTTAAAATTAAAAGCTAAACATTATATGGCGACTCTACAGAGTTCACAGGAAATCAGAAATGCATGTGAATATATACTAGGTTCTGACATGAGCAAGTTAGGTTGTACGTGTATGATCCAACAATGTAACTATTCTCCTTCATTAAAAAAATATGATCCAGCTATGTGACTGCCTTGCCTTTACATACGCCGGAATGCCTACTGTCGAAACTATTGTTTATGACTTAGCGTACAGGCGTAAACAATCTCTCTTTCCTAGATCAAACCAAGGGCTTGTTGATAATGTAGCACTGCTTGAGCAAGAGATAAACTTTTAAAATCAAGTTCACTTAAGATTAATTTTACTAACTATTTGCTAATCGGTTAGTCACCCCTTTTAAAACTTATAAAGCTGTTTGTTTGCAGATAGAGAATTTGGACAAGTATAACTGACCATTGTTACATGCAGGGTAAAATTTGCATAAATTTTCACTTGAGAGGAGCGATCAGATCAACGAATCATGAATTTTTGTGATTTTTTGGGCGAAAATATTTTAATTAGCATTTGAATTTGCAAACCAGTACCAGGTGGTTTTAAAAACGGCAGAAATTCCCTAAATTTTTTTGTCAAATTTTGTTTTCATTTGCACCATTAAAATAATGGTGCATTTTTTACCCATCGGTAAGGCTGAAAGTCAACAAAATTTATTTACATGATTACACGTCGGCTTCGCATAGTTTTGGACTTTACGTACTTCCATCAAGAAATTTGCAAAGAAATAGAATACAAAATATACACATATTGCTTTTCTTTAAAATTAAAAGCTAAACATTATATGGCGACGAATTTCCAAATGAAATAGAAAGATTGGAGTTGGTTGGAACGTTTAGATGTGCATTCTTTCATCTCTCTTCCTTTATATATAGGAGCGCTATAAGTTTCATCGACAAAAAATGACTAGTGTCCAACTACAACCTTGTTATGCAAGACAACTACGAGAAAGGCTACATCTCCAGAAATCCTGAGGCGCAAATTAACCAACTGCAAAACATCTTCTTTTGGTTGTTTAACCTTTAAAACTGTTTTAATGCGTTAACAAAGGGATCGCCTCCAGCCCAGGCGACTGCTCTCGCCCGCGCGCGCCGGGCCCACCCGTCGGCGGCCGCGGCGGCGAGCCCAGTCGCCTGGGTTTAAGCAAAACCGGTTAACAAACGATTATCATGAATGCTAGCATTAGTTGCACCATAGAAACCATACATGCATGCTCAATCTAAATCTCACTTCAATAGAATTGATTCCTACCTTGCATAGCATTCCTGACAAGTATGAGCACGCCGCCGCCATTGTCAGCGACGAGGTTCATCCAGTACTCGATGGCCCTCCCGAGCGCCGCCATGGGCGCCTTCATCCACAGCAGCAGCATCTGCGCGACGAGGGAGACGACGATGACCCACCGGCGCCACCGCTGCGCGACCTCCGTGCCGATGGGGCAGTCGACGGCGTCGTTGGCGGCGACGTGGCAGGAGCCCAGCAGGTGGAGGAGGCTGCGGGCGCCGCCCTTGTCCGGCCGCAGCACCATGAAGTCGCTGAAGAATTCATCCCGGCCGTCCATGCCGATCGATCGATGCCAAGTTAATTGCCAGCAATATATATATGGACTACTTAACAAGAGGCAAGAGCAGCTGAGCAAGAGGAGAGCACGGGGTTAGTGTGTGTACTTATAGGAGGAGGGTTGATTAAGTAGAGCCGCGTGGTTTAGGGCATAGTAAACTGCAATTAGTCGCTTTAAACTATACATGCATGCATTAGGTGACGAGATATGTGTTTGGGTCCAGGACCAGCTCAAAGGCGACCCGGCTACCCCTTTGGCATTACGCGCGATCGAATCCGTGTTCTTCGCAAGAAAAGAAGCGCCGGTTGGTCGGTAAGAAAGGTTTCTTCTGATTGCTTTGTCTCGGGTGCATGCAGTTGTTCGATTCATCGCTGCTAATTCTAGATTTTTTTTTTTTTTGGGTGAGCTTACGCAAGTATTTTTGGGTAGACATGCATATGGCATATGGATTTATTTCTAGGATGTGTTTCGATCGATGTCAAGAGAACTCCCTTTATTAAGATTTTCGGCGGTACTCGGAGTGTTGTCCCTTTGAAATATTAGATCCTTAACACGTTGGATCAAATATTTAAGACCCATTTGTATTCATCCGTCTTATTCCATAGCGTGTAAGAGACTACTGTACATGGCCGTGCGTGAACACATCTCTTATATAACTTCGAAGTTTCACGGCGTGTCGTCAATCGCCGGAGACAGCACCATTGGAGCAGGCACGAATCATCATGCATATTGGATGGATGAGGGCAAATTCCTGGTACTCGTTATAAGGTGAAGGAATAATACTAGAAACGCAGTGTAGTTGCTTGTTTCTGTGGATAACGGGATCTTCACCGTGTAATCTATACGATAAACAACTAGAGGAATGACGTACCATGCTATAAAATAAATTAATTGATCATGAGATATGTGGTGATATGAGTCCCTGTGCTACGTGGGAATATGCCCGGAGATGTTTAACGGCTTGACGGTGTCTAGAACTGTGTCGACGGCTTGAGCTCAAGCCGTCGAGAGTAGTAGTATCGACGGCTTAGCCGTCGACACAGTGACTGTCTCTCGACGAAGCTTCCTCGACGGCTGTTTATCGACGGCTGGCCGTCGAGACTAACATATATCGACGGTTTTGTTTGTTTTCTTGACAGCATTAACCGTCGAGAGTGTGGCGTTCTCCTGTAGTGATCGATGGCAAGAGAACCCCCTTTATTAAGATTTTCAGCGGTACTCCGATCAGTGTTGTCTCTTTGAAATAAAGATCCTTAACACGTTGGATCAAATATTTAAGACCCATTTTGTATTCATCGGTCTTATTCCATAGCGTGCAAGAGACTACTGTACATGGTCGTGAACACATCTCTTATATAACTTAGAAGTTTCACGGTGTGCCGTCAATCGCCGGAGACATCACCATTAGAGCAGTCACGAATCATCATGCATTTTTTTTTTTTATGAAAAGACAGGAGAACCACCTTGAATTAATTTAAAACGAAAGTTACACGGTCAAAATTTAGGAAGATGTTTAGACGCATTCCCCTCAGACGTGCGGTACAATTGATTTAACTTATTATAAAAAGGGTGCCTGCCACCACTCAAAGGCGCAGAACCTCTAGGAGCAAGTCAAAGAAGGTCATCGGCGGCAGCTCCTTCGAGTTGAAAACGTGATTGTTCCTTTTGAGCCAGAGATGTCATAAGGTTGCTACACGATCGATACTAGACCCGAGTCAAAGTTGGATTGCAGGATGTCCTCAGCCCACCAGACGTTGAGATCATCAATATGGGTCCATGTAGAGCGGAATAGGCATGGGGCGTTGAGCCTGAAACTGAAAGCTAAGAGGTCCCAAATATGGGAGAAGAAGAGGTACTCGAGGAAGAAGTGTTCTGGATTCTTCAAGCATCTGAGGCAGAGAATGCAAAAGATCATGCATATTGGATGGATGAGGGCAAATCGCTGGTACTCGTTATAAGGTGAAGGAATAATACTAAAAGAAACGCAGTGTAGTTGCTTGTTTCTGTGGATAACGGGATCTTCATCGTGTAATCTATACGATAAACAACTAGAGGAATGACGTACCATGCTATAAAATAAATTGATCATGAGAAATGTGGTGACATGCGTCCCTGTGTCATAGTTACTATCAGCATACATGTGTCGCGTGTTGTGAAATCCACTCTGACATACTTCAATCTTTTTTTTATTTGACGCTTTTAACTTTTAAATTTGTGTTTAACCATTCGTTTTATTCAAAAAACTATGTAAATACTATTTTTTAATTTGTTTTATCATTAAATATACTTTAAGCATGACTTATATTTTTGTATATTTGCACTAAATTTTAGAATAAGACGAATGGTCAAAGGCGTGTCCATAGTCAAAGGTGTCAAACAAAAAAACAGAAGTTGTATTATTTAGTTGCACCTCTAGCTTGCGACCAACTGTTGTTCTTTTTTAAAAAAAAACAAACCAAATAACTGCTGTTAACTAAAGAGGCGCGCAGGTGGACACGGTCACATGGGCGCGTGCGTTGCCTCGTCAACCTTTGCACCCCTAGCATTCTACACGTCTTTTTAGTTTGTTCACACATGACCGTGTTAACATCGATCTCTGATTGGCGATTAGTTCCAACCATTTGGTGCTTTTCAAGGCCAGTACATTGGCTAGCTCAACTACTTTGCAATTTTCTTGCATGTCTGGGAACAAAAGGTACAGACTCCTAGCGAGGAGACGGCGACCAACATGGACAGCTCCGGGCACTGTCCGGAGTCTTGACGCGTGCATGCATTGACTTGCAGTCAATGGCTACAGCTTGCGACCAAGATCAGCATGGAAGTTCACACGACATCACTGGCGGCCACGTGTAGAATCGCAATTGGCAAGTGATCTGATCCACAACACTTGGTCCTGTTCTCTACAGTTTTTTTTAATTTATTTGCTTTATCAGCTTATTTGTTTATCTTTATTTTAATATAAATATTATAGCTTTTGAGTATATCTCGAAAATTTGTGGTCACTAACTGATGCTCACGTACTCCACGCAGCAGCCAAGGCTACGGCACGTATTTGCATGTTGCAACTAATCAGCACATTTATCGTGACCACTACTCACTTCCGCATCGTGCATTGAAGACTTGGCCTGCTCACTCATCTTGCGGCCGCACACCTCGCGTGTAATCCTGAGGACTCGCACAGCTAGCTCAACCACGCGCACGCTCGGCTGAACGCTGGCATACTGACTGCATGCAACATACGCACATACATGGAGACCTTGTGCAACATGCATGTACCACTAATCAACTACATGCTGGACTTGTTAGTTTTTACGGACTCAACTAAATGCAAAATAAACATGCACAATAAAACAACAAGATTAATTTCTAACAATCACTCCCTTAATCTTGTTGTCATTTATTTCAACACCGTCTCGTCGATCTTCAAAGCAGCGCAGGCTCCTCATCCGCATCAACAAGAAGTGCCTCCTCCTTTGCCTTGTGGCACTCCCGAGCTAAGTGCCCATATTCTTGACAGTTGTAGCACCGCACCTTCGACTTGTCGTAGATGCTCCTCCTTTTCCCAGAGCTCGAACCGCCATCCTTGTTCTTGTACCTAGACTCCCATTGGGCACGAGTGAGAAGAAGATGACCATCGTCGATGTCGGTGTCATGAACACGCACACGCTTCTCGTACGCCTTGAGACGCCCGACCACTTCTTCCACCGTCATCGTCTTCATGTCCCTAAATTGTTTGATGGTTGAGACAATCTACAAATACCTGTTCGGAACAGCCCAGAGAAGTTTTTGCACGATGTAGCTCTCCTCCATGTTGTCGCCAAGGCCACGAATTTGATTGACGAGAGTCATCAATCTCATGGCGAAGTCATCCACCGACTCCGTATCCTTCATGTGCAAGCCCTCAAATGCACTTTTCAGGGTTTGTGCACACGCCTCCTTGACACGGTCGGTACCAATGCATATGCTTTTCAGCTCTTCCCATGCTTCTTTCGCTGTCTTCTTAACTAACATGACAAGCATCTCGTCGAGGATCCCTTGGTAGATGGTCGCCAATGTCATATGGTCCAAGCTAGTGTCGGTGACACCAGGATCGACAGCTTCCCACACGCCTTATGCCTTCATATACACCTTCACCTTGATTGCCCAAGCAGCATAGTTGCTCTTAGATGCAAGGACACGCCTCTCTCTTTGGTCGCTGCTACCAACGGTAGCTCGACGCCGCCGTCGCCGTCAGTGCACGCCCTAGGACGTGGTAGCGCCGGTGGTGTTCTCAACACCGCATTGTCGCTGTTGCAGTCGTTCTCCATAGCCGCAGGATATGTGGCTCTGATACCAAATGTAGGAACTTACACGAACACAGTGGAGAAGATCACATGCGCAGAGCTTTGGCACAGCATAACTAGTGCCCTTTTCTCTTGTTTCTTCTTGACACTTAACTGCAATTACATATGCCTTTATAGGCTAACACACGCATGCACTACTCAGGCCACTAACTGATGCTCACGTACTCCACCGGCAGCCAAGGCTACGCCACGTATTTGCATGTTGCAACTAATCAACACATTTATCACGACTGCTACTCACCTCCTCATCGTGCACTGAAGACTTAGCCTGCTCACTCATCTTGTGGCCACACACCTCACGTGCAATCCTGAGGACTCGCGCAGCTAGTTCAACCATGCGCCCACTCGGCTGAACGCTGGCATATTGATTGCATGCAAACATACGCACAAACATGCAGACCTTGTGCAACATGCATGTACCACTAATCAACCCACTAATCAACTACATGCTAGACTCGTTAGTTTTTACTAACTCGACTAAATGCAAAATAAACATGCACAATAAAACAACAAGATTAATTTCTAGCAATCACCCCCTTAATCTTGTTGTCATTTATTTGAGAACATATCCGGTGCAATCCGCAACCGGGTGCACCCTGTGCAATCCCACGATTCTGGCCCTACGATGTCGATCTAGTGACCTAGATTCCATCCTGTGTTTTTTTTTTGCAGAGAGACGCCCGCTCCAAAACGGACTTGTGAAAAAAGGTGCCTCTTGTGGCCTGCCGACTTTGTCAAACCACACCCCCCACCCGCGTAGCTTCCTCTTCCGCGTCGGCGGCGATGGTGGCCAAACCGTCACGATTGTCCCCGCCCTACTCATCGCCAACAATGGTGGTCGTGCGCTCACGGTAATCCCCCACCCTAGTCATCATCGACGATGGTGGCCCAGTGGCCCGAACCATCGCGATCGTCTTCGGCCTAGTCGGCGGCGGCGGCGATCGTCTGGCTTCATCGTTTGGGCAGTCAACCCCTCTTGGTGCGGTTGCCCTACTCGTCGCTGCGTCGTCCGTCTTCAACGCTTTGGAAGCACTAGAAGCATGCCTTGTTGCTGAAAGCCTAATCTGAAGCCTCTATTTTGCTTATGAGATTACGAACCCCTCATTTGCTGTTGAATCGGAGCATTGTGACTTCTTTATTTTCTTTATAAGCTTATGAACTGAAGCTTGTATTTTTCTTATGATCTCTGAAGTCTGAACTGAAGGAGCCTCATGTGTTTTTGCTCATGTTATCTTGTAAAGGAAACAGCCCACAAGAGACATCTTTTGTCATAATATTGAGATGTGCTTTTGATTGTGTTTTCTTGTAAAAAAAGTTCAGAAGTGCAAAATAAACATGTACAATCAAACAACAAGATTAATTTCAAACAATCACCCCCTTAATCTTGTTGTCATTTATTTCAACACCGTCTCGTTGATCTTCAAAGCAGCACAGGCTCCTCATCCGCATCAGCGAGAAGTGCCTCCTCCTTTGCCTTGTGGCACTCCCGAGCTAAGTGCCCATATTCTTCAGTTGTAGCACCGCACCTTCGACTTGTCGTAGGTGCTCCTCCTTTTCCCAGAGCTCGAACCGCCATCCTTATTCTTGTACCTAGACTCCCATTGGGCACGAGTGAGAGGAACATTACAAGAATCGACATGAATCTCGAGGGCCAGAAGCTTTCTCGAGGGCCAAAAGGCAGCACTCGAGATTCCCAATGTATATCTCGAGGGCCAAAAAGAAACCCTCGAGAAACACATAGTTTCTTGAGGGCTTAACATGAACCCTCGAGAAAGCCATCACCGCACCGTCCCCGTCTAACGTCCGTTTGGGAGGACAGATGTTTCTCGAGGGCCTAGCCCTCGAGCAGTAGCAAAGCCAAGTTTCTCGAGGGCCTGACCCTCGAGAAAACCTCGTGTTGGCACAAAATTTATTTTTCCCGCCGGCTAGTTCTAAAAAATTCCAAAATGCATCCTTATCTATTCACTACTCCCACCTTCTCTCTCCCTACTCCCGTCATATCTCTTCCCCACACCTCTCCTTCTCTCTCCTGCGCGCGAGGATGGAGCCGCGGTGGCCGAGCTCCGGCGAGCCGCGACGGCCGAGCTCCGGCGAGCCGCGGCGGGAAGCTCCGCCAGCCGCCTCCTCCTCCTTCCCCGCCTCCTCCCGGCCCGCGCTGCTGGGGGAGGTGGCCCCTCGCCGTCCCGCCGCTGGGGGAGGTGGCCCTCGGTCGATCTCGCCGTCGCGCCGCCGGGGGAGGGCGCCCCCGGCCCGATCTCGCCGCAGCGCCCGCCGCTAGCTTGATGTGGTGTTCATGTCTTTGTTAAGTGTTATGTAATCATGTTGCTGGATCGATGTGATGTTCATGTGTTTTTTTTGTTCATTTGTTGGATCGATGGACATGGAAGAAGCTGCTGAATTCATATCGCTGGATTCGGATTTGTTCATGTTTTGTGTAGTTTGCTATATGAATGTGGATGATCTGTGGAATTTGTTCATGTTTTGTGTAGATTGCTATATGAATGTGTAATTGCTATTAATAAAAAAAAGGACGAACAGCAAGGAATCTCAGGTGTGGATTTTTTTCAATAAAAAAATATCTCTCGAGGGCCAAGCCCTCGAGAATACTTAGACCTGGGCCGTTAAGTCTATGATTCCGTCCACCTGCCAACTTTCTCGAGGGCTCTAAAAAAACCCTCGAGAAACAGATTTCTCGAGGGCAGAAAGCTCGTTTTTCTCGAGTGGTCATCGCGAGGGCCGGCCCTCGAGAAAGCTGTTTCCCGAGGGTTTTCCCCTCTTTCTCGAGGGTTTCTGGCCCTCGAGATTCATGCAGATTGTTGTAGTGATAGATGACCATCGTCGGTGTCGGTGTCATGAACGTGCACACGCTTCTCGTACGCCTTGAGACGCCCGACCACTTCTTCCACCGTCATCGTCTTCATGTCCCCAAATTGTTTGATGGTTGAGACAATCTGCAAATACTTGTTCGGAACAGCTTGGAGAAGTTTTTGCACGATGTAGCTCTCCTCCATCTTGTCGCCAAGGCCACGAATTTGATTGATGAGAGTCGTCAATCTCATGGTGAAGTCATCCACCGACTCCATATCCTTCATGTGCAAGCCCTCATATGCACTTTTGAGGGTCTGTGCACACGCCTCCTTGACACGGTTGGTACCAATGTATATGCTTTTCAGCGCCTCCCATGCTTCTTTCGCTGTCTTCTTAACTAACATGAAAAGCATCTCGTCGAAAAATCCCTTGGTAGATGGCCGCCAATGTCATCTGGTCCAAGCAAGTGTCGGTGACGCCGGGATCGATAGCTTCCCACACGCCTTGTGCCTTCATATACACCTTCACCTTGCTTGCCCAAGTAGCATAGTTGCTCTTTGATGTAAGGACATGCCTCTCTCTTTGGTTGCTGCTACCAATGGTAGCTCGACGCCGCCGTCATCGTCGGTGCACGCCCTAGGACGTGGTAGCGCCGGTGGTGTTCCCAACACCGCATCGTCGCCGCTGCCGTCGTTCGCCATAGCTGCAGGATATGTGGCTCTGATACCAAATGTAGGAACTTACACGAACACAGTGGAGAAGATCACATGCGCAGAGCTTTGGCACAGCATAACTAGTGCCCTTTTCTCTTGTTTCTTCTTGACACTTAACTGCAATTACATATGCCTTTATAGGCTAACACACGCATGCACTACTCAGGCCACTAACTGATGCTCACGTACTCCACCGGCAGCCAAGGCTACGCCACGTATTTGCATGTTGCAACTAATCAACACATTTATCACGACTGCTACTCACCTCCTCATCGTGCACCGAAACTTGGCCTGCTCACTCATCTTGTGGCCACACACCTCGCATGCAATCCTGAGGACTCGCGCAGCTAGCTCAACCATGCGCCCACTCGGCTGACCGCTGGCATAATGACTGCATGCAAACATACGCACAAACATGGAGACCTCATGCAACATGCATGTACCACTACTGAACCCACTAATCAACTACATGCTAGACTTGTTAGTTTTTACTAACTCGACTAAATGCAAAATAAACATGCATAATAAAACAACAATATTAATTTCTAACAATCACCCCCTTAATCTTGTTGTCATTTATTTGAACACCTACTCTTGCCTCTTCTCACTTTGGTGTGGATGTGCACAACTCTCAACTTTCACTCTCTAAGAGCATTCTCAGTCCACTGTCTCTTCAACCGTCCCTTAGAAGAGAGAGAATGCATTATATGAAATTTTAAAGACCATCACCCCATTGCGGGGTATCTAAATATGGTTTCTTCATTTAATTAGCATGTGTGGTGGAGTGGATCTTATGTGGCATAAATATCTGATAATAGAAATACAAAGGAAAGGTATTGTGGCACAGGGGATCTAGTAGAAAGGTCAAACGTTCAACGCTGGTTTATCATCGTTCCTTTCTCCTAGGATTCTGCGCAGGGACGGTTTCTAGTTCAAGGGACGCACGCACCCTCTCTCCGCTATTATTGATGTCCAGGTCAGCCATTTTGTATATGTGATAAATTAAGGGACGACGGAAGAGAATGCATTGGAACTGCTCTAATACAACAGCAGCAACAAGAAGAGTTTAGCCTCAAGGCAACTAGAGTTTCTGTTCTCTCCTCTTTATAAAGGACAGATCTCGACCATCTATTTACTCACGATTCATTAGTTTATGTTTTTCGACCTTTTTAGGGTGGAAGTTCATCATCCTAGGAGGGACTGCCAACATGGACTTAGTAAAACCATACTTAATGACAAGTACTATGCAGCACAGTGGACTGCATCATTGCCAGCTCGGCAAGCAGGATTCGGGAAAGCCTAATAGTCTATGCTTCCAAGTCACTACTACTCTGATTGGCAGTGTAAAAAGCATCAGCTCGTGTTCCACGGTTCGCCTCCTTTTTAAAAAGCAACTTCGCTTGGTCTGTCTCTTGGTGTATCTACGCTGCAGCTTCCTGCTGGTGCTCGTTTTCGCATGCGGTCGTGGCGTTCGTCGTGCGGCCACCGGACACGACGGAAAGATACGAGGCAGAGCGCCGCGATGGTGAGAGGTGGGCCGCCGGTATTACGCAATACGGTCGACCACGGCCACGAAGGTGTGTGTGTGGAAGAGAGACCGAGGGTAAATGCAATAATATCTTAAATTAGTATAAATTTAGCGCTATAACAATTAAATAGAGGAGTGAAAAACTAACGAATAATGCTGACTAGTTTTAAATCTATTTTAAGTTAAAATGCTATTCGACATGCTTTGAAGTCACTGGCCAAGCTAGCGTTTGATCTGCAAGTCAAATTGGCACTTCGATCGGTCGACCAAGATCCCTGTAACATCCCAAATTTTAAAAGTAATTTGGTACGTTAATAATTTTCTTAAAATGTATGATTTAAAAATATTAAAAGATTTAATGTGGAAAGCATCATGGCATGCATGGTTAGAAAAAGATTTAGGATATTTGAATATTAAAATGCAAATTATTTCGCCAAGGTATTGCTTTGTTCAAAAAGTTATTTAAATAGTTCCCAATTAGAAAATAAAAGAGAAAACAAAAATCAGAAGGTTTTAAAAGAAAAAGGAATTGTCTCTCGACCCAACTCTCCGGCCCACTTTCTTCTCCTTCTATTCTTTTTCTCTCCTCCTTCCTTTTTCTCTGCTTGGGCCACCCGCCGCCGCACTAGCCCGATCGACCGCGGCCCAACTCCCTTGCACCCGCTGGGCGCAACCGCGCGCACCCTCGCCCATAGGCGAGCCCCGTTGCCAGCTGCCTAGCACGCCCCGTGTTGTCCCTCTCTCGCTGGGCCCCATTCGTCAGCCGTCGTCTTCATCCTTCTCCCCTGTTTCTCTCTCTCTTCTTCTCCCTCTTGTTTTTCCCCTTTTCCGAACGCGTAGCATTCCCATCCGCCGTCACCTCTCGCGTCGCCGCTGTTCCTCGCTGACCACGCCTCTCTACGTCCCTATCTCGTCACCGGCCAATCCGAAATGACGCCGTCCTTCTCCTTCTCTTCGCCACACCATCGGCTGAAGGCACGCCGGTGCAGCCAGCCAACTCTGCGCCAAGCATCAACTCCCCGTCGCTCGCCGTGTGCCTACTTATAGGAGCACTGCTTGGCATTGCCTCCTGCCCTGGCGTCGCCGCAATTCTTCCCCTCTCGGTCCGGTGAGCCCGCATTGCCGACGCCGCGGCTCCTCCCCTCGCTCTCTCTGCATTGCTAGTCATCCCTCTCCTCTGGTTTGGTTGCAGGTTATTGGAACGGAGCTCGTGTACCCGGGAGGAGTCGCCGGTCCGATCAGAGCCACGCCCACCGGAGCCCGCGACCTAGCCGCCGTGACCACGCCGTTTCGCCACCTCCCTCTTTCCGGCGAGCTCGCAGGTAGATTCCACTACCTCCCATATCACTCCTGGCTAAGTTAATCGAACCGTGGTCGACTATTTTGTCGTGCGCGCCGCCGCCGCCGCTGTGCGTGCCACGCCGCCTTTCCCGTCCAAATCCGGCGACGCCAAGACCACCTTGAAGCTCGTCATAGCTCTCTCATGCTCCCTATCCATCTAATCGGCCTGAGGCGCCGGTATCACCGTCGCCGCCCTGATTCCTTGCCGCCGCCGCCGCCGTCAGAGTTTCCTCCCCCATCCCTGCCTCCAGCGTGTGTCACCAACGGGTGGGGTCCGTGCACTACAGGAATCGGTAGGAGATTCGACTGCAAGTTACCATATCGACGGCCACCACAAAGCCGTCGATACACATCCATTAGACTCGACGGCCAGTTAATAACCGTCGATACGTATGGATACTCTCGACGACCGACCAATCAGCCGTCGACAGAGCTTGGACTTCCGTGAGAGGCTTTACGGCGTCTACGTTGTATCGACGGCTAGACGTTAAGCCGTCGATACAGTAAGCCGCCAGTAAGACAGTGTCGACGGCTATAGCATGGCCGTCGACACATCCATTATTGGAAACATTTTAATTCTTATTTTTTTGAAATTTTTTGTGATTTAAAGTTCATTTCAAATTCTTTGAGATTTTTATGATATCTGGTTAAATGATGCGAATGTCGTGATGATGAAATGTATGTTGCCATGTTTTTTGTTATGTTACAATCGAATAATATACGTCGACGTAGCCTTTAAATAATGTTTGAATTATAATATTTAATTTTGAAAAGCTAAAAGTTTAAATTTTAATCGGATGAGGTTATCATTTAATGTACTTAGTCATACATAATCGTAACCCGATTAATTAAAATAAGTTAAATTCAAACGCATGTTTATTGATCATGGAAACACATGGAATAATAAACATTCAACTCAAATTCTCCGAAAAGCATCCATTTACAAAGGAGTCACCGCACGGTAAGCTTTAAATTTTTTTTATTTTTTTCTATACTTGTAATTTTATGTAGGAAACAATATGGAGTGGTCTGATCATCTAAAATGTTTTCTTTAAAATTTTAAAAATTGAAATAGAGTCGTTTGACCGATTAAGCCCTTGGGGGGAGCTGCCCTCGAGACTAAAGGTTTTCTCGACGGCTTTCTATGAAACCGTCGAGACAAAGTAGCTACATCAACGGTAGTCAACAATTGCCCTCGGCAGAGATAGTCGCGACGGCTTTACAACTGGCCATCGATACAATCACCCCCGACGACAGTACCGACGGTTCGGCTTTATGCCGTCGAGACAGGTGGGGTGCATTAGTATCGACGGCGGACACATGGCCGTCGAGACAAGCACATTAGATTCGCCCGTTACGGACGTAGTATCGACGACTTACTTATGTCGTCGGTACTGAGCTCGGACCTGGGCTGTGTCGACGGCCTGCACGTGGCCGTCGAGAGAACGGGCATAGTCTCGATGGCTCATACTTGGCCGTCGAGATTGCAACGCTTTAGATCCCGCCTTAGGGCTCGGGACTTGGCAAAAACTGCCTCCCCACCACCGGCCGCCTCCACCGCCGACCGCCTCCGCTGCCCCACCTCCACCGCGCCCGCGTCGCCGGAGCCGCCTCGCCCCACCACCACCCCGTCGCCTTCTACAACGACATAGAGGTACTTTCCCAGGCTTTTTTTAAAAATGTTGGTAGTGCAGTGTCGACGGCCAATAGTGTTTAGTCGAGACTAATTATAAAATAGTCATGATTAACTTTAATTAAATTATTTAAAATAGTAAAAATTTTAAAAAATAGTATAAATATTTAAAAAAATTTGAAAAATAGTATGAAATATATTTAAAAATTTATAAAAAGTGGAAAATATATTTAAAAAAATATATTAATCTATTTGCCGTGTGATTAGCTAGCGTCCGTGGATAAGTTTAGTGGATGTCACCTAGCCGTACGTCTTCCGTTCGAAAACGGCACATCTCGTATGGAACACGGACGGTGATTCGTTGTGTTCTAATACGAAATGTGACACGTGTTTTTGAATTTTCCAGTGGAGCCCCTTATGGGCGTCCCAGTGGACAGCCTACGAATGACCGTTCGAGCACACGTCGCGTTGTGGTACGGAGGCTTCGAGATGAGGTTTTCGACGGCATGACCCTAAGAGGTTCTCCTGTGCATAAAATAAGTGCTTCGGAGTTTTTATCGGCTCCCTGGCCATCGTTGCACTAGGAGAACCCCTACGGTTATGCTGCCGAAATCTCGTCTCGAACCCTCGGTACTGTAGCGCAACGCATACGCAACGATCTTCGTATTCTGTCGCGTGGACCTAGAACTAGCTTAAAAGTGCACGGAACTCATGATGTCAACGGGTTTCACTTCAGATCGGCAATTCATGAAAGGTCGAAACCTAATTTAAAATCAATCAACAGTTGTGTACTATGCTACGGAGAAGATGGCACGGAGTACTACGGTATAATAGAGGAGATAATTGAACTAGTATTCGAGGGAAGTAAGGAATTATCGGTTGTTCTCTTTCGTTGCATTTGGTTTGATCCTATTAAAGGGGTTAGACGTCGAGCAGAGCTAGGTTTGATGGAGGTTAACCACACGTCAAGGTTACAAGGGTACGATCCGTTCATCGTTCCCAACCAGGCTGAGCAAGTGTACTATCTGCCTTATCCATGTCATAAAGCAATGAAAGGTAGTACGTACTAAACGCGACGAGGAGGACCTTCGATCATGGCGGGTTGTGTACAAAATTCGAAGGCCTGGAAGATTGGCTACCCCGACGTCCGATGATTATCACCAACCAGTACAAGAGCAACGCATGAATGGCAATGTGGTGATTGATATTGGGAATGGACTAGATAACCTTGTAGCCACAATAGATGACGACGTAAATGAAGAAGTACATCCACCCAACCAACAAGCTCAGCAAACACAACAAGCACAGCAACACAACAAGAAGGGGGATGACGAGACTTTCGATGATCCTCTCAATGTAGACGATACATATTTCTAAATTGATGGTATTCATAATGGTTAAATTATGTTTAATTTTGTTGTTTTAATTTTATTAATATGTGCACTGACATTACTTCAAAATGTAGGATACCACGCCAACAGTTCAGGAGGAGCGCCTCGCAGGACGAGGACGACGACCATGACCAGGAGGTCCAGGGGGCACTCCTGAGTCTGGCCAGGAGGACACGCCAGACCAGGATGAGCTAGCACTGACACAGGAGTCTGGGACCGCTGGGGGCTCTAGCCAGGATGGAAGCTCCCAGGGCAGCAAGAGGGGGCACAACAAGTTGCCCAAGGCGGCGAGATATCCTCACGGGCGGATCGTGATTGAGCCGGATGGCGACAGGTAATATCCTAATTCTCTAATTTGTTGTCAATTAAACCTACTAACTTACTTTTATTCTCTGTAGCAACTTTTCCTGTTTCCACCCCAACAAAACTGATACCTAGCCAGCTAACGCACTTGGCATCCTCGTGCGTCAGTACTATCCTGGCATGGTTGAAGAGGAGGGGGCACGTAATCCCGCTTACTCCTGGGATGATTACAATGTGCCACCTCACAGGGACAGCACCGCCGCCGAGGAGATAAGGCGGGAGTTCTGGGTGAGTTCGAGCATTTTTGTTTTTAACATATCACAGATGATTGGCAACTATTGTTTATTCGGATTTATTTCTTTTCAGCTTAGGTATCGTCCGCGTCCGGGCTTGGAGGAGGCAGACATCAATTCTGTCATGGATAGGAACGCCAAGCAGAAGGTGCAGGATCTGATGTCGAGTGCACGGGTCACCGCCTTTCAGGATTTCCACAGGTATTCACTTATTTCTTCTGTCTTTTTAGAGCATATGGTTCCAATACGAATAATTTACTTTTGTCTTGTCTTGTCAGGATTGTGAAGGGCGAGAAGATCACCCAGGCCGACGCGCCCAAGCTGTACCTCGAGGCTCAAGAGTACGCGCGGGTTCGACCGGGCTGGGTGTCGAACGCCCCGGATGCCTGGGAGGCCATGTCGCAGCACTAGGCCAGCGAGGCATTCAAGGAAAAGTCCTTGAAGGCCAAGAAGAACCGAGCAGCTATGACGAGCAAAACGACGACCGAAAGTCGTCGTTCGCTCAGCTAACGAAAAGGATGGTAATGCTCTTCTTTCACTATTTTGATCTTGTTTTCTTGTAATAAGGAATATATCGACACTCCACTTGCACGATGCAGAGCGCCAGGACTGGCCAGCTTCCGTCTTGGCTGTCAGTGTTCAGGAAGGGCCACACCTCCCAGAAAAAGGATGGCTCCTTCGGTCCTGTGGACCCTGTAGCTGCGCAGCGAGAGGTACGTAATAATATATCAATTAGTTCGTACACAATCATACATTCTAACTCGATTATCTTCACTTCAATGCAGGCACTCTACAGAGAGGCTTTCGCTGATAAGCATGGCCAAGAGAAGGACCTAGAAGAGGAGCCCCTTGACCCTCTGGTCATACATGAGGCTATGGGCGGGAAGGCTCATGGGAGGCTAGCGATCGGAGGGGACCACCTGAGGTATGATACTATCTAATTTATGTACGTGTCAGCTCATGTCATATTTTGTAACCACTAACATCGCTTTGTTACAGGTCGGAGGATTACATGCCTCAGGTGAGGGCTTCCCACTCTCAAACAGAGAGCCGACGCGCCTTAGAGGCCCGCATTGAGAGGGAGAGGCAGCGGGAGAGGGAGGAGAGGGAGCGGGAGAAGGAGGAGAGCGGACAGCTAATGCAGGCGATAAGGGAGAGCCCGAGGACCGAAGAAGAAGCCAGACAGAGGCAGGAGACGAAGATGGCGAGGCAACGATATGAGTTCGAGCAGAGGTTCGCCTATCTGGAGTCTCTCTCTCGACTGGGCGGGGTATTGTTCTAAAACCTATAATATCCATCCACATGTCGTTTATTACAATTTCATTCACAAGTTAGATGTTCATAAAATTTTAGGCTGGTCCCAGTGGTACCGCTGGCGCTCCGGCCTTCTACGGGGTCCGCCACCGTTTCACGGTGATGGACACCAGCTCCCTACATCCTTTACGGCAGCCACACTACTCCACTAGGCGAATACGTGGGCCCAGCTCGCCCACATGGTGGCTTGCCGTATGTTATGGAGACGGTAAGTCATTAACTCATGTTAATTCATGTTTCTAACCGTTTAAATGTGACGAACTAATAACCAACTGTTTTGTACACATGCAAGGTTCCGGTTCAGCGGCTCAAGGTAAAATTCATGTCCAGGAGGGAGGAGAGAAATCGGTGAGCCAGGAAAATCCCAACTGGGTCACCGACCTCTTTGCTAGCGCCCCGCCCCGGTTCACCCAGCCGCCTAATCCCCCACATAACCCACCGGAGAACGATCCTCGGCCAACCAACCCTGATCAGTAACTAGCTAGCTTTACTTTTGACTTTGTTACTATTAGTTGGAAACTTCGTCTTGCATTTGTTATTTGATAGCTTGTGGTGATGAACTTGGACTTCGAAGTGCTTGTGTCAATGAATTTCCTTTCTATGTGCTATATATGTGCTTGTGGAGATGTGGTTATGTTTAATTTTGTGTATTTTGTGATTTGGATGAATTGTGGTCGCATATATGCGACGAGGGGTATATATATTAATTGCCGGGTATTTTGGGTTTGCAGGTGCGGCTATCGCTGCTGCTGGGGGCAGCGGCGGCGGCCGCAGAAATTTGTGATTTTTTTACAATATGCAAAAAAAATCTGCTCTTCCACTGTATCGACGGCCAGAGGTGGGCCGTCGATACTGCCTGGCAGGGAGAGGCTGTGTCGACGGCCCATTCGTGGCCGTCGAGACTGCTTCGTCGGGAAGTTGTGACCCTACATGTCAATTTACCGACGGCCCAAAAACGACCGTCGATACTGCCGCCTCCGTCCACTGTCGATCATGTTGGGAAAAATGTTTTAAGAAGAGGTTTGAGTTGAGTAAAGTTGCTAAGAAAGTTTTCATTTTGAGTTCTGGATTGGGGGTCGGCCTACCAGGAATTGTTCACGCAGAATGGACCTAGCCGTTTTAAGAAAAGAAGCGGGAAACGGCTTTATCTCGCTATGGCAAGTAGTGAGGGCATTTTGAGAAGAGCTCAAAGAAAATATTATGATTTAAGGTTTCTTAAATGCTTTGTCAAAACTAGGCCAATAAATTGCTTTTCCGCAAAAATACCCTAAGCTTCCCCTTCGGTCTAAGCCTCATCTACATCACTTCCGACTTGCGGAGTACGATTATACTCACCCTTGTTTTTCCCCTCTCTCTTAAAAATTTCAACAGCTGGTCCGTCCGACTTTGGCCCACTGTCTCAGGACAACGACCCTGATTACGATGAGGAGTTCTCTGATGATGGCTAGGGTTGCGTGTTCCTACAGCCCACGTGCCTGTGTAATAAATAAAGTTGAAGTTGTATTAGGTCTGCTTGTTGTGTACTCTGTATTGCGGCTTGCAAGCCGTTGGTTGTGTATTGTACTGGACTAAGTTTCCCTTTATGTAATATTCAGAACGATGGTAATGTACCATTTCTGTTTTAACTGTATGTACTGCCATGATCCTTGGGACTAGTACGTCTTACGCGGGTGGAATCCGATCTTGTAAATCGGGTGCCTACAATCTCCCATGCCCTTTCGCACGGGACCATCTATGTTGCACAAGCCTTTTTCTGAGGCAAAGTGCAAGCAATTTTTTGTGCCCCCTATATTCTTGAGCTTTTGCACGAAGACTAATCAGCAACAATGGCTTAAGCCCGAAAGCCCATGCCAAAAAAATGTGATCATAGACTAAAGCATATTCTGATTGCTAAAAAGAGTTACAAAGTAATTTCGATATATATGTTCAATCCAATAAGCCCTGAAATAAACTTACAAGCAAAATTTCTATACAAGTCAAAAAAATCTAGTGAATCCTACTAAAATGAATTTAGCAAGTGCACCACTGACGGTGAATGGTATCAGAAAAAATTACCACTTTTGGTAATGTTTGTAGGATTTAACCAGAAGAGACGGCGGTCTCGAGCATAGCAACGCTGGGCAAGCAAAACATTGAACAAAAATGACACCCATCAAAGAGTAAAATACCATGTCGCTTTACATCCCACCAAATAGGAGACATATACCTACTCCTGAGACCCACGATAGGGTCATCCACGCTCCACCACTGATGATAAGACAACAGCTATAGAGGATTCTAGGCCTGTTGATGGGGGCAACAGCAGGACGTCGGTGTAAAATCCAAACAAAGGTTGCAGCATGACAAGACATATATCCACCAAAAAGCCATGACAGGGTCATCTAGCCTCCCATGCATAAGTGCCTTGTAGTTATGTGGATTGTTTTACTACATTATGTAAAATAGTAAAAATATGTTCACATGATCTTAACTAGGTTATAATCCAGTTTGATGTCTGTACTATGCACTGTAGTCACGTCATGTCATATATTATAGTCAAGGCAAAATTGGTTCTATACCATCGAAAGATGCCAAGTTTTGGTTTATACCACCGAAAGGTTGGGGTTCACTTTAATACCACCGAATGATCCCACTTCTCCCTTTTTTGCCATTCCGTTGCCCTCCATCCATCTCCCGTTAATCTCCTGTTAATCTCCCAGTTAACGCCCACTGAACTTACAAAAAGAAAGAAGAGAAGAAGAAAAAAACACCCGAGGAACGGGAGGAATTCTTCGTGGGCAAGATGCAACAGACCAATTTCGATCCATCGTTCACCCATGGCATTACAGCTTTCATCGCAGCCTGAAACTCCGCAGCAACTTGTCGCGGAGGCGGAGGCCGAGGAAGACGATGGAGCCATGCTGCACGCCGTAGTGCGCGAGGGTGCGGCCGTCGTCGTCGAGGTGGCGGCCGACGAAGAAGAGCCGCTGCAAGGGCGCCGTGATGCGCTCCCGGGCCATGACCATGCTCTTGACCTGCACCACCCCGCCGTCGACGTCCAGCGCCACCCGGTCCCCGCGCAGCGTCCGCACCATGACCCTCATCGTCCGATCGAGCTCAACGCAGCCCAGTAGGCATCAAGCGGCTGTCGATTCAACGCGCGCAAGAGAATGGAGACCTGACAGATCGATGAGATGGGATGCGCACGACGTATGCGTGGTTTGGCTAGCGGACGGTTGCGAGGGAATAAAGCGGTTCCCCATCGATCGATGATTACTTGCGGAGCGACGATTGTCTCCGCAGAAAACGACTGGGAGATTAACAGGAGATTAACGGGAGATGGATGGAGGGCAACGGAATGGCAAAAAAGGGAGAAGTGGGATCATTCGGTGGTATTAAAGTGAACCCCAACCTTTCGGTGGTATAAACCAAAACTTCGCATCTTTCGATGGTATAGAACCAATTTCGCCTATAGTTCAAGCTCAAGTAAAAACTGTAGTTAAGCAATAAAATGTGGAATTTATATGCCAAGAGCAATCTAGTTTGTAAAAATGGTTCGTCAATCGGACACTTTATTAAAAAATTATGATAAAAAGAAATGAAAATGAGGTTGTTACTCTGATGTCATCGCTGATGCCGTCACATGCATGTGTACTATGCATTGTAGTCACGTCATGTCATATATTGTAGTCAAGCTCAGATGAAAACTGTAGTTAAGCAAAAAAAATATGTGCAATTTATATGGCAAGACCAGTCTAGTTTTGTGCGCAAAAATATCAAGAAATAAAAACGGTTCGTCAATTAGACACTCATGCATGCATGCACAGACAGGTGAGGGGAAGCTGCACGCGGGATTTTGAGGGGCACTTGTCGCGACCAAAAGTTAGGTACACCGAAGACTGCGTACACTTAGGTACACATTGCATGTGTGTGTGTGTGAATGTGTGTCAACATTTGCATTGTATCAAAATGGCCATTTATGTGATCCGATCACACCTCCGAAACAGATGGGCGCACATTGTGCCAGAGAGAACGATATTAAAAGAGCTGCGATCTTAAAGAAAAGAGTAAGAATTCTCCTCAGCGGGCGACACAGGGGCAACCTCTCCACCAAGCTCACCCCAAAACCCTAGGACCGCCGCCCCCCCTTTTTTTTCTTCCTCCTCTTCCTCCTTCCTCCTCCTTTCTCCGACATGGTGGCATCGGTTCCAGTGATGGCTGGCTGGATCCGACGAGGGACGACTGGATCCGATGGTCGGCTTGCCCGGGAGTAGCTTCTTTGCCGCCGGTGAGGACTCGTCTTCGGCGCCCCTTCCTCCACCGTGCCAGCCCCCGCTCTAGTGCTGTAGTGCACGCGGCGGCGCTGTGTGCGGGATGGACGACGACGAGCTCCCGGCGTTCCTCGCCCCCATGTCCAGCGCACAGCCCACGGACAAGACTCTCGCTCCGCTTTCTCGCGCTCCTTGCCGCCAAGAACCCGCGCGACATCGTCGCGCCGCTCGTGCCCATGCTCGTCGCGGCCGCGTTGCATCGCGTTCGCGCCCTAGACTCCTCTATGCACGGCACGGTCGTCGACGCTGCGTGCCGCGGCGGCGGACGCGGCTCTCCATTGGCCACCCTTGTCCCGCTCACCATCGTTGTGCGCCTCGAGCAGGACCAATGCGCGCCGCTCACAGCCGCGCTCACGGTAGCGGCGGCCATCGAGGCCTCGTGCTTCTGTGCTTCCAGAGTGTACCCAAGATGCGAGCTAGTCCTTCCGAATGGCGTTGTATCTGGCTCTCCCATGTCGGCCGGCGGTGGCGCTGTGGCTGCTTTGCGGCGTCGCACTTTAGCCATGCTTCATCCGCCCGTCGCGCGTTGTCCATCGCGGAACGCGCGGCTTCCTATCTTCTTCTTCACCACCTTCGCGTGAAGTGGTGGAGCTTGCCGTCGGATTTCCCTCTTCCATCTTCCTTCTCCGCCTCACCTCGGCCCGTCTTGGTGGAGACCGCCCGGGAGGTGGGGCTGTTCCGTGTGAGGCCTGATCCGTGGGCTCATGGCCCAGATCGAGCGGTGGTTGCCGGAGATGTCTGAGTGGTGGTACTCTAGGGTCGTGGGCCCGGTTAACTCGTAGCTCCGTTTAGCTTGGCGCCGGCGTCTTCTTCTCTTCCTCCCCATTCCCGTAGGCCCATCTTGGTGGAGACCGCTTGGGGAACCCGCTTCGATAGTGGCCCGTTCCGGAGCACGGGTGCTCCAGAGGCGTGTGTTTGGTGGCTACTCGGCTCTTCCGTGGTGGCGTGGTGGGCCGTTGCCCGTCCTTTGGCGGTGCTGCATCCCCTGTCTCTATCCTAGTCCCTTCCTCGCCTTCTTGCCCTCCCCTCCCTGTGAGGTGCTTGGTGGCGTATGGTGGCGTCTTCCGGGATTGATGCGGGGTTCGGCGTGCGTCGCCTGTGAAGGATCGGGATGTCGCCTAGAGGGGGTGAATAGGCATTACAAATTTAACCTTTTAAAACACAGCGGAAAATGGTATCGGATGTTCCGATGTTAATATCGGATAGTCCGATATGGATCGGACTATCTGATATTATATCAGACTATCCAATATCTACAAATTTAGGGTTTTTGATAACCCCACACAAATCAATGATACAACCTGCACCAAAATCAAATCCACAACACAAAGGAGAGTAATAGCACACGGCAGTGCTAGCCAACAACACATATAACAACGAATCAAAGTAAATCAAGTTAGAGGGAAAGGGGGAAACCAAGAGTGAAGCGGAAACTCAAAGATTTGTTCTCGAAGTTCGGATCCTTGAGGGTTTCCTACGTCTCCGTTGAGGTAGGCTCGGTCACACTTGAGCCCAGGTCTCTTTCAACCCTTTCCTCACCGAGGTCGCACCAAGACCCCCCTGTTTTACTCCATGATTTCTTCCCTTCCGGAGGCGGAATCGGCCTTCACAAATTTGCATGGCCCACCACACAAAGCACCGGTGGCTCGTGGTTGACTCCTAACCGTCTAGGAGTCCTCAACCTCCAAGGGTAACAAATACTCACAAAGAACGAACTCGGAGAAGAATTCAAGTGCTCAAAGATCGACTTCTTCTCACTTGGCACTCACACCCTCTCCCAACTCTTCTCACAAAGAGGATCACTTAGATCTAGAGTGGAGAGGGCAAGAAGCCCTAGGTTGCTTGGAAGTTCTGCTAAAAAATGATGTGGAAGGCAATCTTAGCCCGTGGGGAAGAGGGAGGCAATAAATAGCCTCACACAGAAACTAGCCATTTGAAGCTGACAGATATCGGATAGTCCGATGTCAACGTCTGATAGTTCCGATATTTTTGGAGCTGGAGACAGAGAGGGGTCAATCGGACCTAACATCGGATAGTTCCGATCCATATCGGAACATTTTGATCCAACATCAGATAGTTCCAATATTTTTGGAGCTAGAGACAGAGAGGGGTCAATCGGACCTAACATCGGATAGTTCCGATCCATATCGGAACATTCCGATCCAACATCGGATAGTCCGATACATAGCACACAGCCATTGATATAAACGGACGTAACTTTTGACTCCGAACTCCAATTTCGGTGATCTTGTGCTCTACGGAAAGCTAAGAACAGGGGCTACACAACCCACAAGGTCTCACTACCCAAATCCCAAATGATAGGAGCAGAAACCACAAAGAAAGTCACGAAAGACCTAAATCTCTCACTTTCCGACACCACCAACACTCCTCTCCCTCGATCTCTCTCAAAGATTGATCACTTGAGCACCTAAGACATATCTAAGACATTCAACGTTGCATCCCTCTTAATAGTACGGCAATCCTTAGACCCAACTTATAAATAAAACCATATAACCTTTAGGATAAACCACTTACCGTCTTCTTTCTTCACTTTGAGGTTCAACAATGTTGTTAGTCTTAAGCACCCTTGACGTATTGTGTATGATGACCTTTACTAAATGCTGATAACGTCTTCGTCTTGTCAACCTCGACTTGATTCACCTCATGAGACTCTCGTCCCATTCGACTTTGCCTCGATCATCCTCATCGACGATCATCCCGCCAAATCGATCTTGAGTTAGTTCTCAACTCTTGATGACATCGTCGTCTTGTTGATTTCGACTTTACCGTCATCCTTCAACGTTCCTTGGTCATCACACAAACTCATAGGATCTAATTTTTTTCAAATCACTCGTGAAATACATTTGTCCAAAAGCTTAATAAATACGGATCAATTTAATATTCGTGGACGATTAAGTGTCCAAGTGTTTCACATAAAAAATCACAACATATGTGAAAACACTTGGCACAAGAAAGGTCTCTACTAAGTGCATCATGATAAATATGTGTTTGATCTAGAGATAATTTAATAATCACACTTCACTTAATGATGCACACAGGAATATATTCATGACTTACACATGTGCAGATTCATATTTGAATCAAGAGAGAAGTTGCGAACCAATCTAGATTAAACTTCACTAAATTAAGTGCATGTGAGAATATTCATGGAAAGCTTACATGCACAAGGCCATTTAAACACGGTAAAGTTTATCTAGTGCACAAACAAAGATGATCACTAATACATGGCATATAATAGATCTTATAGGGCAAACAACATGTTTATAATATATTTATGATCAAATAAATACAATAAGATATGACGAGTATAAATCTAATAATTCAACAATATGTGTTTACACAAAGTAGTTGCATACCTCAATTAGGAATCCATCTTATTTGTATAAATGAGACTACGGAAGATAAACAATCAAGTGTGTTAGTCTCATTGAAATGATTTGCATAATGAATAGTTTGTCCACTTGACATATATGATTTTTCTTTAAATATGATGAGACTAAAACAATCTTGACAATAAACATATTAGCCTCATAGCAATAAGCATATTTGAGGTATAACAATAAATAAGCAGTAAACCAAGCATTTGTCATTAAATGTGTTTGTTGTTAATCACCAAAATCACACAAGATCACTTGCACTTACAGCCTGGTCTTGACCAAAAGCCCTGCCTTTCAGGCTGGTGATGGCGTCACCTTTAATGTCGTTCCCTCGTTGGAGGCATCACCCTTTTAGACCCTCCCCTGCTATGGGTGAAAATTCTTAACGGTTTTTGCGACGGCGATGGGTCCTTCCCGTCGCTACCTTGTTGGAGGCGTCGTGATCGCCGTTCTTGCGCTCTATGTTTCCGCTGGGTCTGTTACTGCAGAAGTCGCTCGTCGTTGTGTGAGTGTTCATGTCGTTTCCTCTCTCCCTCCCATGTATCTCTCTCTTGTTCAGCCTTTGGCCTTAGTAGTAGCGGTAGGGTTGTTTTCCTCCTTTCTCCTAGGCGGTGTTTTCGGCGGTGGCCGGAGGTGTCTCTAGCTTTGGATAGGATTGCAACAAAGCGTTGTGTTTGTATCTCGTACAGACACAAACTTTAATTTTTTTATTTTTCTACTAATCAATGAAATAGGATGATCAATAAAAACAGGACGACATTCCTCGTTTAAAAAACAGTGCCAGAAAAAAGAGCGTGCCCGGGGAGAAGAACAGAAGCACAGCACGAAGACGTTCCGTCCCTCCGGCCCACGTGTCCCAACGAGTGAGCAGCCGCCGGAGAAACCGACATGCCGCCGCGCCCCGCGCGGCCGCCCAACCAACCATCAGAAGCACGGACCCAGCCGGGGGGCCGCCGGGACGGCGATGCATTCGGCCGGCCGGTTCATGCACCGCCGCGCCGCGCCACCAGCTTCAAGAGAGTGAGAGAGAGAGATGCAACTGCGCAATACATTCACATGCCGTTTGGCCGAGGACTAGGAGGGATGCATCACCGCTGATGAGTGATGAGAGAGGATCAGGCGAGATCGCTCGGCCCAGGAGATCGTTCGCGATGCTATGGGAGTGGGCCTACTGTTTCTATGCCTCTGCTTCCGTCCATCGGTTATCTGTACGTGTCGACGATCCAGGCATGCCACGACGAGGCCCAGTGGGCCATCGATCTGCTCTGTTCATCCCTCATCAATCTATCACATGTATGGCTCGTGGGCTCCCCTGCGGATGCTTGCGTGCATGATTGGCTCTGTTCGTTGCACATTTGCAGAATTTCAGTGGACTGTACAGACTGTCGTTAACTCGTTACTCCTTGTTATTACTGCACCGAGTGATAAGACTGATAGTTACCGGCGCATGCATGCATTGTTCATCCATCTAGGTACACGACTACGTCGAGAGTATCCTATGCTCAAGAAGCTCTAGCTAGGATAGTAAGATCAGACCAGTTTCAAGTACGACTAATTAACCACATGTGTGCATTATCCATTGACGTACGTCGATCGGTGGATTTGGTTGTCAGGTTTTCAAAAGGTAAATTATTTAGTGAATGTATGCATGATGCATTTCTTTATACTATTACCGTATCACTTAGACGTAAGTAAACTTACTACATAGTAACGTGGATATAGAAAGCAAGCAAGCGATATATCAAATGCTATACAGTACTTGAACGTCGTTTGGATTGTACCATGAGATTATGAAATTGATATAAAACTGCTTGTATTTAATGTTGCTTGAATTAGGCTGAAAAATGGTGTCTGTTTTGCCAGCCAACAGCTTCAGTATTTATGTCGGCCGAGCTGGCCGATGTAAATACTAGAGTTACGCGTCGGCAGCATAATCAGTATTTACGTCAGTCAGCCTAGTCGACGTAAATAACCAAGGGCCACGTGGCACAGCCGTGCCGACGGCGCTGTATTGGCCGACGTAAATAAGGAAAAGGCTGGCCGACGTAAATAAGCGACCCATGGCGACGACCCTCCCGGCCCGACGGCCATTATTTACGTCTGCCGCGAGGCTAACGTAAATAATGTCTATTTACGACGACCGCCGACGTAAATAACCCTATTTACTTCGCTTTGTTTATGTCAGCTTATTTACGTCGGCATGTCAACGTAAATAGCTATTTACATTGGCTTTTGGGCTATTTACGTCGTCCTAACACCTCGGATTCCTGTAGTGAGTGTACGAGTTAAATGAAAGTAATCTGGTTGATCGAGTTGCACTCCATTGGTCGAGAGAATCCTAGAATACAACTCATGGGAACGATCATTTTCTCGGATTCCAAAAGCATATTGCTCGCATGCCCTAACTCCACTAAGCCAAAGTGCTGGTGCGACTCGAAGTCTCCTTTCCGGTCTCGTCCTCCTCATGACCATGCCAAGGTGGGTAGGATAAGGAGGACCCTGTTCCTCTCTTTGCTTATTTGGTAATTTTGTAGGCAGATCTATTTTTTAGGGTTACAATTTTTTTGCCATTTTCATCTTCAACATTGGTGGTGATGGTGGCGAAATGAGGTATGATAATAAGTTTCAGTGTGACACTCTCCAACGTGGTGATTGGTCTCGACATTTTCTCGTTGAAGTCTTGGGTAAGATTTGTATCGTTGGTCCTCGATTTGTTCGTGGGCTAATGGGATTTTTCTCCCTCTATGGTGGGAGTTTATCTCAGGGATTTTTCTCCCTCTATAGTGGGACTTTATTCTGTCTGGAAATCGTGTTGTATAAGTCGAAGGTCATGTTGTTCTCAATGCTTTGTTATGGCGCATCGAGGCTAGGCTATGCTGAGAAGCAGGTCTGAGAAAAGTGGTGGAGAAACTGAAATTGGGTGTTCGAGTTATGTCCCATAGAAAGTGCATAAAATGCCTAGTTTATTTTTACCATCACAAGTACCGTACAACACACGTAACAAAGTCTTGATCCTGACAAGAGGATTATAAGATGCTCTTTGTACTGCTCCGAGCAAAAGATGTTTGATCATTACTGGAGTTTTATTATAGACGTTATTCGTTTGGCAATAAATCTTTCATCTAGGATCTAATCGAGATGGTATGTTTCTTAAAATACAACTCATGTGGGCATGCGCAGATACGCTACCAGTTACAGATTTATGACACTGACACAGTGTTACAGGGATTAATTTATGGTCGCGTCCTGCACTTGCACCTGGGAATAATGGTGCCGGCCCTAGCTAGCTATGAACAGCAAACGCGCACGGCGCACGTACGTGCTTACGTGCGCCTCTCGTCTAAGCGAGATACGGGCAGGAGTAGGGATAGTCTCCGGCTGCGGCGCGGCTGTGCAACGCGGCCGCGGCTTCCTCGAGCGACCGCACTTGGCTTCTGAGGAACTTGACGTAGCGGATGGCCTCCTCCAGCATGGACGCCGTGTCCAGCCTCGCGCCGCCGGGGACGAGCCGCTGCAGCGCGCGCATGCGCTCGCTCACGCGCTCCCGCCGCAGCCTCGCCGCTACGCTCTGCGGCTCGCTCGAGACGCGCACATTGCGTCGCTTGGGACGCGCCGCGTCCGCGTCAGCGTCCGTTCCGACGCCGACGAGCCGGTGCATCGCCGCCGTGGAGTACATAATCTCCCGCGTCGCCGTGCCCTCCTCCGGCAGATTGGCGGCGACCGGTGACAATGGCAACTCCTGAGTATTAAGAGCGGAAGTACGGTACAGTGGAAGTGGTGGAAGCGGTGTTGGTAGCGGTGGCGATGCAGGTGGCGACATGGACGGAGGCAGGTTTGCGAGGGCGCTGTCTAGCTGTGAGATGATGTGCATGAGCTGTTCTTCTTGGTTCATGATATCCGTCGCCATGTCGAAGTCCATGGAAGACGATGGAGCAGTGCACTTCACTAGCTTGTATGGAGGAGAGGCTGCTAGTGTTTGAGTTCAGGTAGGTGTCTGAGCCTATGATGCTTCAGTTTCCTCTAGTATGCAGTCCAAATGGATGGTTTGCTAAGCTATTTATTATTGGCTGCTTCTCTGTTTCAGGGTGATGGACTTGTGCTTTGTCACCACGGAGAAAGTGCGTAGTGACCGCAGTAGAGTGGATTGGTTTATCTAGCTGAAAAACCGTTCCCCTAGCCTATGGAGTCCTCTGACCAATTCCCAGTCATTAGTCTCACTCTGAGATTCGTGCACAGCTCCCTCCCTCTCACTTGATCTTTTACAAAACACAAACCCTAACCTCAAGAAAAAAGCAACTAGGCCCTTCTCCTTCCTCCCCTTCATCTCTCCCCTTTCTACATCGACCTGACCGCCGCACGCTGGCCTCATCGCCGGCAACCACCACGTCGGTTGTCCCAGACCACGGTAGTGGCACCTCGCGTCGACACGCCAGCAGCCGCACCAAGATGCGCCCGTGAGCCGTCACATACCCGATATCACCAGCGCCGGCAATTAATATCCACCCCCGCCATGCACGACCATGCTGGCACTGGCTCTTCCATATTGCACAAGCACTGGAATGGCTTGATTAGTATGCAAACGTGAGATATGTGATCATGTGATGTGAGACATGAGAAAAGGGATGGACAATGAAAGTGAACACCGAAGCTACGCGTGGCCTGCGCTGTGCAACTGTGTCCGGGAGCTCCTAGATGCCCGATGCCCATCAATCTCTACTCCTAAAAAGCACCTTGTGGTGATGAGTGATGACTCATTGAACTAATCCTGACCATTCAAATCCATCCAACGGTCCAATCACACGCAAGGTTTCCAAACTCTGCACGGCATCCCACGGCTCCACCGCCATCTGTGCCCAATCCACTCGCACCTCCCCCGCCGCAGCAGCCCTGGCTCCTCTTCCCATCCTCCCCGCCCCGGCTCTTCTTCTGCCCCCGGGAGGACCGCCTCTACCCCAACCTCCGGATGCCTGCCCTCATGGCGGAGGCACACCGCCGCCGCCGCCTCTACGTGTCACCGCACGAGTGGACCCTCGCCGTCGACCTCACCGATCTCGTCGCCTCCCTCTTCCACCCCTTCACCGGCGCCGTTCGCTCCATCCCACCGCTCCCCTCCTTCTTCGCGGAGACTGACGATCTGGCCTAGGACTGGTCGCCCCACGGCATCATGGCGTCCTGCGGCGAGGGCCTCCTCTTCTGCTGCCTCGACCCGCCTGCTGAATGTAGTCCCCGATCCCCGCCATGGCCGATTGCAACGCGAGCAGCATCAACTACGCCGCTGGCGAGTTCTTTGTCTTCGAGGAGGACGTCTGCCGCACCACTATCGTCGATGCCATCACCCTCGCCATCGCCAGTGTCATCCCGTGGCCCACTGTCGAGCTCCCTGATTAGTATGCAAGCGTGATATATGTGATCGTGTGATGTGAGACATGACAAAAGGGATGGACAATCGATAGTAGACCCCACCCACATAAAAATGTGAACACCGAAGCTACACGTGGCCTGCGCTGTGCAACTGTGTCCGGGAGCTCCTAGATGCCCGATGCCCATCAATCTTGCATAAAGTATTACTCACTCCGTTCCAAAATATAAAGCGTATTTTGATTGAAGAAAAGTCAAACTTAATAAATTTTAATCATAAATAAATCAAATAATATGCATCGTTAGTTTACCAAAGTTGTACCAAATTGTTCATATTTCAAAGTGCTTTTTGATACAATATTATATTGTAACAATTCATAATATATAATAGAGGAATCTAATAGTCAAACTTTACATTTAAAGACTTTTGTGGAGTCAAAATACGTCTTATATTTTGGAACATAGGGAATATTAAATTTATTAAAAAATTTAGACTTTGAATTTTTCTAAAATAAATTATATGATCCTTATAGACCCAAGTGTTTTTTGAAACTTTACTTCAATTTTTAGTGTGGAAATCACTAATTACGTCATGTGTAAACGACGAGCACAAAATCCAATGCAACAACACTGGAACGACCTTCGTAAACCACCTAAGATGTTAAATGACCTGTTACAGATAGATGAGGTAACGGGTTTTGTAGTTTGTCCTATAGAATAGACTTTTCTAATGCTTGTGCGTTGTAATATGAACATATTCATTGTAACTTTGTTGAATTTAATGAATAAATTGCATTAGTAATTAGTGATCAAAGTTGTATTTTAGGGACCATGTTGAATTGTTGATGTCCAAAATAACATGTAGTATTTATTATTAGAGGAGTAACTGGATTGGGCTAGTAGGGGTTCTTACTTGTATCAAAGTTCTCTTCTTCCAAGAAGCTAAAGTTATGTAACTTTAAGTTAATTGCATCATGGAACCCTAAATCTGTAGAGAACTTCAATTTGCACCTCGAAGTTGAATGTTACTTTTTTATGCCCCTTTAACTTGTCTCCATATGTATCGAAGCCCCAATATTTGAAGTCTTTGTTAAGTGTCGATGTAATATTATTGGAGGCAAACAACATGATGTCATAAAACAAAGAGAAAATAATTGTAGCCCCTTAAATTTGAAGCTATTTCTCACTTAACACATAAATTTGAACTTTTTTCATCGTCCTCTCAAAGTTGTACCCATTTTATTGTGGAGCCTTCAAGTTGCCTATGTCCCAATTAATTGAAAAGGTTAGCCAAAAAATCAAAATAAGTGCTAGACGCAAGAAGATAACTTTGGAAAAGTACAAAATATAATTTATATAAACTTTTAAAATACCTAGTTTTAATTGCTATGCCTAAAAACAGTGTATCACAAGTAGGAGCTAGTGAATAGGTCTACGATTCCATAGAAAAACATTGTGACCCAATGAAAAAATAAGATATTTATCATCTACAACAATCATGTTAATTAATTGAAATTTATGTCAATAACCATGAAACCATTTAATAATTTGAGGTAGTCCAATGGCTCTATAAACAGATACAATCTCGAAGGGCTCAAAATGTAACTTTCAACTTTGGGTGCTAAATGAAAAGGTACTACAAGATTAAAGGGTTATGACATATTTCCGATCTCCATTTATCAGGTGGTCATGCCATATCGTCTACCACTAATGCCACATCGGCACTTAATGGGAGGATTGGCGTAGAGGCTTAGATGCAAACAGAGACATGTATACTTGTGGAGTCGTAGTGTAGCCCGGTACGCAACCCTGAGCACAACCGCGATGCAGCCCGGCCCTGCCGTCCTGGTTGCGGTTGCCGGCAAAGATGGCCCGTCGTGCCGCCCGGTGTCGGCCCTCCGCTTGGTGAGGTCGTATATAGCCACAGTGCCAATGGTAGCCAAGTGCTACCCTTAATTTGTGTGCTGCTGCTGCCATCGTCTTGGGGCCTGGCCCTGTCTGAGACATGACGGGTGAAGCTCGACGAGGACGCCACGGCCTCCACTAGCTAGCAATAGTTTCACCATTGGGGTCAATGGCGAACGCCTAGCCTCCTCCGCTAAAGCACTCGTCGATCGCCTTGCACTTGGTGGTGATGGTGTCCTCCGGCGTGCAGGCCGCGGGGAATGGAGGATACGGCACTGTCTAGGGCCACTGCACCTACGGGCGTCGCACTGGACGTACCCCTCGAAGTCATCACCGAGTGTAGTGCCGCTGCCAAATGATCCAATGGTGTTGGCCACCATCAATACCAGCGAGGATGAAGCAATGTCCTTCGCTGCTGCCCGTAGGATGAACAGCGAACCGAGTACGTCCAAATCTCTCCATCTCTATCTAGACGATGGTTAGAACAATGAAGTACTCAATTGAATGAAAACCTACCGTAAGCATGTGCTGATGACTTGTTGAGTATCAACTTCTTCAATGTAAATTGGTAGTAGTTTTTTTTTTATGAAAGAATTGGTATAGGAGATTCGGCAAACAGAGAATGACAGTGAACAATCTTTGTTGATGTGTATTGAATGCGCGGTAGAATGGGTGTGATCCCCTTTTATAGACTAGAAATGATAACCATCAATTATCGATAAGATAGCTGTTGAAGTATAAGTGAATTGCCCTCCCTTCTCCATCAGCTTAGGCTTTTGGATGAATTGGTTAGGGTATGTAGCTCAATGTGATATCAGAGCCAGAAATTACATAAGTCGCCCACAGTATTTCACATTTAAAGCCTAGAGGAGCCTCCACGTGCTGGGAGTGTTGAAGTATAAGTGAATTGCCCTCCCTTCCCCATAAGCTTAGGCTTTTGAATGAATTTGTTAGGGCATGCAGATCAATAACAACAGCGGCCTTGCAGTTTCTTGTCAATGAGATAAAAACCAATAAGTCGTCCACACTATTCCACATTTAAAGCCTAGGGGAGCCTCCACGTGCGGGGAGTGTTGAAGTATAAGTGAATTGCCCTCCTTCCCCATAAGCTTAGGCTTTTGGATGAATTTGTTAGGGCATGCAGCTCAATAACAACAGCAGCTTTGCAGTTTCTTGTCAATGAGATAAAAACCAATAACTATACAACAGTTATTGTCGTAGAGACGTGTTAATTTGCCCATTGTATTAACAGAAAGGAATAATATCATGAAAAAAACAATACTTTCAACACCAACCCTCTCGCTTCTATTGAACGAAAACCTTAGGGAAAAATTCTTTGCAAAGAGAAGTAAGACAAGGAAGTTGTATACTTCTTCGATCAATATGGAATTGGGCATTGGGCCAAGCAGAATGGCATCACTTCCAAATTCCAATCCATTAGATATATAGCATGAGTGGTTTAAACTTCTCCATAATTCAATGGAAAATTTTGCTATAGAGCACTCTAAATTTTGCTATAGAATCACTGACAAGTAAACTTGCCAACAACAGGCACACTCAACACATTGCCAGCACCGGGGCTAGAGAAGAGGGGAGAGGAGCCGGCGATGGTAGCTGGCAGCTTGATGGGATCACGGGACGGCCCGATCTTTTGGTGAGACATGAGGGGATAATATTTCGATCTGGTTGGAGATGCGACCTTGACGATCCAGCTACCAACCTCATAAGGATGACAGCCCGGCAATCGCTAAACCACCAAACCTGCTCGTTATCAACCACGCCAAGAACGCGATTGACCTGACCACAAAGGTCGTTTCCTGCAAGCGATCAAAGAACAAGTAAGAAATAAGATAAACGCAATCTAAAATTATAAATATGGATGAAGCACTTAGATAAATTTGAGGTTCGATAACTCGACTCGGGTGATCTAGTCGACACACGCAAATTCGAGGGGGGACGCACACGAGTCTACCAACACACAACCAAATCTGAGTCTAAACAATGACGGCTACTGAATATATAGCGACGGCTTGGGTTTGGGGCGCTCAACCCTAGGGTTACATGGGCCACGGGCCCAAAGTGGAGGTGGCGCAGCACCCGGCAGATTTTGACGTACTCTTGATTTTGCGATTCATGTTGATTCTGGTAGAATTTGGTCCTCAAACTGAATCCATTGGAAAGCTCTCGTCGTGGGCTTATCCGTGCATACCAAGAACGTCCAAAACGGATTTCGTATGACCGAGTTATGATCATTTTAAGTTGGACTGCTCCTGGTAACCGAACTGAGTTCGTGGACGACGAATTGGGTTTAATCTTTGGTTGGGCCTTGAGCAACATGGGGGTTTGGGCCTGAAGTCGTCGAGGAGGTGGAGATGCACCTTTGTTAAATACGCCTTCAAGTATGGGTGGCGGCCAAAGTGGCGGCCAGAGTGATGGATACCGTAGCATCATGTCCGAAGGTGAAGAAAACCAACTGTGTGGTTTACCTGGCCAAGGTGGGGGCCGATGAAGCCATGTCGATGTAGCCGAAGGAGTGTATACAATGTATTGTCGCCAACGTATCACGATCGTAGTGCAAGAATTAGAGGAAAGAGTGGTGGTCGCATCCATGTGGACGATGTCTTCATCATTCTCCCCTTCTTGAATTGGAGTCGTCCTCGACTTCTTTACATATTCCTGCAAAAGGTTAGTAGAAATAAAGGGTAAAAGAACACGCACATATTTTGAGTAACTAGAGAAATTTAGCATGACATGGATAGAAAGATTGGCATCCTCTAGTTGGCCGCATTCATTTACAACAAAAAATGGTTACATATTGGAGCAAATGTAAACTCGATACACCATATACTCTCCTTTATCATTATTTTTGCCAAAAGCATGTAAACTATTTCTATATAAATATGGCAAATCTGAGTGTTGACAAAGTTTTTCCTCCAAACTATTTAGATCACAACGAACATTGAATTCAATGTAACCTAAAGTATTTTAAAAAGACATTAATTTTTACTCATCTTCGTCGTTTGCAATGTGAAGAACATATCTATTATCTTCACAAGTAATTGGTTCGAAAATAGAAGTTGCATGTTCATTCAGTAGTTGTGGTAATGATACAAGTGAAGCATTTTCACACAACTCTTCTTTATCACAAATAACAATAAGCATATCATCTCTTGGCAAAGGAAAATCTAAAGTGGTTTTCACTAATTGTTGCTCTACAATAACATGAGTAGTGGACAAATTTTGCTCCAGGGCATCACCTTTTTCATTACCTTGTACGATCTCTTCAGTTGATGTAGGTGAAACATCAATTTTTTTATCTTCATTTACACATGTGACAACAATGGTTTCTTCTCTCTTCTTTTTCTCCGTTTCATCCTGCTTCTCTCGACAATGTTTACCCTCCTGCAAATGTTAGCTAGAAGAGGCGATGCAACAATGGGCTTGTCTAATGAAGCTAGAAATTCATTCAACGATTCATTAATCATACTTTTAGCTCTATATGCACATTTCAACAATTGTGAAAGAGAACAATATGTTTTCTCTTTAAAAATCTATTTTCAATTGCCTCTTCATATTCCATTAATCCACTTAGTTTTGATAAGGTCTTGAATTTACGATAGTATTCCTTTACCTTGAATTTACCTTGTTTCAGATATTTCAGGTCAAGATATGCATCTTCGGCATCATAGTCTTCAAACATATCTCTAGGTGGTAATGGAACAAATACGTTGTACTTCTTCATATGATGATGAGAGGTGTAACCTGCCATTGTTAGTAGCAAACAAGAAATACACGGGTATATTCCTATAAACTACTAGGTAGTGGAGTCACTCAAGTCACACCCACTCAAACATTTATCTTGCTCTTACAAGTTCTGACCACACAAACAGGCGGTGCAATTGGTGGCTGGTTTGTGATAATCTGAGTACACGTGGTGGTAAAGCGATAGCAAGATCTATCCCTGTTTGGTTAGTAGTGTGTGGAGCTTGGACAGGCTAGATTTGTAGCAAAAAATATGCAATCATTGAAATCAGAATAGCAAAACTGAATAAATATCCAAAGTACTTGTCAAAGTTGCTGGCCTAAACTCGTTCTTAGAACTAGTTCAAACAAGCGAAAAATACACCAAGTACAAAGGATACAATATGCAAACACTTATGATTTTTTTTCTTCCTTTTTTTTTATGTGGCTCTTTTGTATGCACTTGTCTTTTTCTTTTCTTCTTCTTCTTCTTCTTTTTTTTCACCGACAGATAAAATTGCAACACTGTATTTTTGATCTCTAAAGACAGCGGATCTTTTAACACAGTTTTCAGAGTTTTACCGACTTCAGACGTAAAAACTTACAACTACAAAGTTGTAGATATTTTTCTGCCGTTCAATTTGCATATATGGAAGTCCTAATTTGAAGAAAGGAAGGTTGAGATATGGGCCCCGCAATACTGATTGTCCAGAAATTCTCAGGATGGACAGATTCACGTCAAACGCAAATTTGGGCAAAAAACGGCGTTTCTAGAGCTTCTCACAATGGAAAAAGTTCTAGAGAATTTTCGGGGCTACAATTTAGGATATAAAATTATCCAGATCGGAAAAGATATGATGGAGATATTGTCTCTGGAATAACAGATCCGAAATAACTGCGACCCAATTCAACTCGAATTCACACTAGACCAAGAACTAATCTAAACCAGCAACAAGACTATGACCATGGACAGAAATTCAATAAAGCGAAACTGAAAACGAAAATTGCGAAAGCACAAATTGGCTTGGACAGTGGACGTGACAACGAACTCAAATCTTTTTTGTGGGGCAATTTTCTGTACTTTAGGATGAACATGAACAGATTTAAAACTAATGACAGATGTTCTCACCAGGCAACCGTCGCTCTGATACCAAATGATGGGGACATGGGGCGGCCCAATCTTCTGGTGAGACACGAAGGGATAATTTCGATCTGGTCGGAGAGGCGACCTTGACGATCCGGCTACCAACCTCACAAGGATGACAACCCGGCAATCGCTAAACCACCAAACCTACTCGTTATCAACCATGCCAAGAACGCGATTGACCCGACCACGAAAGTCGTTTCCTGCAAGCGATCAAAGAACAAGCAAGAAACAAGATAAACGCAATCTAAAATTGCGAATATGGATGAAGCACTTGGATAAATTTGAGGTTCGATAACTCGACTCGGGTGGTCTAGTCGACACACGCAAATTCGAGGGGGGACGCACACGGGTCTACCAACACACAACCAAACCTGAGTCTAAACAACGACGGCTACTGAATATATAGTGACGGCTAGGGTTTGGGGAGCTCAACCCTAGGGTTACATGGGCCACAGGCCCAACGTGGAAGTGGCGCAGCACCCGACAGATTTTGACGTCCTCTTGATTTCGCGATTCCTGTTTATTCTAATAGAATTTGGTCCTCAAACTGGATCCATTGGAAAGCTCTCGTCGTGGGCTTGTCCGTGCATAACAAGAACGTCCAAAACGAACTTCGTATGACCGAGTTATGATTATTTTAAATTGAACTGCTCCTGATGGCCGAACTGGGCTCATGGACGATGAATTGAGTTTAATATTTGGTTGGGCCTTGAGAAACATGGGGGTTTGATCTGATGTCGTCGAGAAGGTGGAGATGCGCCTTTGTTAAATACGCCGTCAAGTATGGGTAGCGGCCAAGGTGGCGGCCGGAGTGATGGATACCGTAGCATCATGTCCGAAGGTAAAGAAAACCAACTGTGTAGTCGACCTAGCCATGGTGGGGACCGATGAAGCCATGTTGATGTAACCGAAGAAGTGTATGCGATGAATTATCGCCAACGTGTCACGATCATAGTGTAAGAAGTAGAGGAAGAAGTGGTGGTCGCATCTATGTGAACGATGTCCTCGTCACAGCTGGCAACGTTACCGGCCCCTGACTTCAGCGTGCAAGTGTCTGCTACAAGGTGATGTACCCCATGACGTGGTCGAGACAAGTTTGCATACTAACAAACCCAATGGTGCTTTAATAAAACACAATCAACTCATACTGAGAAATAAGATAATTCATGCTGGAGGATATGGCGACATCAGAGAAAGGAGGGTCTAACAAACCACAAAATTTAAAGCATGTGGGTATACATTAAAAAAGGATAAATTATATATAAGTCACTGCCAAGTTGTGAAATTAGAGATTTACAACTATATATCAATCACATACACCCTCCGTCCCATAATAAGTGTACTTTAAGGCTGTTTTGAAAAAACTAAAGAGGGGTGTATGTAGTAAGGAATCTAGGCTACTTTATAGTGTGGGAGGAGAATAAAGAGGTATTTTATAGTGGTGGGAAAGGAATCTAGGGGTATTTATTATGGTGGAAAAGGAATCTAAAGCTAGAAGGTCACTTATTATGGGACAAGCTCAAAGGCTTAAAAGGACACTTATATTGGGACGGAGGGAGTATAGATCAAGGTCCCACATATCATTACCATATAGAGTGGCAAATATCAAAACTTAGAATTTTGCCGTGGCATCTATTTAAATCAAACGACATGAAGGATAGAGTGACAAAATTGACAGCATAAATTCAGGTGTACCTTCGTAATATGAATTGTCATACGAATAAATTGTAGAACAGGTGAGAGTGAAATGTGCTCCTAACAGCCATGCGCTCCTAAAACTTATTATCAAGTAGAGTATTGAACTTGGGCAAAAAAACACCTATCATCGCCTGTTTAACGAGTTCCTCTCATTTAAAAGATGACATGGTCATCGTCTCCCAAAACTTCTAAACAAAAATTAAAAGTTGCCACATGTAATTAATACAGTTGCCATCCATGAAGAATGTCCAATTTCAGAAATCCATCATATCTATCTTAATTCGAAAATCAGGCACTGGCGGCTTTCAGTGTAGCCTCTGCATCAGGGGATGGTGCTGGCGTCACACCACCTGTAGTTGGCCTGTCAAATTGCAAAAAGAGTTCCGCAATTATCAGTTTTTTCGTTCATTTGAAGGCTGCTGATCGTCATTAGAACGAAATTATGAAACGAAGACACTTACAGTCCAACCATGACTTTGAATGCATCATAAATTCCCCATTGAGCTCCAGTAAGGGTACCGATCATGACAATACGAAGGGGCAGTCCACGAGTGAAAAGGCCCCAGAGGCCAAGCTTTTTAACAGCCTGCAGAATGAAATACATAATAACAACATGTAACCCATCAAAAGGGCCTCACGCAAAATAGCAAAGCATCTTAAGGAGGCAATAATAAGTAGTATAATCTTACATCACCCACTGTAGCACCCTTTGCATTGTTCAGGAAAGAGACCAAGTTATCAGCTGGGTGAGAAACAACAGCACAGAACACACCAGCGACATAACCACCAGCAAAGCTGATACCCAATTGGAAAGGCTTGCTGCACTCTGACTTTGGAATTGGAACAGCATGCTTGTAGATAAGTTCAACAATAGTCTCAAAGGAAGCAAACTTCATCATTGTGTCTGAAATTATATTGAGAATGGTATATATATAAATAAACAGCTAATAAAAGCCCAAAGAATTTAACGCCAATGCCAAATTGACACAAAAGTAGTATGCAGTTAAGTAGTTTTTAAAAGTTCATTTCCCATAGTTTTGTGCAGAAAATGTTTAAATCGCCACAACATCAACTCATCAAGAAGACATAATTACAATTTGAAGTTCATTACCAATGCACATATCTGTTATGTAATATCAAATACTACCTCCGGTCACAAAAAGAAGTCGATGTTCACTTTTGAACAACCCTTTGACCATTCATCTTATTCAAAAATTTAGTTCAAATATGTAAAAATATAAGTAATACTTAAAACACATTTAATAATAAACCAAATCATAACAAAATAAATAATATTTATATAACTTTTTTGAATAAAACGAATGGTCAAAGGCGTGTCCAAAAGTCAACGGCGACTTCTTTTTGTGACCGGAGGGAGTAGGATGATGAACTTGAGTATGAACATTTCAATATATGTAGCTAGTATAGCAATGTGGAATAGCACGATAACTTTCACATCTACACTTTAAAAAGTAGTGATTGAAACCAGACCAGTAACCGAACCGGTCAAGGCTTCGTTTTCACTGGTTCACGATTGAACCAGCAATCGACGATAGCTGTGAGTTTGACATCGTCATTTAATTTCAGCAAGTCCAGAAATCAATGGATGTTGGAAGTTTGATAACATATTTAACAGTCATTCCACAAAAATATCATCATCACCTCACATAAAAACTAGTTGGTACTAGATACAGATTATCTATTTTGTAAGTCATATGAATAGAACGTTGGCAAGTGCAAGTGTATTATATCACATATGGTTTGAAATGGGAGGAACAGTGTCATACATGATGGAAATGGAACTAATATATGAGGCTAACCAATATACTGCCATACTTGTGGGAATTTCGACTAAATCTGATTGAGGAAGAAAATAATTTGAAGCAGAAAAAAGCTGTCAAATCCAAGATAATCATAATCAGATGCAGAGTATGAAATGACAAAATATGAGATTAATATAATGAGTCAACCATTGAATGTCTAAATAGGCATCAACTACGCAGTGTATAGTAGGTTCAATACTAATGGAGGCAGCATTCATGTGAAGGATGCATGGAAACAAAAGATACAGTGACTCAGAAAGAATGAACCACTGACAGACCAATCAAGACATGACAGCCAATAGGAAGACAAATCAGAAAGATGAAATTTACTTACAAGGAATTTGACGACCCCATAGAGGAACAATTCCCTTGTAAAGCCTGCAATTTAGAAAATAAAATATTGTTACATCGCCAACAGAGATTTTATTAGATTACATAAGTGAAATGTGACCAAAAAAAAAACCGAAGATTCAATTACCCCAAGGCACCCTCAGATCTAACAAACTTGGGGAGCCCATCACTAAGACCACGAGCAAATCCAGGCTGTGTCTGCACACGGACCTTAACAGCTTCGAAGGGGCACAGAGCCACATCAGCAATTACTTCAGCAGAAGCTGACCCAGCAAGATATATCAGGGTCTTGTATTTCTGAGCATACTCAGGTCCTGCCATATCTGAATAGTACTTCTTAAAAAACTCATAGAATCCAAACTTGCAAGCCCCCTGAGCACTGTAACCAAGCAGGGTGGGAACCCATCCCCTGAAAAAGCCCCTAATTCCTTGCTCTTTGGCCAGTATTCCGAACCCAGATGTGATGCTCTTGTATTTTGCTGGATCAATCTGGAACATTCACCAAAACATTCATGCCAAAAATTATATAATAACATGCAACACAAAATGTGTATGTAATAACACAACTTACAATACAACTCTACGTTAAAGATGTATGTAGATACCCATTGTTCTGCGCAAACCGAATACTCATGCTGATAATGCTACCACGTTAATTTAGGAAAAATCATCAATGGACTCATTGATATCATGCAGCAGGCTGACCAGGATTTGAAATTTTAGTTTCACATACAAATCTAGTTATGAATGAACGGACAAATAGCTACAAATTCATGAAAATACAATTACAATTCAATAACACAACAGTTAAAAGGTGTGCATACTACTCCTACAGCATAACAATAACAGGTTCATCCATGACGAACATCAGACAATTAAGCAAGAACTGCATGTCGGCAACGAGCACACATGAATCAGAGATCTACATAACTCACATTCAACCGTGCAAAGCAGCAACGCTCGGCTACAAGCCACCGGATCTAACCAAATCCACCTCCGATCCGAAACCACTAGGTGGGAGGGGCACCCATCGCGATGGATCTACGTTCTCACCTGCATGTTGCACTTGACGAGGTCGAGCGGCGTGACGGCCATGTGGGTGAGCCCGCAGCTGGCGATGCCTCCGGCCGTGCAGGCGGCGTAGAACGCCGATGAGTACATCTCGATCTTCTCCTTAGGCGCCTGGACCACGAACGGCGCGCCTCCCGAGGACCAAGCCCCGGCCCCAGCCGCCGCCGGGGGCGAGGCGGGGAGGCGGGCGGCGCCGGCGGCCGCCGCGAAGGACGACTGCTCAGCCGTCGAGTAGAGGAAGCTGGGGAGGAGCCACTCGCGGGAGCGATCGGAGAGCGCCATCGCCGCCGAGATTCGGAGGTGGCTTGCGGCGTCGCGCTCGTGGACTCGGGTTCCCGTGGATTTGACGCGCGGTGGTGGCTTCCAGAGTTCCAGGTCTCCAGGCGGGGTAGCGAAGCGACTGATCACTTTCGGTGCCCACGCTGCTAGTGGGCCCTATGTGCAATGGGACCCAGCGGCAGTGACTGTATTCTTCGTGGAATTGTCTTCTGCGTTTGGTCCTCGCTTGTGATTGGTTTGTTGGTGCGACGACGGTGCTCGCCTGCTCGGTGCATGCGATTGTACTTGTAGGCCGTGTGGCCCACTCCCACCGGCCATGTCCATGGAAAAAACTGCCCAAGCGCTGTGTTCGCCCACCGCCCTGTGGCTGTGGGCCCGATTTGTCAGGACAGAGGCCACGGCCTTCGGCTTGTCGTCGCCGTCGCCGGCGGTGGCGAGTGGCCGGGCGGCAGCTGTGCCCAGCGCGCGCCGGCACACGTAGCACCAGTACAGCCTCCACCTCCGCCGCCGTGGCCACGGCCAGCCGCCGTTCTCGCTCCCGGCCGACATGGCAGGCCCCAGGTATCAGCTGGCCTATATCTAGCTACCTCCTCCTCGCCGTGGTGCTTATAGCTAGCGAGATGATTCAACGAATGGAATTGACGTTTGATCATTCAAGACACCGTCTCCGCCTGAAGCCGGGAAGGAATGGCTTCACCCGGAGACGAATCCGATTCCGGCTTGCGGCGCGCGTCAAGCAACTAGGGGTGAAAACGGTTCAGATCCGGTCGGATAGTAGGTCATACCGTATCCTATCCTTAAATTTTCTATCGGATACCGGTTCGGATACGGTTAGCATAAAAATCGGTTCGGATGCGGGTGCGGAAACGGTTACTTTCGGACGGATAGAAAACGGATATCGGTTATTTTACAGACGGATTAAAAACGGATACCGGATACTAAATCGGTTAGCACATAATTTGTATGCAATTAAAACATGCGATAAGAATAATCTAACTAACACATGTTTATAACACATAATTCATTACAATAATGTATTTAATAACGTACTCCCTCCGTATCAAAATATTTGACGCTTTTGACTTTTGCACAAACGTTTGACCATTCGTCTTATTCAAAAAATTAGCACAAATATGTAAAAAAATAAGTCGTACTTCAAATATATTTAATGATAAAATAAATCATAACAAAATAAATGGCATTTGTATAAATTTTTTGAATAAGACGAATGGTCAAACATTTGTGCAAAAGTTAAAAGCGTCAAATATTTTGATACGGAGGGAGTATGTTATTAAATACATTATTGTAATGAATTATGTGTTATAAACATGTGTTAGTTAGATTATTCTTATCGCATGTTTTAATTGCATACAAATTATGTGCTAACCGATTTAGTATCCGGTATCCGTTTTTAATCCGTCTGTAAAATAACCGATATCCGTTTTCTATCCGTCCGAAAGTAACCGTTTCCGCACCCGCATCCGAACCGATTTTTATGCTAACCGTATCCGAACCGGTATCCGATAGAAAATTTAAGGATAGGATACGGTATGACCTACTATCCGACCGGATCTGAACCGTTTTCACCCCTAGTTGCTTGACGCGCGCCGCAAGCCGGAATCGGATTCGTCTCCGGGTGAAGCCATTCCTTCCCGGCTTCAGGCGGAGACGGTGTCTTGAATGATCAAACGTCAATTCCATTCGTTGAATCATCTCGCTAGCTATAAGCACCACGGCGAGGAGGAGGTAGCTAGATATAGGCCAGCTGATACCTGGGGCCTGCCATGTCGGCCGGAAGCGAGAACGGCGGCTGGCCGTGGCCACGGCGGCGGAGGTGGAGGCTGTACTGGTGCTACGTGTGCCGGCGCGCGCTGCGCACCGTCTCGTCGCCGACCTCCGACGTCTTCTGCCCGCGCTGCTTCGGCCGCTTCCTCCACGAGATCGACCCGCCGGTGCCGCGCGGGCCGGTGTACCCGCCGCCGGAGGATCAGTTCCTCCAGCCGCCGTTCCTCCCGTACGAGGGACCGCCCCGCTGGGTCATCTACGCCGGCCCGGCCGACGCCCCGCCGCCCCCTCTCCGCCGGCTACCGTCCCCGCCGCCGGCGCCGGGGATGCGGATGCCGGACGACGACGACGACGGCAACCCACCGGCCATGGACCCGGGGCGACGGTACTTCACCGACCTCAGCGCCCTCATCGAGGAGCTCACGCAAGACGACCGTCCCGGACCGCCGCCGGCGCCGGAGTCGGCGATCGACTCGCTCCCGATGGTGAGCGTCTCGCCGGCGAACCTGTCGGACGGCTCGCAGTGCGCGGTGTGCAAGGAGGAGTTCGAGCTCGGGGACGCGGCGCGCGAGCTGCCGTGCAAGCACGCGTACCATTCCGACTGCATCGTGCCGTGGCTCCGGCTCCACAACTCCTGCCCGGTGTGCCGGAAGGAGCTGCCGCCTCCGGCCGGCGAGTCTCCCGGCGGCGGCGAAAGGAGCGGAGAGAGCGAGACGCTGGGGCCAGTGATGGCCGGCTGGGGGCCGCTGGCCTGGCTCTCAATGCTGCAGGAGCCGTACATGAACGGTCCGGATCACGGGCGGCGCGGCAGGGGTGAAGCGGACGGCGGCGATGACGCCGGTGGTGGTGCAGCTGGAATCCCGACGATCATGCACTCTTTTGTTCTCGTCGCTGCTTGCTTCTTCTTCCTCTCGTTCTTTGTTTGAGAAGTGACCGTTCTGGAGCAACAACCAACAAGAGATCATATACAAGCGCACACGTACCAGCATATACAGCTTCGCGCGGCACGATTTGTTATGCAACGAGCCAAGGCGAGAAGGATTCTGTAGCACCCAATTATATTATGTACATGCTCGGACCCACCGATCTACAAAATACCTTCATCCTTCAAGTTATGTAAGTTCACACTGCCCATGAACCACTGCAATCAAAACTTCAACGTGCAGTGTCCTCAATTAAACAATTAAGTCAAATTGTTTATCGTTGTTTAGATGTTAAGTAGCGGTCATTGCATCATTAATTGAAAGCGCAGGGGAACATATCCTGTGCTTATGGGACATTAGTGTACGCATGGAAACATTTAAATCTGAATCGTCCAACTCCCATCCTAGCCTCGGATGCCAGTGACACACGAAGATAAAACCGGTTTAAAATAAAACCTAATTGGTTGTCTAGTCCACCAATCGGTCGGTCGGTCACTAGTGTAAACAGCGATTCGCATACGTGATGTCACGCTAACGTCATGTCTTCATTAACCTTTGGATAGGGCACATCTGCGGGAAAGAATTGGGTCGTGGCAACGTTATGGGGCTCGGTTCGAGTTATTGGGCTTTCTGGAATTGTCGTGAGAATGCACATCTACATGTATAGGTTTCGTGCCTGAAGACGCAGGTCGTGGCAGCGTGACGAGAGGCGACGGAGCTAGCCTCGGGGAGATAGCGACATGGTGTTCAAGCCGTCTCGAGCTATGCTAACGGGGCACGAGCAACAAAGAGATCAGGGGGAACTCAACGTGGCGTCAACGAGGCCAGGGAAGTCATGGATCAAGCCATCAATGAGGATGCCAAACAAGGTAGGCGGCACACTCCACTTGTGGTTCGACGGCGACGTCTAAGAGGAAGTAGGGGTGGTCACCAGGAAGCTGTAGCCAAACGTGGTGGCTTGGAGATGGCGCCGTCAGCGAGAAATCAGAAAGGGGGTAGAGGCAGCCGGCGATAGAGAAGAAGGTCCCCCACAAGCTACAGTGCATCAAAAATCCAATCAAGTGCGGTGGGATCTAGAGGAGGAGGCGAAGTGATGCAGGGCAGTGGCGGTGGTCGGAATTCATTGGGCCGTGCTGGCGGCGATGACGGTGCTCAGCCAATATAGAGAGATGGGGAAGAGAGGGGAATGGAGAGCAGGGTGCTCGACTCTGCACCTAATAGGCGATGGGAGGGGAGGCAATGGACGAGGCTGAGTCGGGTGTGTCGAGCTGAAGCGCATACTCTGCAGTACTGCACCGTGCAGTATTGCCACTGAAGACACACTCAGGTCTAGTGGGCACCCCCAACGAGGTCTAATGCCAGCAGACCCTATCCGACAGCCACAACCATAACAAAAAAGACTCCAAAACATAAGCCACTCAAGACACTCCGGTCCGATGGCTGCCAGACCCAGCTCAGTGGACTTCAGAGAAAACACACTCCCAAGTCCACTCCACCGAACCTAGTCCCGTGAGCAGAAAAACAAATAAAAAGATGGAGAGCCCTAATTCCGACTACCCCTATGACCCACAACTTCCCTCTAACTTATCATACATTCAACCTAGGGCTAAGAGGACAAGATAAAAAAAAACTCGGTGTACGACACGAAAACTCTAGATACGACGAAATCATCTATACTCGGACCTCTCTCGAAAATACAACAAAAAGAAAACAAAAACTTTAAAGCTACTAAGCAACCTTTTGCTACTCTCGAGTCATTACTTTGCCTTCCAGTCTTCCAGAGTCTATCTTTGCTTAATGATACACTAATAAATAGGATTCTCTACTCTCGAGCAACTGCTTTGCCTCCCATAGTCTATCTTTGCTTAATGATACACTAATCAACAGGATTATGAGGAAACCAAGAACGCTCTAGCGATGATTCGATCACGCCATCAATACCCAAACCAAACCAATCTAAAATAGGAGATCCAAAATTTCAAATTGAGAACCCGAGATGCTAACAGTATGGATCATTGTTTATATTTCTTCTTCAATTCGTGGCACTACAGGATTTTCTTGGCCTGCCAATGTGGGCTACCATTGTTCAACATCACATGTAGATCTAGATCCCACATATCTTTACCATATAGAGTGACAAATCTCAAATCTTAAAATTTTGCAAAGACATCTATCTAAATCAATCACACGATAATATGAAGGGTAATGTGACAGCGTTGACAGCATAAATTCAGGTATACCTTCAGAATATGAAGGGTAGAGCAGTGTCATACCAATAAATTGTAGAACAGGTGAGAGCATAACATGTGCTCCGAATAGTCATGCGCTCCTAAAACTTATTACATATCAAGTATTGAACTTACACTTGGGCAAAAAAAAACTATCATCGCCTGTTTAATGAGTTCCTCTCATTCAAAAGATGACATGGTCATCCTCTCCAAAAACTTCTAACAAAAATTTAAAGTTGCCTCACGTAATCAGTACAGTTGGCATCCATGAAGAATGACCAATTTCAGAAATCCATCATAGCAATCTTAATTGGAAAATCAGGCACTGGCGGCTTTCAGTGTAACCTCTGCAGCAGGGGATGGTGCTGGCGTCACCCCACCTGTAGTTGGTCTATCAAATTGCAAAAGGAGTTCCACATTTATCAGTTTTTTAATTCATTTGAAGGCTGCTGATTGTCATTAATGAAATTATGAAAAGAACACTTACAGTCCAACCATGACTTTAAATGCATCATAAATTCCCCACTGAGCTCCAGTAAGGGTACCTATCATGACAATACGAAGGGGCAATCCACGAGTGAAAAGGCCCCAGAGGCCAAGCTTTTTAACAGCCTGCGGAATTAAAATACAAAATATCAACATGTAACCTATCAAAAGGACTTCAAAAGCAAAATAGCAAAGCATCTTAAGGAGGCAATAAGTGGTATAATCTTACATCACCCACTGTAGCACCCTTTGCATTGTTCAGGAAAGAGACCAAATTATCAGCTGGGTGAGAAACAACAGCACAGAACACGCCAGCGACATAACCACCAGCAAAGCTGATACTCAATTGGAAAGGTTTGCTACACTCTGACTTTGGAATTGGAACAGCATGCTTGTAAATAAGTTCAACAATAGTCTCAAAGGAAGCAAACTTCATCATTGTGTCTGAAATTATAGTGAGAATATTTAATGGTGAACAGAAATAACAATATAATATAAATAAACAGCCAATATAAGCTCAAGGAATTTGACCCAAATGCCAAATTGAAGCAAAAATATTATGTAATAAAGTAAATTTTAAAAATTTATATCCCTGAGTCTTGAGTAAAACAATGTTTAAATCACCACAACATGAAGAAAACATAATTATAATGAAGTCCATTACCAATGCACATATCTGTTATGTGAAAATATGATGATCTTGAGTACGAACATTTCGATATATTATAGGTAGTACAACAATGTGAAATAGCTGGGTAGCTTTCACATCTCCACGTTACATTTTAGAAACATTCCAGGCAATCATAACTGCTATGCCAATTAAATACTTGGGAATTGACTAAGGTTTCTTTCATCATAATATATTCATATCAATTGAATTGTTTTGAACATAGTTCAATAAAGATATGCATATGAGAACACATCAATCACCACATAGTTCTCAGACGGCAGTGTCACCCCTTAGGCCTCCCCCATCTCTCCACAATCTGCGTCAGAGCAGGAGCTCTTGAGACCGCCAAGTCGCTGTCTAAGCCCCAAATCTGCACAACATCGGCCGCCATCTCCAGCAGTACACCAGCATCACCATCTTTCGAACCCCTGTTTCTAGGTCAGCCTTTTCTCTCCTGCGTTCCTCTTCCTCCCTTATCTTCTTCCACTGCTGCCCTCCCTGCCCCTCCTCTAGTTTGCTTCCACAAGACCACAACTGCTCTAATTGCTGCCGTCTGGAGCACTGGACTGTTGGGCAGCAGCTGGTTGGGAATGAGGAATGGGTAGTGGAAGAAATTATGATTGAAGGGTGAGGAGAGATATGCGCCTGGTAGGTTACGTGGGCAGTGGGCAGGGTGTGAAATGGACTAGAATAAAATAGTGTTTCAGATGAGGAAATAACTAGATTACCTAGGCACATAAGCCATATCTGTCGTCCTAAGAGATCGTAATGTGAGTACGGCATCACCTCACCCGCCTTAGACGCCTAAAGGGTGTGAAGGTAGTCTGGCGCCGCACCTTGCCTTACCACCCTAATAATCATGTAGATCGCTGAATAGGGCTAAATGGCAGCGGGGAGCTACTGCCTAGGACCACACTAAGTTAAGGTAATTCACATGATAGGTTTTGGCTGTTAGAGATGTATTGGGCTGTGTATATGGACCTAGCCCGTCTCTTTACTGTATTAGGGTTTTCTAGCCTTTTCCCTTTTTGCCCTTGTACTCTGTATATATACTGGCCCTTTGACCCCTATATGAATACAAGAGCTATTCCTAACATGGTATCAGAGCATAGGTTAGGGTTAGGTTATTCTAATCCTCTCTCCGTCGACCTTGTCTTCTGGTGGCCGCTCTCCAATTCGGTGAAGGTCGCTGCTGTTTGCCGTTCATCGGCCGTCGGCGGCGTTTTCTCCTTCCACCGATCCAGGCCGTCGCCACCATTGCACGCCTTGTCATCGTTCGTAACTCCGATCCAGATCGTGGTTGTCCGCTCCTCCGCGCCGATCCGGATCTGCTTCCGCAGCTGTCGACCTCCTACGCGTCACCGTCGGCCGTCGGCTTTCTCCGCGCCGCCGCCGGCTCTTTGCGTCGCCACCGGAGGCTCTCTCTCTCTTCGCGCCTCCTCTGTGCCGGCCTTTTTTACGCGCCGCCGCTTGCCAGGCCGCCGCGCCGGGGTAGCCCGCCACCGCTGTCCCTCCTCCGCGCCGACCTCCTTCGCGCCGGGGTAGCCCGCCGTTGCCGCCGTCCTCTTGCTGGGCCACCGCTGCCGATGTTTGGGTGTGTCGGTGCGTGTGTTGGTGCAGAGTAAGTTGTGTGAGTCTGGTTCGGTGTGAGTGGTTGGTTTTGTGTAAAAAAAAATTCAAAAAAAAATTTGTCGTCGGGAACTGTTTTTGTTCCTCGGTGCCCCATGCTTTTTGATGGGCTCAATTATCAGGATTGGGCCCAGCACATGCGTGGACAGCGCCTCTAGGATTTTCTTACGGGCGAGCTTCCATGCCCGCCGCGTCCTGCTCCCCCGCAATACCAATAGCTCCTGTAATGTCAGATAAAAGAGGGGTCGGCGTAGCAACAGAAACACCAAAATCCTCAAGTAACCAACGCAGCCAGGTAACCTCTGTCGTCAATAGAGCCCGCCGTTGCCGCCGTCCTCTTGCTGGGCCGCCGCTGCCGATGTTTGGGTGTGTCGGTGCGTGTGTTGGTGCAGAGTAAGTTGCGGTGTGAGTCTGGTTCGGTGTGAGTGGTTGGTTTGGTGTAAAAAAAAATCAAAAAAAAATTTGTCGTCGGGAACTGTTTCTGTTCCTCGGTGCCCCGTGCTTTTTGATGGGCTCAATTATTAGGATTGGGCCCAGCACATGCGCATTCACATGCGTGGACAGCGCCTCTGGGATTTTCTTACGGGCGAGCTTCCTTGCCCGCCGCGTCCTGCTCTCCCGCAATACCAATAGCTCCTGTAATGTCAGATAAAAGAGGGGTCGGCGTAGCAACAGAAACACCAAAATCCTCAAGTAACCAACGCAGCCAGATAACCTCTGTCGTCAATAGAGCCATAGCCCGCAACTCAGTCTCTGCACTAGAACGAGAAACTGCCTTCTGCTTTTTAGTCTTCCAAGCAATGAGAGAATCACGAAGAAAAACACAATAAGCGGAAAGAGAGCAGCGATGAGAAGGATCCCCAGCCCGGTAGCATCAGAATAAGCACGAAAGTGTAAAGAGTTGAAGCGAGGAAAGAAAAAACGACGAGAGATAGTGCCACGCAAGTAGCGCAAGACACGAAGGAGATGACTATAGTGGAGCTAAGTAGGAGCAGAGACAAACTGACTCAGAATATAAACAGCATAAGAGATATCGGGACGGGTGACACCAAGATAGACAAGACTACCAACAAGATGACGATACCGAGTAGGATCCGATAGGGTTCGCCATCGATTGTTCAAAGCTGAAGATTTAACTCCATAGGAGTCTCAGCCACGCGATCATCTGTGAGAGAAGCCCAATCAAGAAGATCCCCAATATACTTCTTTTGAGATAGAAAGATACCCTGCGACGTAGAGGTAACCTCTATCCCAAGAAAATAACGAATGGGACCCAAATTAGACATGCGAAATTGCTCATTGAGACGAGCCTTGACAAAATCAATAAACTGAGAATCATCACCAGTACTGATCATGTCATCGACATAGAGCAGAAGAAGAGTGCGTCCACGAGATGAGGTGTGGACAAACAACGCAGGATCATGATCGCTGATAGAAAAGCCAACAGCAGTAACCACTGCAAAGAAACGCTGAAACCAAGACCTGGGAGCTTGTTTAAGCCCATATAAAGCACGACGAAGGCGAAAAACCTTATCATCAGAAACAAAATATCCAGATGGAGGCCGCATAAAACCTCTTCATACAGTTCTCCATTAAGAAAGGCATTTTGAACATCAAGCTAATAGGCCACGTACGAACAGAGGCCACAGCAAAGAGCGTCTTGATAGTGGTCATGTGAGCCACAGGAGCATAGGTCTCATCATAATCAACACCAGGCTCCTGCTGAAAATCACGAGCCATAAGACAAGCCTTATAACGCTCAAGAGAACCGTCAGAGCGAGTCTTGATCATGTAAACCCACTTGCAAGTAATGGGACAAACATGGGACGGAAGAGAGACAATTTCCCAAGTTCCATTACGCTCAAGCGCAGAAATCTCCTCGGCCATCGCATGCTGCCACTCAGGATGAATGACAGCATCACGATAAGAAACTGGCTCAGCAGAGGCAGCACCGGCAAAACCAAAACGCTCAGGAGGTTGAATAGAGTGACGATCACGAAGAACATATGGCTGGGAAATAGAAGCTGACTCCTCAGAGGATGAGGCAACAGGAGAAACCTCAACCGGATGCTGACAGCGAGTGTAAAAGAAAGGATGAGGAATAAAATCAGGTGAAACTGATGGAGGAGAGATAGTTGGCTCGGTAGGAGGAAGGAACACTAGACGCAGGAGGAAGAGAATCAGTGGACTCAGAATGCTGAGAAGACGTGTGAGACACTGGAGGAGGTGGAATAGGAAGAGAAGAAATGGGAGTGCCTGGAAAAGTTAGAAAAGAGAGGGATTCGACAGTAGAGGATGGAAAAGAAGGACGCGGATAGAAAGAACGAGATTCGTCAAAGATGACGTCCCGAGAAATCCGCATCCGACGACCAGTATGATCCCAACAACGATAGCCCTTGTGCTCATCACTATATCCTAGAAAAACACACTCAACTGACTGGGTGGTCAGTTCAGTGCGTTCACGAGGAGCAAGAAGAACATAGCAGACAGACCCGAAAGATCAAAGATCAGAGTAGTCTGCTGGATGTCCAGAAAGACGCTCTATAGGAATACCACCTTGAAGAGCAGAAGAGGGCTGAAGATTGATGAGATGACAAGCAGAAGAGACAGCCTCAGCCCAAAAGTGAGGTGGAACAGAAGAAGCAATCATGAGTGCACGAGAGGTTTCAAGAAGATGACGACGTTTACGCTCAACCACACCATTTTGAGCATGGGCACCAGGACAAGAGAACTGAGACAGAGTGTCCTGCTCAGCAAGAAAACTACGAAGATGCCCAGAAAGATACTTCCTTGTAGAGTCAGCTCGAAAAACACGAATAGCGGAGTCAAACTGAGTACGAATCTGGTGGCAAAATTTTTATAGATAGACAAAACCTCACTACGAGAAGACATAAAATATATCTAAGTGTGGCAAGAAAAATTATCTATGAAAATGATGTAATATTTATGACCATCTTTTGACACAAAAGGGGCTGGACCCCAGACATCAGAATGAACAAGATCAAATGGACGAGCTGACACACTCATTAGAAGGATAAGGGAGTTACACCTATTTGCCTCATCCTCTGAGGAGTCAGCTTCTACTTCCCAGCCATATGCTCTTTGTGATCGTCGCTCTATTCGACCTCCTGAGCGTTTTGGTTTTGCCGGTGCTGCCTTTGCTGAGCCAGTTTCTTATCATGACGTTGTCATTCATCCTGAGTGGCAGTATGCGATGGCCGAGGAGATTTCTGCGCTTGAGCGTAATGGCACTTGGAAAATTGTCTCTCTTCTGTCCCATGTTCGTCCCATTACTTGGAAGTGGGTTTACAAGATCAAGACTCGCTCTGACGGCTCTTTCCCCTTATTATGTTTTCTTAGTGATTCTTTGATTGCTTGGAAGACTAAAAAGCAGAAGGTAGTTTCTCGTTTCAGTGCAGAGGCTGAGTTGTGGGCTATGGCTCTATTGACGACAGAGGTTACCTAGTTGCGTTGGTTACTTGAGGATTTTGGTGTTTCTGTTGCTACACCGACCCCTTTTTTATCTGACAGAACAAGAGCTATTGGTATTGCCACGGATCCGGTGAAGCATGTGCTCACCAAACATATTGGTGTTGATACTTCTTATATGAGATCGCAGGTTCAGAAGCAGGTTGTGTCTCTTCAGTATGTGCCTTCAACGGATCAATTGGCAGATTTCTTCACAAAGGCACAAACTCGACAACATCATTATTTTTCTCTCCAAACTCAGTGTTGTTGATCCACCATGAGTGGGGTTAGAGATGTATTGGGCTGTGTATATGGGCCTGACCCGTCCCTTTACTGTATTAGGGTTTTCTAGCTTTTTTCCTTTTTGCCCTTGTACACTGTATATATACTGGCCCTTTGGCCCCCATATGAATACAAGAGCTATTCCTAACATTGGTGAACAAAATGGAAAATGAAAAAAGTACAATTGAATTTTGGTTATTGTATATATAACCGCACCGTTGGATATTTCAATGGTAAGACCGACTAATCAAAACATTATAGCCAATAGGAATAGACAAATCAGCAGATGAAATTTACTTACAAGGAATTTGACGACCCCATAAAGGAACAATTCCCTTGTAAAGCCTGCAATTTAGAGAAAAAAATATTGTTACATCGCCAACAGAGATTTCATTAGATTACATAAGTGAAATGTGATAGAAAAAAAAACGAAGATTCAATTACCCCAAGGCACCCTCAGATCTAACGAACTTGGGGAGCCCATCGCTAAGACCACGAGCAAATCCGGGCTGTGTCTGCACACGGACCTTAACAGCTTCGAAGGGGCACAGAGCCACATCAGCAATTACTTCAGCAGAAGCTGACCCAGCAAGGTATATCAGGGTCTTGTATTTCTGAGCATACTCAGGCCCTGCAATATCTGAGTAGTACTTCTTAAAGAACTCATAGAATCCAAACTTGCAAGCCCCCTGAGCACTGTAACCAAGCAGGGTGGGCACCCATCCCCTGAAAAAGCCCCTAATTCCTTGCTCTTTGGCCAGTATTCCAAACCCAGATGTGATGCTCTTGTATTTTGCTGGATCAATCTGGAATATTTCACCGAAACTTTCATGCCAAAAATTATATAATACCATTCAACACAAAATGTATATGTAATAACAAAACTTACAATACAACTCTACGTTAAAAATTTATATAGATACCCATTGTTCTCCACTAACCGAATACTCATGCTGACCATGTTATCACATTAATTTAGGAAAAATCATCAATGGATTCATTGATATCATGCAGCAGGCTGACCAGGATCTGAAATTTTAGTTTCACATACAAATCTAGTCATGAATGAACAGACGGAAAAGCAAAAAGGTCAACAGGTCAGGTTTTACTACAATTACTTGAAATGCGTTTGGATAATATCCTTTTTCGATTGGCAGATCTAACGAACTTGGGGAGCCCATCGCTAAGACCACGAGCAAATCCAGGCTGTGTCTGCACACGGACCTTAACAGCTTCGAAGGGGCACAGAGCCACATCAGCAATTACTTCAGCAGAAGCTGACCCAGCAAGGTATATCAGGGTCTTGTATTTCTGAGCATACTCAGGCCCTGCAATATCTGAGTAGTACTTCTTAAAGAACTCATAGAATCCAAACTTGCAAGCCCCCTGAGCACTGTAACCAAGCAGGGTGGGCACCCATCCCCTGAAAAAGCCCCTAACTCCTTGCTCTTTGGCCAGTATTCCAAACCCAGATGTGATGCTCTTGTATTTTGCTGGATCAATCTGGAATATTTCACCGAAACTTTCATGCCAAAAATTACATAATACCATTCAACACAAAATGTGTATGTAATAAAAAAATTTACAATACAACTCTAAGTTAAAAATTTATATAGATACACATTGTTCTCCACTAACCGAATACTCATGCTGACCATGCTATCACATTAATTTAGGAAAAAACATCAATGGATTCATTGATATCATGCAGCAGGCTGACCAGGATCTGAAATTTTAGTTTCACATACAAATCTAGTCATGAATGAACAGACGGAAAAGCAAAAAGGTCAACAGGTCTGGTTTTACTACAATTACTTGAAATGCGTTTGGATAACATCCTTTTTCGATTGGACATGGCTTCAACCATTCCTGAGGCCCGGCAATTAGTTAACCATAGACATATTTTAGTTAATGATCGTATAGTAGATATACCAAATAGCTACAATTTCATGAAACTACAATTACAATTCAATAATACAACAGTTAAAAGGTGTGCATATCAGACAACGATAACAGATAACAGATTCATCCATGACGAATATCAGGCAGACAATTAAGGAAGAACTGCAAGTCGGCAACGAGCACACATGAATCAGAGATCTACATCACACTTTCGACTATCCTAACCAGCAAGGCTTGACCACAAGCCACCATATCTAACCAAATCCACCGCCGATTCGAAACAGTGATGGGGAGGGGCACCCATTTAAGCGCTGCATCCAATCTACCTCCTCACCTGCATGTTGCACTTGACGAGGTCGAGAGGCGTGACGGCCATGTGGGTGAGCCCGCAGCTGGCGATGCCTCCGGCCGTGCAAGCGGCGTAGAACGCCGGCGAGTACATCTCGATCTTTTCCTTGGGAGCTTGGATCACGAACGGTGCGCCACCCGAGGCCCCGGCCCCCGCCGGGGGCGAGGCGGGGAGGCGGGCGGTGCCGGCGGCCGCCGCGAAGGACGACCGCGAGGCCGTCGAGTAGAGGAAGCTGGGGAGGAGCGACTCGCGGGAGCGATCGGAGAGCGCCATCGCCGCCGAGATTCGGAGGTGGCTCCTGCTCTTCGGCGATGCTGTCTGCGCTCTCAACTCGCGTTTGCGTCGATTGGACAAAGCGAAATGGAAACGCGAAGGAGTGGCAGAGTTTGAAGTCCGCACCTCGCGTCCGCGGTCCGAACTTGGACGGACGCTCCGTAAAGCTGGCCAACGGGCCGAACCGGGGCAACGGGCTGTGGTCTCGGCCCAGGTTCGGTTCATACAGTGAACCGAACAGAATTGAGCCGGCCGGTTTTTTATTAGCTGGTTTATTTTATTTAAAATATATTTAAAATTAAGAAAACTATTATATTTCTCAAATATACATTATAAATTAAATAAATATAATATTTATCATAAGAAAACATGTATAGAATACATATATTGAATTAAATTAATATACACAGTAGCGAACTAAACAGGGTCGAACCGAACAGAACCAAGCCACCACTATGTGAACTGAACCGGGCCGACCCGACAGGCCGAGGTGCCGGCCTAGGTTCGGTTCGGTTCATCGAACCGGGTTCGGTGAATAGTGTGGGCTGGCCCGGTTCGGGTCAGCCAGCCCAGCCCGTTTGGCCACCTCTAACGCTCCGTCGGCACCACAAGGGAAATTTACTCATTTAACCCCGATGCCAATATGCCACTCAATTCGCACGTCGCTTCATCTGCTGTTACCTTCAGACCTGGCCAACGGGCTGGCCCGGATCGACACGATTCGGATTCGGTCGGCCCGGTTCAGTTTTCGTCCCGGTTAATATGCGAACCGGGCCAAACGAACCAAAGTGCCGGGAGGTGAGCCCAGGTTCGGTTCACCGACTGAACCGAACGAACCGGGCCAAATCGGATTCGTTTGGTGGTGGTTGGTGCGGGTTGGCCCGGTTTCCGTGTAATATGTTAAAGAATTCAAAAAAAACTGAGGAATTCAGAAATGTGAACAAAAATCCATGTAAAAAATTAAAAAATTCAAATTTATATGGAGAAATATTTAAAATGCACTGTAGAGCTTTTTATTAATGTGATTTTACATGGCTGCCTTGTTATAAACTTTGCCAAGTAAAAACTCAAAATTAAGAAAACCTTGGCAAATAAAAAAGAGTACAACCTAAAGCTCTATTGTACAAGCATAAAAAATTTTGGTGCCTTCATCAATTTTCATCAAGCTCTGAGCCCCCGAATGCAGCTGCCAACTCTTGATTTTGTCTCTCGGCGACGATGTTTTGTTGGCGTATTTTGGCTAATACCCAATCCTTTGTACTCAGTAGTATTTCGACCATGTCACAATGGAGGGAAATCCGCCTGTCCTTCAATATTCTCCCAGCGAGGCTAAAAGCAGACTCGGAAGAAATTGTGAAGATCGGAATAGTTAACACATCTCGTGCTAGTATGGATAATACCGGATATGTTCCACTGTGTGCTGCCACCATATAAGAATATTAAACTCTTTTTCTTGGAAGTCGACAGCGTGCATTGCCAGATAGGAGGCAAGCTCACCAACAGCTCCACGTGATGCCTGCGTAGTCGGGCGAGTTGCACTACCTGAAGAATTTGAAGTGTTCTTGCCTGTGATAGTCTTACAAAAGTACATTTTCTCCCTGTCTGTTGAACACCAGGTGGTCGTGGTGGACGAACCCCTCCATACTTTTCTTCATATTTTCTATACAAATAATTAAGTTTATTTCTAACTTATTGAAAATAATTTGAGTAATCTATTTCAGTAGCAGCACCAAGTTGTGTTAGAGCATTAGTTAATCCAGAAAGTTTAGCTCTAGCATCTAAGAGAAAAGCAAAAAAATATAAGAATGGAACATCTCTCCAGTATTTTAAATATTTAGCTTTCATATGACTAACTGCATCAAATAAAATAGGATCATTTTCAAACATTTTTAACTAATTAGCAATGTAATAAATGAACATAATAATAGAAGAAGATGTAGGCTAATACACAGTAGAAGCACTAACAGTAGCTCATAAAAAATCTCTAGAAATAAATATAAATAAGTAAATACTTGCCAAACATGTGGAGTAAAAAGTGTCGTTCCATCTTGAGTTGGATACCGAGTGTTAATAAAAACTTCAAAAACCTGTCTATATGGTCATATGTGTTGCAACATAAAATAGGTGGAATTCCACCTAATAAGCATGTTTAGGCCAAATTTCCTATGCTGAATAGATGATGCACAACAATAGTTCTTCCATGTAGCAATCCTTAAAGATAAAGTTGCGCTCTTTTAAAACCACATTTAACAATTGAATTAATAATATGACATGCACAAAACTAGCATACATACTTATCGCAGGTTTTAAAATATTAATGGCACCAGTATTAGCTGATGCATTATCCATGGTAATAGCAAAAATTTTATCAGTTATTTAAAATTCTTGAACAACATTCATAATGTATTCAACAATATTCTCGCCTGTGTGATTAACATCAATAAGGCGAAGAGCAATTGTTCTTTTTTTATCTACCAGTTTTTGTTAACATAATGAGCAACAACACTTAAATAATCTTATCAAGCCCTAACCAGCCCAGATGTCCGAGATTAACGAAATAGAAAATGTTCAGATTTTAAATTGTTCTTTTAATTTTAACTTGTTGACGGTATATAATTTTTTCAAATCTCTAGTCGCTGTTTGACGAGAAACACTACTATACCTAGGATTATATGCAGTTTTAATATATTCTTCGAAAGCAGGACAATTACCAAAGCCTAAAGATAAATCTTCAGAAGCAATAATTAGTCGACACAATGCCTCCCTAGATACCTCGGGATTATACTCCCAGTTACTTACCGAACCATCAAGGTTGTAGCTCAAATGTTGCTGTCTCATTGGAACTCCTTTCTTCTTTTTACATGCCGCAGTGTGCCTCTTCAGATGTCCCCTAGGCTGTACCCAAGCCCATCGCCGCCGATAACTCCTGTCCACAAAGTTTACATTTAACCACAGTCCGCAAACCTCACGAGCCTGCCATCCACAAGGTGCTTCAACTCCTCTTAGTCGTTCCCCACATCCGACCGGTTCAGTCGAGCCTGCTTCGACCCGACGGTATCGGAGCCGGAAGCACAAGTTGAACCAGATCCGGAATCATAGGGATGATCCTCGGTTCCTTGAGTTTCCGTTTCTTGAACTGGATCCGGTAGACTTTGACCGATTGGTTTGTAGTCCTCTGGTCTTAATCCGTACTGGCTAAGGTGAAATTCGTCGTTGGGAGAACGACCATCGGCCATTTCGGGAAGCTATTGTACATGAAATAACAAACAAGCAATTAATTATAGATAATTTACATGAAATAACAAATCAAACATATAAGTATATAACAAACCTCACCGGACACACTTACAAATCTGGCCAAATTTTCTGAAATATTTCAGATTTGCTCAAATTTGCCAAGAATTTGCACAAATTCTAGCTCACAAGTCACAAATAGCAATGCACAAAAAGAATTTAACAGAATGGGTTTGCAAGTGTGGCTGGCTGATGAGGGGGTGTGTGACAATTTGTAGGAAAAAAATCCAGGATTTTTCGAGCTTTTTTATGATTTTTTAATTCCTCAAACGTCTATAAACAACTATATTTGCGATCGTAATAAGAAAACAAACTGAACGAACCAATCGAATTGGGCCGCCCGCATTGCGGGTCCAGCGATGCCACATGTCTTCGTGCGATAGGACGGGCCAGCGGCTAGCCAGGAACTGCCGCGGGCGCCGACGCGCTAAGCGGAGCCTACGGACCGGTATCGAGGCCTGGTTGGGCCGCACGGACGGCGGGGCGGGAAACAACAGGGCCCATGGGTACGCGTGGCGAAGTGGGGGCAGGAAGGGCGTACGGACGGCGAGACGCCCGCACGACGCGTGTCGCATGGTGGGTCCGAGGCCGGGTGCGTCCGGCGGGTTTGAACTTTGGGCGGGGCTGGCAGGAGGGAGCGGGCACGACCGACGGGGTATTTTTAAATTCAAATATGTGCTACAGTATAACGGGCCAAACGAACTGAACCGGGCCGTTACTATGCGAACCGAACCGTGATGGCCCAAAGGGCCGCAGCCCAAGCCCAAGCTCTAGTTACTTTCGTGAAAAAAAATTATTTTTTAATCCTTTTTTAATAAATATTTTATTTTTAACCCCCCCGTCGAAAGTATCTCCAAATCTAACCCTTTTGGCCGCGCCATGCCACCTGGCGCGGTATATACATACTGTCGCGCCTGTGCATGTGGCGTGTCAGAGGTGCCACGCTGGCGCCCATGGCCGACTGCGGCTAGCGTGGCATTTTCTGGGCCCCATCTTTGCCGCGCCACATGCACCGGCGCGGCAAAGGCCTGCCATGTGGGCCCGCACTGGATACTCGTAGGCTGAGCAAGGAATGAGCCTGCGAGTATCCAGTGCGGGCCCACATGGCAGGCCTTTGCCGCGCCGGTGCATGTGGCGCGGCAAAGATGGGGCCCAGAAAATGCCACGCTAGCCAGTATCCAGTGCGGGCCCACATGGCAGGCCTTTGCCGCGCCAGTGCATGTGGCGCGGCAAAGGTGGGGCCCAGAAAATGCCACGCTAGCCGCAGCAGGCCGTGGGCGCCAGCGTGGCACCTCTGACGCGCCACATGCACAGGCGCGGCAGTATGTATATGCTGCGCCAGGCGGCATGGCGCGACCAAAAGGGTTAGATTTGGAGATACTTTCGCCGGAGGGTTAAAAATAAAATATTTATTAAAAAAGGATTAAAAAATAAAATTTTTTCTACTTTCGTCAACCTTCACGCCCTAATGACATTGGATGAATGAATTGATTTTCTATATACCATTTTCACCCTATTTTATCTATTTTAGTCTGTTTTAATTCTTTTCCACTCATTTGAGATCTGAGATGACCATTTTCTCTGCCTGGCCCTAGCACTGACGCATTGAACAGGCCAGAGGCCATGGCGTCCCAGATCGGCAGCATGGGCGGCGCGCCAACGGGCACGGGCGGTGCTGGCTTATTCAACTTGTGTGTCCGCGGGTCAACCTTTGGCACCCCCGTCGGTAACACGACCGTGAGAAAGACTTGCTCGAGGAGGAAGAGCCCCTGCCGAACCAGTGGTCATCGAAGCACGGCCTGTGGCCTCGCCAAGCAGGGGGAACTCTGTCGCCTGAGTACTGAAAGGTAGGGGGTGGGCAAAATTAACCGATAACAAAAAAACCGAACCGAACCGAACCAATTAACCGAAATTATCGGTTATTTTGGTTTTTCAGTTAGCATTCGGTTTTGTTTCAGAACTGTTCGGTTTATATGGTTCGGTTTTTAATACGTGTAAACCAAAAACTGAGGTACCCGAATGCACTCGCACGGTTCATACACCCGCACGCCGCACGCGGCCCAGGGCGGCTGGCCCATTCGGCTATTCCCCAGCTCCCCATTCCCCGGCCCCTCCCTAGCTCCCCTGATCCCCTCCCCTCCCATGGGTAAACCCTAGCTGCTCCACTCCAGGCCTCCAGGCTCCAGCCGCCACTCGCCTCGCCGCCTCGCCCCCTCCCATCGCCGCCTCGCCTCGCCGCCTCTCATCCTCTCATCGCCGCCTCGCCTCGCCTCGCCGCCTCTCATCCTCGCCTCGTCGCCGCCGGCCGCCGCCTCGCCTCGCCGCCTCGCCTCGCCGAGAGGAGAGATCACCGCTGCATCCCTCCTAGCCGTAGGTCGTCGCCCATCCCTCTCTGTCGCCGTTGTTTTTGTTAATTATGATTTATGATTTATGATTGCATCTTTGTGACTGTTAATGATGTTAAGTTGTTAACTGCATGGTTGTGCATATGTTTATTATTTGGCTAATAACTCAATTTGATGATTACATGTGTTGTACTCTTGTTCAATTGAATGAATTGATTGATTGGCTACAGCCCAACAGGATCAATGCTCAATTCGGTTAATAACCGAAAACTGAATTAATCGAACCGAAATAATTCGGTTAATTTGGTTCGGTTAGTATTTTTTTAGCGATGATTTCGATTTTCGTTTTTCACTAACCGAATTTTTTAGAAACCAAACTAACCGAACTGAAAAAACCGATATAACCGAATGCCCACCCCTACTGAAAGGGATATGTCCAAGATCAATCATAGGAATGATTGTACCACGTCTTTGTTCATGTACATATAATAAAGTTGTTTATCAGTTCCCTGAATAAATGTCATGACTTTGTCCATTGGGTACGACTTGATTGTGAAACACATTGTTAAGTGACATTATTCTAAACGAGTCTCTGATCCATATAATTACGAGGAGCGGTCATGATTTAATCAGCATACGTATTGGTTGATGGTAATGTTGATGGTAATGTTTCGCATACCATAGATATAGAGATATAAACCAATAGTATGGACGAATGTTAGAGAACATGGGCAGTCGGACAAACCTACTCCGAGACGCTGTGAGTTGTTATCTCTTATAGCGCCATCAGTCTCAAGTGGTATACCTATATGGTCCTTAGACCTGAGATTGTCATGGATGCCCAGCATGTTGACTTGTATACTTTGGTATCATCAAACGCTACACCATAACAGGATAATTATAAAGGTGTCTACTGGGTATGCCATGATACATAGCCAGGGGTATGATAATCAAGTTGGGATTTGCCCCTCCTCGATAACAGGAGAGATACCTCTGGTCCCCTCGTGTGGATAGATAGGAAAAGTGCACGGTCGTGCTAATATGACTAAGAAGTTAGTCATGGTTTGTATCCATTCCACTGCCGAGTGAAGTAGTCGAGCTATTAACAAGGGTGGCGCGCATCTCGCCTTGAGTTTGGCTGGTATCGGGTGGCAAAGGGATCGGTATGTGAGTGTATCTAGGTTCAGCCGAATATTGATTCTGTGCATTCGAGGGGGTCAGTACGTACTGCTAGGTGCAGCTGTTGATCGGTGGATTGAAAACAGGTTTCCGGATCCACGGCCGACTTGCACTGGACCTAACAGGTCACACATTTAATGAGTTGGAACTGTTTAATGGGTTTGTACGTGGATATGATCTACGTAGGAGATAGAAACCCTAGTAGGCCGAAGCCCACTAGCGTGACTACATAAAGAGAGGCATAGGGTCGGCGTTAGCAGATGAGTTGAGCCTTCACCATGCCTAGCCGTTGCGCGCCCCTCCTGCTCTCTAGAAACCCTAGCCGCACGGCGAGGTGTTAGCACAACCCGTGAGGCGTCCCTGCTCGGTACGAGTGGATACCGCTAGAGGCGCTGCCGTACACGAATGCGCTGTTCGGTTGGATCGTTGGCGAGCACATGCGATCACTCGGCGAACACCGGAGAGCACTCGGCAAGCACTCGGTGAGCACTCGGCGAGCACTCGGCTAGCACAGGCGAGCACTCGGTGGTGATATGGACAAGTACGTCTACTTCCTCTATGCGCGAGAAACTGCGTCAACTGCATCTGCGTGTCAAGGGTAACGATCTGTGATCCTCTACTTGTATGTGCTCTTGGATGATTCGTGGTAGAAAATTTTAATTTTGCGCTCATGTAGCCTACCCATTTTTCAGCAAGTACACCCAGATGCCCTGTCGGCCAGACGCTTAAGAACCAGCAAAGGCCATCTACCACCAGCTGGACGAAGGCATCCGCAACCGAACCTTCCTAATGAGTCATTGATTTTTCGTGTGTTGATCCGAGGGCCGGCCTCCCTAATCTTCTTACCTTCCTTAGTTCTTTGTAGGAGGCCGTGGATGCTACCGCGGTGGTCCAACGCCTTGTCGACCACTACGACCCTCCTCAAGCGACCCGGGAGCTCAACGAGCAGCACGGATTCATTGTTGGGGAGCGCCGTTGCTGGGCGGAGGAAAACCAGGAGCTGCTGGTGGTGGCAGACACCAAAAGGGGTGCTCGGGGAGGCCGTCGCTCGAGCGGCTAAGCTTGAGGCCACACTCCTCGAGTGGGAACAAGAGCTAGCGGAAGCCAAGGCCCAGGCTGCTAACGACAAAAAGCTTCGCGCGACCGAGGATTGGGTCAAGGCGACCACCGGCTGAACTCGGGAAGTAGACGGACATGATGGCTAAGACCACATAGGAGGAGATCCGCCGCCTGGATCCGCGACGAGGTCAAGGAGCTCCACGTCTAGAATCATAACCTCACCACCCCCAAGCAAAGCGGAGCACAAGATCTTGGCCATCGAGCTTGAGAAGGTAGCAAGAGCGGTAGGGGACCACTAAGGTCCCATCTGTAACTTTTGTCTTGTACATTCTTCTGAACGTAATAAGATTGCTTCATTCTTCCGATCATCGTCCCCATTCATCCTGCAAATAGGAATAGGACACACTCAAGCAGAAGAGTAGAGGGAATCAAAAAGCACTTGAGAAAAGTAATTTAGAAAAGTTCAAAAAGAACACGTCGGACAGTCCATTTGTAATTTTTTTTATAAATATCATCTAAATATTAAAATTAATTTATGTTGGTCCACAACTCCACATCAATATTGACGTGGTGTGGACGAGGCATCACAAGAGCAAAGCTAAACAAAGTAGTATCCATGTCAACAAAAATCTTTCGCAAAGGCAGGTTTAGCTGGTTCAAAGACAAAAATGGTACAGTTTTATAACCATGCAGACCAATCCCATCCAGTTTTGCACATAAGAAACCTGCTTGGACAAAGGTTTGGGGCAAAGTCCGTTTCCTTGAGAGAAATTAAGAGCTATGCTGGAACTATTGGCTGAAACAGAAAATTGTGCCGGACCAAAGATTTTTCTAGAATGATTCATTATTTGTCACTGCAAAGGTTGATATTTTTCCTTACTCGATAGACAAATCGGCTCTGTTCTTTCAGTAACGCTGGAATTTGTAAAGCCGAAAATATTGTTCATGCAAATTTCTATAGCTTTAAGAAACGACTTTAGATAATTAAGAAATGGCATCGAGAGGCATTGATAATGACAATAGTTTTGGGATACTTGACGTAGGCTAGGTCGGGTTAGGTCAAGCCGATGCCCGATCCAATCCATCTAGATCTCTAAATAGTAAAGCGGATGCATAAGCATATGGTTTTGAGAAAAGCCATGGTTTAAAGTCCAGACAACACCGTTCTCCGGTGAAAATACACATGGAAATTGCCAGTGTGATTGTTCCAGTGCATTGCACGTTCTTTGTTGAACGCTTCACAGCACTGTATGTATTGACGCCTTTACATCCATGTTACTTGATCCTTCCCGTCTGTCTCATTGTTCTCGATTCTCTCTGTCATTCTCTCATAAATTCTTTCACATTTTACACTATTCTAAAGATCTGGGTCTGTTCTATTTGACTTATTTGCTTATGCTCATCTACTCATTTACTTATCTTTGGTTTCAAAAACACAGATGCGTTGCTATTTTGGATCTTTTTTTGTGTAGAATATGCATCGCAGGACTAAAAAATCAAATCAAACAAAGTGTGTCTGATTCTCCAAGCAATCAACGGATCAACAAATTAGATAAGTCGGAAAAACATTGCATCAGAGATTTTATTCCCTCCACCGTTTACTATATTTAAAACTACAGTGTTGTGAAGTATCCGTTGCAGATGCTCTTATTCAGATCTGATAAACCTAGCTAGCAAGTTCCAGTCGACTAGAAAGTTGTCTATCATAGCTCAATATAGCTAAAAAAGTATAATCTAAAAAAAAAATAGGCCCTTTGGAGAGCCTAGAATAATATTTGTTAAAGTTACTTTGTGAGCTTTGAAAAAAACAACCGAAACCTTACAAAATGGCTACAAAATAGTATTACATTATTTGGCTTGTACGAAAGTAACAAATGTTCCACAGTAGTTTATAATTTCAATTTAAGTTGAAAAAATAAGGCATCCAATTGAATATTATCTAAAAATGTTTTAGACCCTCAATAGATCAAGAGCATGGAGAGACAAAAGAATTATTAAAAAAGATTTATAATATTTTTTAAAAATATAAAATTTTGTAAGAATGGTTACAAAGTGTTGCAGTGTTTGTTTGGTTAAAAATGACAATTTTCCTGCTGCAACCAAATTTCGGCCGAACAAAGAACATCCCTTGTTCTGTGTACAGCATACTTTACGGCAGATTTACTGAAGATTTCGTTATGCATTAACAACACGTGATTGCTTATGTTATTCATCGACCAGCCAGATAATGCAACAAAATAATTAATCTTCTCTTCTTCTTTTTTTTTACTGCGTTAAGAGACTTAAACTTGACATGGTAAAACTGGATTAATGTGAAATACTTTCCTGAAAGCTGCATGCCAGGATCCGGTTGACAAAACAGTGCCCTTCTATATATTACCGCACTAGTCCTAAGGATCATCGCTACTCGAAACAGAAAGATACTTTGCCATTATTTTAAGGTTCGATTATATAGGGCTGAAACCCGAAATAGTACAACCAAGTCAGTATGCAGACCGATGCATAACACAATATGATGAATACAAATACTCGTATACTCGCTAAGGTACGATCTTAAATCACAGGATTTATTTAAATTCGTAAACTTCAAGCCACAGGCACTATGGTAGTAGGACATAGCCTAAGCTCTAGTGTACTCCTCGTAGTCCCCTGCAGCGAAGAGCTCCTTGCTCCCCTGGGATGGTTCTTCCACTAAAAGTTTTTGAAAAGAAAGATAAAAGAAAGAAACGTGAGTACAATTGTACTCCACAAGTCTAAGAAAATTATGTAATGCAAAGCTTAGTACAAAGGACAGTTCTCTTGGTTTTTTCTTAAAATTCCTGCTATAACTTCTTTATAAAGTATACCAAATTCCATTTGGAGAAGCAATCAGTGTATAGGTAGGAAAATCATTTCTTTCTAGTTAAATGACTTTTGTCTCCTCGGATTCGTAACCTAATTTGTCTTTTGAAAGGAATGAGAAGTATAGATATAGCTACCAAATGAATAGTCACCAAGTATGCTCATAACCGAGAGCGCAACTACCATGATAGTTTATATAATACCACTACTAGGGAAAGGGCCTTTAGTGTGACCTTTAGTCCTGGTTTACACAAACCTTACCACGGTGTAGAAAATATCTAAAAAATATAGCAAACCCAAGACTCGAACCTAGAACCTTCTGCCACAATGGAACTTCCCACTCACCCTTCAAACCAAACCACCCAACCACACGTATTTACTAGATAGGATATGCATCCCTTTTGAAGTATGCTGGAACGAGGCTTTAATCCCAGTTCGTAACATGAACCGGGACTAAAACTTACATTCAGTCTGGGTTCGTGTTACGAACCGGGACTAACGTGTGCCCGTGCCAGCTGGCATGTACCCATCTGCCAAAGCACTCTTCTATCCCAGTTCGTGACACGAACTAGGACTAATGTAGGCGAAAAATCGTGCTTTTGGCCCAATAGCTATGAACCGGGACTGATGCCACTATCAGTCCAGGTTTATAGTTAACCGGGACTGATGTGTCGAGATAGAAGGCTCGTTCCCTAACAGTGTACTCTGCAGAGTGTGTACACTTTACCCTCGACTGCTAGTGCGTGCTTGTCAGAGTATATATCGGGGATACAAGCCAAAGACGCACAACACGCAGCTATTTATTCCGAGAAATCTACTGGAAACTATTTACCATTAAATATGGAGAATGCGTGACCAACCCTGGTCATCCCGCTGTCCAAAATTTATCACGGCGAGGTAACCACTCGAATGACAAGATACTTCGACTACAAGGATCGGCCCGAGTTCCCATTCGTTGGTATCTCGATTTCAAATCGGAATAGTTTCCGGTAGCTTCCTAGGCTTACTTATCTAAGCTTGTCCCCATAAACAAGTTTCGAGGTCATACTGTATGAGCCCGTGTCGGGGATGAAATTACGGCCCATTGCCATGGCCCATTCCCTGACGGCCCAGTCGAACAGCCTGCCAGGGCCTAGCTCCCTGGAAGGTTCTATCTGGCCCATATGCACTCTGCCGGACAGCCTCTTGGCTGGCGTCGTGCGTATCGGCCAAGGAATTGTGTTTGAGTCTATCTCGAACAGGAGTCCTGCACGGCTACGTGAAGACCCGGACGTTGGTTTCCCGGATTGGATTAGGAGTCGTGATCCCCAAGATTAGGAGATTACCTTATCTACTGTAGGTTGTATTTGGCATGTATGAGTTCGTTACGATCTCGTAGTTAGCCCGGCCCGATATTCCTCGGTAGGTCGGTTTGTTCCGCACTATATAAACAAGGCCCCTACGGCGTGTTGAGGGGTCAATAAGCACTTGATCTGGCTTTTAGCATCTGTTAGACACCTGATCATAGCGCTTTGCTTCCTGTACACCATAATCTCGTCGAGACCTGTCCGTCTCGCCGAGCCACCTCTTGTATTCATCTCTGATATATAAGAAAGGCTGGACGTAGGGCTATTATCTCTTCCGAGAGGCCTGAACCAGGATAAAAACGTCAGGTGGGGCCCGCGTGGCAGGGAACATCCCGAAAGGAGTCTTCTGGTTGAAGGCTCCCCCTGCTGCGAAGGACGAGCGCATTTAATGCAACGTCACGCGCGGATAGACAGCTGAAGACATGATTACCGCTACAGTGACCCCTGCAAGTCTGAGCGGCTGTCACTGCGGCGCAGAAGAATTGACCGGCAGAGAGAAGGTTTGCTTGAGATGGCCGCCCGCGTCAGGAGGAGCAGACTGGGCCCCACCCGCAGCCTCACTGGTGTGACTGTGCGGGTCAGTGGCCACTTGCGAAGCACGCGAGGGCGGCGCCGCGCGACGCAGTGGCAGCACGTTTTCGTCTCTCCTGTCGTGTCTTGTTACTGTACCAAGGGTACTGTACTGCCTACCCCCTCGGCTCTCTCCGCCGGTTCAAAGCTTATATAAAAGGGGTGGAGAGAGAGGGGAGAGGGGGAGGTTACGTTACATCGCACTAGCGTACGTGCATTCGAAACACTCTGTAAACACATTCCATTCAACCACAACCAAAAAGAGCTAAGGCTCAGCAGGAGTAGGACTGTTACCCGCGAGGGGGTCCGAACCTGGATAATCCCCGTGTGTTGCTCCTTGCTGCGTCCAGCGCTCAATCGAATTGAGCTCGGCCGATAGGCTAGCACGATAGAAAGCTGACTAGGGGTGTGATCCGCAGTGGTTGAGCGGTGAGCACGCCGTCACATATGACTAACTGCATCAAATAAAATAGGATCATTTTCAAACATTTTTAACTGATTAGCCGTGTAATAAATGGACATAATATTAGAAGAAGATGTAGGCTAATACACAGTAGAAGCACTAACGGTAGCTTCATAAAAAATCTCTAGAAATAAATGTAAATGAGTAAGTACATGCCAAACCTGTGGAGTCAAAAGTGTTGTTCCATCTTGAGTTGGATACTAAGTGTTAATAAAAACTTCAAAAACCTGTCTATATGGTTATATGTGTTGCAACATAAAATAGGTGGAATTCCACATAATAGGCAAGTTTAGGCCAAATTTTCTAAGCTGAATAGATGATGCACGACAATAGTTCTTCCATGTAGCAATCCTTAAAGATAAAGCTGCAATCTTTTAATACCACATTTAACAATTGAATTAATAATATGACATGCACAAAATTAGCATACGTACTTATCGCATGTTTTAAAATATTAATGGCACTAGTATTAGCAGATACATTATCCATAGTAATAGCAAAAATTTTATCGGTTATTTAAAATTCTTGAACAACATTCATAATGTATTCAACAATATTCTCACCTGTGTGATTAACATTGTTGGTACAGTAAATACCGGGGTATGAAGAGTCCAAAAGAAGACCAGGCGAGGGTCCCACGCGTCAGGCGGGCGACCAGGCCCCAGCTCGTGGGTGAGCCCCTCAGCGCGCCAGGCGCGGGCCCCACTTGTCAGGCGAGCGACCAGGCCCCAGCATGTGGGCGAGCCCCTCAGCGCGCTAGGCGAGGGCCCCACGCGTCAGGCGGGCGACCAGGCCCCAGCGCGTGGGCGAGCTCCTCAGCGCCCCAGGCGAGGGCCCCATGCGTCAAACGGGCGACCAGGCCCCGGCGCGTGGGCGAGCCCCTCAGCGCGCCAGGCGTGGGCCCCACGCGTCAGGTGGGCGACCAGGCCCCGGCGCGCGGGACGAGCGCGAGAGGCCTCCTCACTGTCAGGTGGGGCCCGTGTGTTAGGAAGCGTCCCGAGGGGAGTCTTCCAGGCGAAGGCTCTCCCCTACTGCGAAGGGCAGGTGCATTAAATACGACATCACGCGCGGACGGACAGAGGAAGAGATGATTACCGCCACAGTGACCTCTGCGGGTCTGATCAACTGTCACTGTGGCTCTGCGGAATTGACCGGCAGAGAGAGAGTTTGCCGTCATCAGGGCGGCCGCCCGCGTCAGGCAGTGCAAGGTGGGCCCCTCCGTTTATTCACCGGCGTGTTCACACGAGTCAGAGGCCACTTGCGAAGCGCGCGTGGGCGGCGCCGCTCGGCGCAGTAGCAGCACGTTTTCGTCTCTCCTGTCTTGTCCGTCACATCTTATCAGTGTACTAAGTGTACTGCACCACGAACCCCTCTGCTCTCTCCGCCGACCCGAAGCTTGTATAAGAGGAGAGGGAGAGAGAAAAAGGGGGGATTTTTCTGTAATCATATACACACAACCACAACAAGGAAAGAGCTAAGGCTCGGCAGGAGTAGAACTATTACCCGCGAGGGGGTCCGAACCTGAATAATCTCTGCGTGTCGCTCCTCGCCGCGCCCAATGCTCGAATCGGATCGAGCCCAGGCTGATCGGCTAGCAGAAGTAGAGATCTGAGAGGGGTGTGATTCGCTGTGGTTGAGCGGAGAACACGCCGTCAAACATCAATAAGGCGAAGAGCAATTATTCTTTTTTTATCTACCAGTTTTGGTTAACATAATGAGCAACAACACTTAAATAATCTTATCTAGCCCTACCAACCCAGATGTCCGATGTTAACGAAACAAAAATGTGTAGATTTTAAATTATTCTGTTAATTTTAACTTGTTGGCATTATACAATTTTTCAAATCTCTAGTCGTTGTGTGACGAGAAATACTACTATACCTAGGATTATGTGCAGTTTTAATATATTCTTCGAAAGCAGGAGAATCACCAAAGCCTAAAGATACATCTTCAGAAGCAATAATTAGTCGACACAATGCCTCCCTAGCTACCTCGGGATTATACTCCCAGTTACTTACCGAACCATCAGGGTTGTATCTCAACTGTTGCTGTCTCATTTATACTCCTTTCCGCTTTTTACACGCCGCAATGTGCCCCTTCAGATGTCCCGTACCTGAGCCCGTCGCCACCGATAACTCCTATCCACAAATTTTACATTTAACCGAAAACCTCACAAGCCTGTCATACACAAGATGCTTCAACTCATCGTAGTCGTTCCACACATCCGACTAGTTCAATCGAGCCCGCTTCGATCTGACGGTATCGAAGCCGGAAGCACAAGTTGAACCGGACCCGGAATCATAGGGATGATCATCGGTTCCTTGAGTTTCCGTTTCTTGAACCGGATCCGGTAGACTTTGATCGATTGGTTTGTAGTCCTCTGGTCTTAATCCGAACTGGCTAAGGTGAAATTCGTCGTTGGGAGAACGACCATCAGCCATTTCTGGAAGCTATTGTACATGAAATAACGAACAAGTAATTAATTCTAGATAATTTACATAAAATAACAAATCAAACATATAAGTATATAACAAACCTCACCGGACACACTTACAAATCTGGCCAAATTTTATGAAATATTTCAAATTTGGTCAAATTTGCCAAGAATTTGCACAAATCCTAGCTCACAAATCACAAATCGCAATGCACATGAAGAACTTAACAAAATGGGTTTGCGAGTGTGGCTGGCTGATGAGGGCGTGTGTGACAATTTGTAGGAAAAAATCCAGGATTTTTCGGGCTTTTTTATGAATTTTTTATTCCTCAAACATCTATAAACGACTATATTTGCAATGGTAATAAGAAAACGAACCGAACGAACCAATCAAACCGCCCGCATTGCGGGTCCAGCGATGGCACGTGTCTTCTTGCGATAGGCCGGGACACAAACCTTACCACAGTGTAGAAAATATGTAAAAATTATGGCGAATCCAAGACTCGAACCTGGAACCTCCTGCCACAACGGAACTTCCTACTCACCCTTCTAACCAAACCACCCAACCACGCGTATTTACTAGATAGGATATGCATTCCTTTTGAAGTATGCTGAAACGAGGCTTTAATCCCAGTTTGTAACACGAACCAGGACTAAAGCTTACCTTCAGTCCGGGTTCGTGTTACGAACCGGGACTAATGTGTGCCCGTGTCAGCAGGCATGTACCTGTCTGCCAAAGCACTCTTCTATCACTGTTCGTGACACGAACCGGGACTAATGTGGGTGAAAAATAGTGCTTTTTACCCAATAGCTATGAACCGGGACTGATGCCACTATCAGTCCGGGTTTATAGTTAACCGGGACTGATGTGTCAAGATAGAAGGCCCATTCCCTAGTAGTGTACTCTGCAGAGTGTGTACACTTTACCCTCGACTGCTAGTGCGTGCTTGTTAGAGTATCGGGGATACAAGCCAAAGACGCACAACACTAAGCCAGTTATTCCGAGAAATCTATAGGAAACTATTTACCATTAAAAATGGAGAACGCGTGACCAACCCTGACCATCCCGCTGTCCAAAATTTATCACGGCGAGGTGACCACCGAAATGACAAGATACTGGGGCTACAAGGATCGGCCCGAGTTCCCATTCATTGGTATCTGTAAGTGCAAGTGACCTTGTGTGATTTTGGTGATTAAAGACAAATACATTTAGTGACAATGCTTGGTTTAATGCTTATTTATTGTCACACCTCAAATATACTTATTGTTATAAGACTAATATGTTTATTGTCAAGATTGTCTTAGTCTCATCATATTTAGAGGAAAACCATATATGTCAAGTGGACAAGTTATTCATTATAAAAGGTATGTACATCTTATGCTAATCATTTGAATGTGACTAACACACTTGATTGTTAACCTTTCGTAGTCTCATTTATGCAAATAAGATTGATTGCTAATTGAGCTATGCAACTCTTTTGTGTAAGCACATGTTATTGGTTGATTAGATTTATACTCGTCATATCTTGTTATATTTATTTGAGCATAAATGTATTATTAACATGTTTCTTGCTCTATAAGATCTTTTATATTGCCATGTATTAGTGATCATCTTAATCGGTGCACTAGATAAACTTTACCGTGTTTAAATGGCTTTGTGCATGTAAGTTTTTCATGAATATTCTCACATGCACTTAATTTAGTGAAGTTTAGTTTAAATTAGTTCACAACTTCTCTGTTGCTTCAAATATGAATTGCACATGTATAAGTCATGAATATATTCTCTTTATGTATCGTTAAGTGAAGTTATATTTATAAAACATCTCTCTAGTGCATATAGATCAAACACATATTTATCATGATGCACTTAGTAGAGACCTTTCTTGTGCCAAGTGTTTTCACTTGTGTTGTGCTTCTTTACGTGAAACATTTGGACACTTAATCGCTCACGAATATCAAATTGATCCATATTTATTGAGCTTTTAGACTAATGTATTTCAGAGTGATTTGCAAAGAATTAGGTCATATGAGTTTGTGTGACGACCAAGAAATGTTGAAGGATGACGGTTAAGTCGAAGTCAACAAGACTATAATGTCACCAAGAGTTGAGAACTAAGTTAAGGTTGATTTGGTGGGATGATCATCAAGGAGGATGATCGAGGCAAAGTCGAATGAGACGAGAGTCTCATGAGGTGAATCAAGCTAAGGTTGACAAGACGAAGGCATCATCAATATTTAGTAAAGGTCATCATGCACAATACATCAAGGACACGCTCAAGACTACCAACGTCGTTGAACCTTAAAATGAAAAAAGTAAACGGCAAGTGATGTATGCTAAAGGTTGTATGGTTTTATTCATAAGTTGAGTCTAAGGATTGCTGTGCGATTAAGAGGGATGCAACGTTGAATGTTTTAGATATGTCTTAGGTGCTCAAATGATCAATCTTTGAGAGAGATCGATGGAGAGGAGTGTTGGTGGTGTCAGAAAGTGAGATATTTAGGTCTTTCGTGGCTTCCTTTGTGGTTGCTGCTCCTATCCTTTGTGATTTGGGTAGTGAGACCTTGTGGGTTGTGTAGCCCTTGTTCTTAGCTTTCCGTAGAGCCCAAGATCACCGAATCGAAGTTCGGAGTCAAAGGTTACATCCATTTTTGTCAGGGCCGTGTGCTGTGTATCGAACTACCCGATATTTATATCGGACTATCCAATATATATCGGACTATCCGATGCTTGGTCCGATTGACCTCCAGTCGCAAAAATATCGGAACTATCCGATGTTGGACCGGAATGTTCTGATATGGATCGAAACTATCCGATGTTAGGTCCGATGGACCCCTCTCTGTCTCCAGCTCCAAAAATATCGGAACTATCCGATATTACCATCGAACTATCTGATATCTGTTAGCAGTAAACGGCTAGTTTCTGGGTGAGGCTATTTAGTGCCTCCGTCTTCCCTAAGGGCTAAGGGTTGCCTTCCACACTATTTTTTGAGCAGAACTTTCAAGCAACCTAGAGCTTTTTGCCCTCTCCACTTTAGATCTAAGTGATCCTCTTTGTGAGAAGAGTTGGGAGAGGGTGTGAGTGCTAAGTGAGAAGAAGTCGATCTTTGAGCAATTGAGTTCATCTCTGAGTTCGTTCTTTGTGAGCATTTGTTACTCTTGAAGGTTGAGGACTCCTAGATAGCTAGGAGTCAATCACGAGCCACCGGTGCTTTGTGTGGTAAGCTGTGCGAGTTTGTGAAGGCCGATTCCGCCTCCGGAAGGGAAGGAATCAAGGAGTGAAACCGGGGATCTTGGTGCGACCTCTGTGAGGGAAAGGGTTGAAAGAGACTTGGGCTCAAGTGTGACCGAGCCTACCTCAACGGAGACGTAGGATCCCCTCAAGGATTCGAACTTCGGGAACAAATCTTCGAGTCTCCACTTCACTCTTGGTTTCCCTCTTGTCCCTAACTTGATTTACTTTGATTTGTGTTTATACTTGTTGTTGGTTAGCACCCTCGTGTGTTAGTACTCTCTCTTGTACCCTGAATTTGATTTTGGTGCAGGTTGTATCCTTGATTTGGGTGTGATTCTCAAAAACCCTAAATCTATAGATATCGGATAGTCTGATATAATATCAGATAGTCCGATGCATATTGGACTATCCAATATCAACGTCAGAACATCCGATATCATTTTCCACTTTAAAAAGGTTGAAAATTTGCAACGCCTATTCACCCCCTCTAGGCGACATCCCGATCCTTCAGTATCTCTATTTCAAATCGAAATAGTTTGCGGTAGCTTCCTAGGCTTACTTAGCTAAGATTGTCCCCATAAACAAGTTTCGAGGTCGTACTGTATGAGCCCGATTCATAGATTCATAGGAAAACAGTCCTTACACTGATTAAGGTGTCGGACTCCATTTTATCAGGGTAACCCCGTACTGTAACGATAGTCGTTCCTCCTTCTCAATCAAATATGAGTTTACAGCACCAAATTCTTTGTTCCATCTTGAAAACATCATTTTCTCATTTTACCATTAATAATACCCAAAATCTCAATTTAGAGTTTCATCAATAACCCACATGAAATAATGCGACCTAGCAAAGTGTCCATTATTTCATGTAATCATCTTGTTGCTTTTATCAAGTCCCACCTTTCACCATTAAATATGATTCATTACAAAGTGTACCAATTTACCATCCATATCTATAGGGTTAGAAAATAGTAATATCAGGGCGAAACCAATTTTATTTTTTAGGTATTAACTAGCTTTCCCAAATTATTCTTTAATCGAATATCATGCATCTTTACTTTTAAGCATCTCACAAACATTTCAAAAACAAACATAAAATATAGAATGTGCATCAAGGGGACTTGCCTTCAAACGTAGCGTCGGAAAGTATGCCGAGATCACATTCCAGTCCAGGGACACCGGCGTCTATAGGCGAAAATATACACACAAATTATTTTTGCATTCAAATGAATTTTTCAAAGTGTGTAGCTAATTTATTTGAGAAGAGTGGATTTTTCTAAATTTTTAGAAATTTATTTGACATCTTTCTGAGGAGAAATGAATTTAATATGATTTTTAGAGTATTTAATGGAATTTGAAAAGGTTTTAATCGGATTTTCGGCCGAAGCACTGAAATGGGCTCGATGCGCCCCATTCGGCCTGCTGCAGCCAAGTGCATCCAGTAGCGCGCTCGTGGCTTGCTGGGGCTGACAGGAGGTCCCACCTGTCAGTGACCCAGGACAGAGCCCATGGCGACTCCGACAACGGCGCCGGCGAGACGACTGCTTCTCCGACGAGGGCGAGTGATCCGGGAGCATACTCTTGCGACGAGGAATCTGATGGCAGGGTCGGCGGGTGAGGTTACCTAGTGCTTTGGCCTTGACGGCGAAGGTGGCGGTGGGAGCTCAGCTGCAGCGACGGTGAGCTAGCTCCTACGATGGGGAGGTCCAACTGATGGAGGGGAAACAACGAGGGAAACGTGGCGGTGCTAAAGGGAAACGCCCGAGGGCTCGGGGACGGTGGAATCAGCGCGATAGTGGTCGTCGTGCTCGGCTCCGGCAGAGTAGTGATGTGGCGGCATTGGAATTTATAGGTGACGCGGATGCGCATACGTCCAGGCGGTGGTTGGCACAGGGTGGTGAGGCGGCGCGGCGCGGTTGTGGCGGCACGGTGAGGCGGCGACGACTACGGAGGTGTGGATTAGTCAAGCTCGGCGGCGGCTCTGCTCCGCGGTGGAAAAATTGGGGCGCGATGTCCAAGACGGCGGCGGCGTGCTACGACGAACTTCGGTGGCGACCCTCTTCGGTACGGTCAGGGTTTACAAAACCGCGGAGGAGCTTTGAGCCGTCTATTGTGCTGTTAACCGTGGTTAGCCATGGTTTTTAGCCGGTTTTTATCGTAAATGCAAAACTACAGTTTGCTGGTTTTGTTTGCGGTTAGCCACGGTTTTTGGCAGTTTTCCGCGGTTTGTGAGGAAAAAAGGTCAAAATCGATGGAAATTGCTAAAATCTTTTAAAATATACATTTAAAAATTTTGAATTTTTGTTTGAGCCAAAATGCTTAGAATGATTAATAATAGTTTTAAGAATTTTATGTATATTTTACATTCAAAAGTTATTTCAACGAATTTTGACCAAACCCCTAAACCTTAAACCGCCGGTTTACCGAACCGGGCCCCCGCAGAGGCACGGTTAGCCGCGGTTAACCGGCGATTTTGGTAACCCAGGGTACGGTCCACGGCGATGTGCCCTCAACTATTGAGCAGAGAGATAGAGATGACAGAGAGCTGTGCGGGGGAGAGACAGAGAGAGGAGGCGAGAGGTAGGGGAAAGGTGCTGACAAGCGGGCCCCAGTGATCAGGGAGAAAGAGAGGAAAGGGAGGCTGACCGGTGGGTCTGGTCTGGCGGTGAAATGGTGACGACGCAACTGGCTGGGCCGGTTCGCTGCGGGGAAGAGGAAGAACTAGGCCGAGAGGGCCGGGGAAAGGAAGAGTGGCCCATCAGCGAAGTTTCGGTCTTTTCTTTTTCCGCTTAATTTTGCAAATCTCTTTTTCATTTCTTATTTATATAAAAGGACTATTTTACTAAAAATCATTATTTGCAAAAAAAATTAGTAAAACTGGAGGAGTATTAGAAATTCTTCTATGTTTATTTCTGTATTTTTGTTTGGCCAACATGTGTGTGTATATATAATTTCCTCGTAAATTCTTAAACAATTATAAACACAAATTAATTTTTTTGAAAATTATGCTTTAAAAATTGAGGATGTGACACTGCACCAAACAGTTCGAACATTGAAAAGAAGGAAAACTAACGATAATTTGCAGATAGCCAGATTCCATAACAATTCCTTTTGGTGTACACTCAATCTTGGAAGTTTTACAGACATCTTTCACACATGAAACAAGCAGTTGTGAGGAGGTTAACTCCATAGAAGCTGCCTAAAACATGTAGCTCCCTGAGAGCTCCTCCCACAATTCCACAAATGCTTAATTAGCTTATTATTACATATGTGTCTTGAATCAAAGTATCATGTATGAAAATTATCTATACTTGTCATGTACCATGAGCGACCAGTTCTGGCCACTTGATTAACCATGAGTCAGTTGCTTCATTGCTTGGTCTTCTCTCGGTGGCACCACTTCAGTTCAGTTCAGAGAGGAGAAGCTCCAGAGCGCAATGTCGCCTTCCTCCTCCCAGCCGCACTCGTCCTCCATCGCCATCGGCACCGGCGCAAAGAACGCGCTGCACGGGTCCATCATGGCGTACTCCATGCACTTGGGCGACTGGAAGAACGCCTCGATGTCCGCGAGAGAGCCGTAGTCCACGTCGCCGTCGCTGTCGTGGGAGGCCTCGCTGCTGACCGTCTCCGGGGAGCTCACCGCCGAGGCATTGCTGAAGCTGCTGCAAGCCGGGGTGGCGGCGGCATCGCCGGAGCTGGCGAAGACGGCGGCGCTGTCACTAGCATTAGCGGCGGCGGCGGCGACGCGCTGGATGGACTTGGGCGACATGGCGGCGGCCGGGAGGTCGAACGGGAGGAGCACGGGGAAGTTGAGGTCGGCGGCGGCGGAGCCCTTGAGGCAGAGCAGCGCGGCGTCGTAGGCGCGCGCCGCCGCCTCGGCGGTGGAATAGGAGCCGAGCCATATCCTGGTCTTCTGGTTCGGGGCTCGGATCTCCGACACCCACGAGCCCCAGCTCCGCATCCGCACGCCCTTGTACGCCCTCTTCCCGCCGCCGCCCAGCTCCTTCCCCGCCGCGCCACCATTGCTCGCCGCCGTCGACGTCTTCACCATTAGCTTGTCGGCGAGCGATGTCTCAGTTGTTTGAAGCTGAGATGGCGATGGTTTCAGTACAGAATTCAGATACAAAGCTGTCTCTCTACGCTGTGCTGAACTGCTGGTCAGTGTGGTGTGCTTGATACCTCGATGCCTTACTTATAGGGTGCATGTCATGTCAGCTGTGCTTATGTAGTTATGTGCCTGTTTATTCACTTGTTTAGCACTAATTAAATAAATAACTATTCTGTTCACATCACACCGATACTGCGGAAAACACTGCATATAATCTTCAGTCATACGTACATTTGCCAATAATGCAGAGGGAATAAACAAGAGCACAAAGGAAGCATCCTCTGCGATCGATATTTGTAACGTAGACGCTGTGTTTAGTGCCATAAAATAGTCCTTGATTAGAGCGTGGCTTGCTGTACTAGGACTAGTACAGCTGTCGCACTTTACTGGCTAGAACCGAGTTGAAAGTATTTCAGGTGTCAACTGCATCTACCTGTCAGTACTGTCACTTGGAACATATGCTAGCTCCCGACGGCTAATAAAGATTATACTAGTGGTAGATGGTGATAAAGTTCCATGGTCTCGGACATGGTAAACGCCTTGAGCTGTAGATTGGGATCCACTGGATGGACTTGTGTGGATTTTTCACATGATGGCCTATCACTGGCGCATGTGGGTGGAGAGCTAAATTCAAAGCTCGACTTGACTCGTGATTGTTAGCCAAAGCATCTTGCTCTCCAAACTTATAACCAACGACTAGTTATAAAAAAACGGATATGTTATCGATAGTTAGCTTATAAATTAACAATCTCTTCAATACACTAACTATAGGCTATAATATAGTTTATAAAATTAATATGGACCCACATGTAAATAGGGGTGGAACGAGCCTACCTTGAATGAGATGGGCTTGCTTGGGCTCAGCTTGTTTAGCTCGCAAGCTGGCTTGGCTTGGTTTGCTCAGATGGTCGAGCTGAAAAGCGAACTTGGCTCGGGCTAGTAAAAGCTCCCGAACTGTCCATGTCTCGCTCATTAGAAACCTCAGCATTTAATATTTGAGAGCAACACGTGCTAGGAGGAGACAGTGTTGCCGTTGTTGCCACATGGTCACCCCATCACCTCTGCGGTTTGAACGATCCTGTCGTTATTCTAGTCACACGGTTCCACCGTCATTTGTTGTCACATGATGTCGCCGCACAGGAGGGGCATGGAAGGGGTGGGTGACGACCGTTAAGAGGGAGAGGTTTGGGGGTGTCGTCGGTCATGGAAAAGATGAAGGGAAATAACATTAGGTCAAATGGATGTGAAAATGTGTTAAATTTGGGCCATAAATTTTTATTGGGCTATGGAGATGTTTAGCCAATCCAATGAGGCACGAGCCAGCTAGGCTAGGCTTGCCTCATATTCAATTTTAGAATGAACTAGAAATCATGCTCGATCAGTGCTTGTTTACAAACAAGCTGAATTTGAGGCCGAGCTTTTTCTGAGCTGAGCCCAAGATGCTCGCGAGCCACAAGCTAAAGTGCCAGCCTAATGTAAAAGTGTACATGCACATTTCAATCAGTTATAAACTGGTTATAAGTTAGTAACTAGTATATCTCTGTATCTGAACCGTTATAATCCGATCCACTATAATTGCTAGTGCAGATCTTTCTATTTTAATCTAAGCCATTATAATTCGATCAACTATAATCGATCGTTTAGATCTTTTTCATTTTCTCTATATTAACGTGAGAATGTGTAGTATTTTTTTCTATTAACGTGAGAATTTCTACTATTAATTTTGGCACATTACATATGTAACAGATAGATTAGTCTAAATCATTATGATCTGGTCCCACTTTCATCGGTGGTGGAGAGTTTTTCTTTTTATTAAATTTATGAGAGAATTTCTTCAATTAATATGGTGGCTCGTTTCTCTGCTTTATACTCCTCCGGTCACAAAAGGAAGTCGGCGTTGACTTTTGTACACGCCTTTGACCATTTGTCTTGTTCAAAAAAGTTATATAAATATTTTTTATTTTGTTATGATTTGGTTTATTATTAAATGTATTTTAAGTATAACTTATATTTTTACATATTTAAACTAAAATTTTGAATAAGACGAATGATCAAAGGTCGTGTCGAAAGGTCAACGGTAACTTTTTTTTTGTGACCGGAGGTAGTATTATATATAAGATTACTGCAAAGGGTTGGAGCATTGAAAACAGCGCGCTCCATCCTGCGCGACAGATCTACCGCGAGGAAGATATATCCAACGTAGTTCCAACAGCCTAGCCCGCCATAAGGGCTAGCGATCGTGTCAACGGTTGAGATATCGATCTCAAGTCAACTAAGGTTCTTGAGAAGGGGAGATAGGAGACACGCTGAACAGCACGAACAGCAACCAGCGACAAACAGGAAGACACAGAGCTTTTATCCTGATTCAGGCCTCTCGGGAGAGATAATAGCCCTACGTCCAGCCTTTCTTTATATCAAAGAGGATTACAAGGTGGAACTCGACGAGGTGAACAACTCTCGGCGAGGTTATAGGTGTACAAGGAACAATGTGCGATAATGCGAAGACTCTTGGCCCCTCTACATGCCGTAGGGGCCTTGTTTATATAGTGTTGAGCAATCGACCTACCGGAGAAGAATCGGGCCGGGCTAACTACGAATATGTAACGAACTCGTACCATGCCAAATACATCCTACGACAGATAAGGTAAACTCCAATTCTTGGGGATCACGACTCCTATTCCAATCCGAGAAACCAACATCCGGGTCTTCACGTAGCCGTGCAGAACTCCTGTTCGAGACGGACTCAAACACGATTCCTTGGCCGTTACGCACCATGCCAACCAAAGAGCTGTTCGGCAGGATGCACATGGGCCAGATAGAACCTTCCAGGGAGCTGGGCCCTGTTAGGCTGTTCGATTGGGCCGTCAGGAAGTGGGCCATGGCAATGGGCCGTAATTTTATCCCCGACAGATCGCATGTGTGATCTCATCCGTCCATATTTGGATCCAAATGGTTCAGGATGCTTGTCTTGATTTCGTTTTTTTTAACAGAAATGCTAAGAGATGATGATTGTTTCTGCTATTTTCAACGCATGAGCTAATTAACATAGTAACGATAGCACTAATGTCATCATATATATACCATGATGACATATCGACATCAGTATGAAACATCATAAAATCATCTAAAACTATATTTTTTTAAAAAAACTTCATGAAACTATATAAAACTACATACCATAGAAATAATTAAACTACATTAAAACCATTTGAAACTACACAAAACTAACAATGCACTATCTGAATTTAGTGATCCATCGAAACAATTTCAATAAATCACCGCTGGCTAGCATTTTTATTTAATCTAGCTAGCTAGCATTATATATACGTCATACCTATGTCGCGTGGGTCTTGATTGTTTTTAGCAATCTTAATTTTGGTTTTTGATGTAGCAATATCAGCGCAGCAGATAAAAATGACAGTTGCAAAACAGTAACTGCACGAGAATTGTGTGTACCTTCCGATCAAATTAATGTAATTCGAACATGTTGTTGATACCTCTTCTTTTGTAAATTCTTTTATTAAAATTTGAAACGCTCTGATCACCGCCATGTTCTTTCAGTTTAAATTAAGGACCAGTTCTTTTCAGCTTAACGGCTTAACAGCTTAACGACTTATCTATGTTTTAAAAAGACATGTTTTGAGTTTTTTGAGTCCGTTTTTTCGTTGTTTTGAAGGTGGGTCCCGACGCTTTAAAAAACAAGTCAAACGAATTAGATCCGAATATTGAGACTACCTTGAGAAGCTCTCGAAGTTTAGTCATTTCAGTCGTTCAGCTGTTGAGCCGTTCAGATTAGCTCAAAAGAACAAGGTCTAAAATTAAAAGGTACCACTGAAACTTTTTATAGCCTTTATAAGTAAAAAAGTAGTATTTTTGTGAGTCTTTTAATTGTTCTTCTCAAAAATTTTAAAACTATTTTAAATTTTTTTTGGCTCATTGAAGCTTCTATCGAGAGCACACAAAATTTTGACCCACTAGTTTCAGCTAGGCCTGATCACTTGGCGGGCCAGGCTTAAAAAAGGCCGGTCCTGCGGGACCAAGCTCGAGTCCGGCCCGGCCTGGCGCGTCAAGCTTCAGTTTCAGGCCTGAGCCCGTTCGAAGCCCGAAAACCCGGCCCAAAGCCTTGAAGCCCGGTGGCCAGGCTTCAGACCGAGGCCCGAGTCTGGCTCGGTGCACCGGTCGGGCCGAGCTGCCTATGGACAGATCTAGTTTCAACTCAAAACAACAATGGGTTTATGTCGTTTTTGATAGTTTCGGCTCAAAACAACAATGGCTTTGCGCCGACTATTGAAAACTTTGGAGCCATGAGATAATTTTTAAATGGAATCCACTAGCTCTCCAAGTTCGACTTCAGGTAAGAGCATCCGTAACGGTCCCTTCAAAACACCGTAACATTGAATAGAGTAGCTGATGGAAAGTTTTATCTTTTAAAATATAGTGTAGAAATCTTTTAAAGTATAGTGTAAATTATGAAGAAAAAAAAGATAAATGAAGTAGCTAATAGAGTAATAGTGAATATGGAGATAGTGTCCAATGTGATGCTCAACATTGCAGAATGCCCCTCTCTATCATTCCCAGCTGCCGCCTGCCGACGAGCTGACTGCACATTATAGGCCATGACATGCATACGTACGTATGTATGGACACTCAGATCAGATCATCACTGGCTGGAGCAGGCAACGTACACCCCGACACTCTTTTTCCCCCATGCACAGCAGTGTGAATTCACACCCGCTCACAACTACGCACAAGTCAACAGAACAACAGCGCGCGGCGGGCTGTGTGCGTGCATGGGTTCGATGATATGGTGGGGGGTCACATGCGTCGGAGGCGTAGGCAGCTTCGCGGACCCGGGGGCGCGCGTGCCGTGGGGACGCGCGCGCGATCGAGCGAGCGATCGATCGATCGGGGCAACGCGCGCGCGGGCGTGCGGCGTCAGCACGGCATATGCCTTGCGAGCTGCACGAGCCACCGTACGAAGCCGTGCGATTTTGGTCGGGCGCGTGCATGGGAATTGAGAATTTGAGGTGCAGCGGAGAGGCAGGCAGGCTAGCTGGAGCCGCACTGGCTCCGCAACTTGCCGGCAAGGGAGCGACGGGTGGTTGGGGTTGGCATGCAGCATTGCAGCAAGCATGAGAACTTGGATGATGTGGATGGTGAGCAGTTGGTAAGAGCGGTGGAGGAGATGCCAGCTGGTGATGTGAGGCCAGTAGAGGTTCAGAGGGAGACCGAGACTGTTCCACCACCCCTCACACCTGAACCAGTGCCAGAGTCAGGGGGAGTCTCACCTTAGGCGGACAGCTCAAGTCTTGATCAGGCTCCAGAGGCAGAGACAGCGTGTGAGCCAGATGCAGAATCAGATGAGCCACCACCTCAGTTGATAAGGTCCCATCACACCATAGCTCGTGATCATCCAGTTGATCAAGTGATCGGTGACCCGACTCGAGGAGTACAGACCAGATCTAGGACAGCAAGCTTCTGTGAGCACACGGCGTTTGTGTCTGAGTTTGAGCCAAAGAAAGTGGAGGAGGCACTGAGTGACCCAGATTAGATCAATGCGATGCACGAGGAGCTGAACAACTTTGAGAGGAACAAAGTCTGGACCTTGGTGAAAAGGCCAAGCGACTACAACGTGATTGGCACCAAGTGGGTATTCAAGAACAAGCAAGATGAGTTTGGCTTGGTGGTGCGCAACAAGGCTAGACTGGTCGCTCAGGGCTTCACACAGATCGAGGGAGTTGACTGCGGTGACACCTATGCTCCCGTGGCCCGTCTGGATGCTATCAGACTGCTTGTGGCGTTCTCTACATGCCACAACATCGTCCTCAAGCAGATGGATTGAAGAGTGCCTTCCTCAACGGGTACATTGGAGAGCTAGTGTATGTGGAGCAGCCTTCGGGGTTTGAAGATCCTCAGCACCCCAACTATGTGTACAAACTGTCGAAGGCCCTGTACGGTCTCAAGCAAGCTCCCAGGGCATAGTATGAAAGACTAGGAGACTTTCTCATTGGCAAGGGATTCACGGTCGAAAGGGTCGACACGACTCTATTCACTAAGGTGGTGGATGGAGATCTGTTTCTGTGCCAGGTCTATGTGGATGACATCATTTTCGGTAGCACAAATGAGCCCTTGGTCACAGAGTTCAGCGACATGATGAGCAAGGAGTTCAAGATGTCGATGATGGGCGAATTGAACTTCTTCTTAGGATTTCAAATCAAGCAATTCAAGACCGGGACATTCATATACCAGAAGAAGTACATCCACGACCTGCTCAGGCGCTTCAACATGAATGACTGCAAGCCAATCCGGACACCAATGGGGACGAACTGCCACCTCGACCTCAACGAAGAAGGTAAACATGTCGACCAAAATGTTTATCGTTCCATGATTGGTGCTTTGCTCTATTTGACTGCATCTAGGCCGGACATAATGTTTAGTGTGTGTATGTGTGCTAGATTTTAAGCCTCCCATAGAGAAATGCATTTGACTGCTGTGAAACGAATCTTTCGATACCTGAAACACACATCTAGCATAGACCTTTGGTTTCCGAAGGGTGCGCGGTTTGAGCTCCTAGGCTATTCTGGCTCAAATTATGCCGGGTGCAAGATTGATCGCAAGAGCACTTTCGGGACATGTCACTTCTTGGGTAGGTGTCTTGTGTCATGGGCGTCAAAGAAACAGAACTCCGTGGCGCTATCTACTGCTGAGGCTGAGTATATAGCGGCAGGGAGTTGCTGTGCACAACTTCTTTACTTGATATAATCACTGTATGACTTTGGGCTTAAACTTGACAATGTGCCTCTCCTATGCGATAACGAGAGCGCGGTGAAGATACCGTGCAACCCGGTCCAACACTCACGGACCAAGCACATTGATGTCCGACACCATTTCCTTCGGGACCATGTGGCAAAAGGCGACATTGTGCTTGAACACGTGCGGACGGAAAACCAGCTTGCCGACATCTTTACCAAGCCACTCGATGAGGCACGATTCTGCAAATTGAGAAATGAGTTGAACATTTTAGACAAGTCAAACATTGCCTGAGTCGGTCGTATGGCTATGTCATTCATTGCAAATCTTTTGAAGCCATTGTAGCTGAGCACTGTGGGTTTTGTTTGTTATACTTGTTTTAGATTAAGGTTTAGTATGAAATCATATGGTCTTGATAGCAATCTCATGCGTTGAATGTCTATTGCTCAATATGTGCTTTAACTTGAAATCATTGTGAAAATTGCATCCTTGAGCAAGTACTAGGTTGCTAATGCCCATAGTCTCTCTTTGTTGCTCTACTCTATTTTGAATAAACTTGTGCATCTAGTTCTAAACTTGCTATCTATTTGTCACTTAACTTATGCCTTGTCTAGAAATGAGCAACCACTTTTAAAATGTTGAGCTAATCTTGAAAATTATGCAAAATTATCAAATAAGGCCACAAAGGGCCATCCATATCTCACCAATCCTTCCCTATGAGATAGCTTGTCATTGCACTAGGCATGAACTTAAAGGGAATTTTGGATGACCAAGACACTTCAGTTTCAGTGTCATGCTGGGTGGTGTCGACAAAGGCCTGAGATATGGAAATTAAATTTGAGCAAATGAGCTACATTGAAAATCTTTGAAAAATGCTCAACTAAAATGCTTTAGTCTCAAATTTGGACTTGGTAAAAGCATTGTGCAATGTGATAAGTTTGGTCTAGTTCTAGTGTGTACTATGTGAGTTTAAATAGTTGCTCGAGCAAAATTAGAATCTTTAGGCGTTAATACTCCTAAATCTTGCTCTTGGTGTAATCTTACTTGAACCTCAATGCTACAATGAGCTAATATTGATTATTGTGACTTGTTGACCATGAGATAGCTTGATTGTGCTATATGGCGGATTACTAGACAATTCTAAATAGGTATATCTCTCAAAACTCATGTGATGCTCTCCCTCTTGTGTTTGCTCATGTGATGGGAAAGAGGAGTGACTTTGCTAGTTCTTGTTGGTTCTTGATGACAAAGGGGGAGAGAAACGAAACTTGAAAATCTATCTCGGTGATGGATGCTTGATTGTAGGTGAAAGGGGGAGAGAATGCATTGATCTAGGGGGAGCTAGGTGTAGCTTTGGCATATGCACTTGATTGCATTTGATTGGAACTAACCCACTGCACCAGAGATTTGTATGCTCTTATTGAGATAGATTTGCAGGTGTTGTCATCAATTACCAAAAAGGGGAGATTGTAAGTGTAAGCTCCCATGGGCTTAATGTTTTGGTAATTGATGCCAACTGGGCCTCGACGGATCGCATCAAGGTTAAGGATGTTATTTGCTAGTTCTTCTATTTTCCTTATGTGCGTGTCTGCTTCTGGCCCATCCAGCCCATTGATGTCTGCAAGCTCATCTCTCTGGTTGTAGGTCCCACTGAGCACAAGTTCCAGTTCATCCGAGTGAGTTCGAGCGGGTTCTAGAGATGCCAGGTGTCCAGGGTTCGAGAGAGTTCCTGAGTGGGATAGCCGTTCAAGGTTCGGGTTTCTTAGCGCCTAAGTCACCTGGGTTCCCGCCTGAGCCATCCTAAGTTCCCGCCGAGTCCATAAGTCGTCAAGAATGCTAAAAGTCGAGCCCACGCCTGAGTCGAGAGAGAGAGGTATCCGAGGGTGCCGGAGAGTGGTTTCTATAGAATTTAGGGTCTATCCATTTAGAAATAGGTGGTGAAACTTAGTTAGTTGGATAGCCCTTTCTATTAGCTTTCTGGAATGTCCAAGATCATAAAAAATGGAGTTCAGGAGCAAAAGATATGAATTTTTTAGTGTATGTACAGAGTGCCTACTGGAGCTGGTCGGACCGGGTCCGACCACCATCGGACCGGGTCCGACGGCTGGACGAAAGTGTGAATTTGGCTAAGTCCTTAACGTGTTTGCAACTCCACTGTCGGACCGGGTCCGACTACCGTCGGACTGGGTCCGATGGACGAGGAAAACCTGAAAATCGACTAAGTCCAAAATGCAACTCCACTGTCGGACCGGGTTCGACCAGGCCGAAGCTTCCCAACGACTAAGTCCCCGAATGCAAACGTCCCTGTCAGACTGGGTCCGACGGTCACCGGACCGGGTCCGACGGATACGGATCGATCTGAATCTCGGAAAATCAAATCTGAACCGTCCATCCTTAGGGTTTCGCCTTGTGCCTATAAATTGGAGCCACCAGCACGGGGGGGAATGTGAGAGAGCCTCACTAGCAGCCACCCCTTGCCCTAGCCACCCTAGAGAGCTCCTCCCATGGTTCCCATCTCCACCTAGGGTTCCATGTGCTTGAGAGATTGAGGGAGAAGAAGAGAGGAAGAGGAAGAAGGTGCCCCCTACCTCTTCTCATTCACCCCCAAGTCTTGCCCTTTCTCCCATGGTGTTCTTGCCCTAGTTTCCTTGGTGGGAGAGAAGGGGTAGTGGTGAGAGACGGTCTTCAATCTTGTGCTCTTGGGACTTCGCCGTCGGAGAGATCGTCATCACGCCACGAGCTTCATCAACCGAACAACTACGTCCACCGAAATCTTTCGTGTGTCGGGGGTCACTTCAGTGTGTCGGAGGTGCGTTGCCTTCATCCGTTGAAGGTTGTGTATAAAATCCTCCGTGTGTCAGAGGTCGGAGCCGTGTGTCGGCGCCGCGGGTGCGAGGAGCTTCCGCGTGTGGAAGAACTCGTCTTGTGTGAAGGCTTGGAACTCGCCTACCATGTGTTGGTGAAGAGCTATCACGAGTGAATTGAGGGCAAGGGACGAGAGAGTCCCGACTTTTCTGTATGAGAAGTTTCCTCAACGGAGACGTAGGTGTTCATGTGTTGAGCACCGAACTTCGGTAAACAACTCGGTTTGCGTCTCCTCGTCTCACTCATTTACTTCCGCATATTGATTTGATCGTTTGTATGTGAGTGCCATCGAACCTCCTAATAGTCACTTGTGCCTCATTGTGATCGCTTCCGCAACTAGACTCTAAATCCATCGATAGCTTGTGTTCCTAATTTGACTAACTAAGCAAGCGAATTGAGAGAAGTAAAATTTGAAAAGAGCCGATTCACCCCCCTCTCGGCCTAGGATCCTTACATTTCCCATATGGTATACCTATATTCTATGGAGGAGCAAGTTAAGGATGAATCTATTCCAGTGGAGGTGCAGTCCACATTGACAGTTTATTCTGAAATTTTTCAGCCACCTAAAGGACTACCTCCTTCTAGAGCATGTGACCATCGTATACCACTGATTCCTTTGTCACAACCAGTGAATGTCAGGCCCTACAAACATGGACCAGCCTAAAAAGATGAAATAGAAAAACAGTTACAAGAGATGCTCTCCAATGGCATTGTCCAAGCAAGTACAAGTCCTTTTGCTTCTCCAGTCATTCTAGTAAAAAAGAAAGATGGTATTTGGAGGTTTTGTGTGGATTACAGGCAGCTAAATGCCATTACAGTGAAAAACAAGTATCCTCTTCCTATCATTGATGAGTTACTCGATGAATTACATGGGGCAAGATGGTTTACCAAATTAGACCTCCATTCAGGATATCATCAGATTAGAGTTGCTGCAGGAGAGGAACATAAAACAGCATTTCGAACTCATCATGGGCTGTGGGAATTCAAAGTCATGCCCTTCGGGCTGACTAATGCACCAGCTACCTTTCAAAGCTTAATGAACACAATCTTTGCTCATTTGATTCGAAAATGTCTCTTGGTGTTTATGGATGATATTTTGGTGTATAGCACTAATTTGAGTGATCATAATTAGCATCTTATCCAAGTGTTCCAAATCCTAAAGGATAATAATCTTTTTTTAAAGAAATCCAAATGCTCTTTTGCCCAATCCAAGTTGGAATATTTGGGACATATTATTAGTGCTCAAGGTGTAGCTACAGATCCCAAGAAAGTGCAAGCTATTCAAGAGTGGCCAGTACCTCAATCTGTGAAAGCTCTCAGAGGTTTTCTGGGCCTCAGTGGATATTACAGAAAATTCATTCAGCATTATGCCATCATCAGTAAATGTCTCACAGAATTACTCAAAAAGCACAAGGTGTATCTGTGGACAGCTACACACCAAAAAGCATTTGAGACTCTCAAAGCAGCCTTGATCTTAGCTCCAGTCTTAGCTTTACCAGACTTTCACCAACCTTTTGTGATTGAAACAGATGCAAGTGACATTGGCATTGGAGCAATCTTGATGCAGAACAGACACCCATTAGCATATCTGAGTAAAGTATTAGGGATAACAACAAGACAATTGGGCACCTATGAAAAGGAATGTTTAGCTATCCTCATGGCTATAGAGAAGTGGAGACCCTATTTACAACAAAATTCCTTTATGATATACACTGATCATAAGAGTTTGGTTCACCTGGGAGAGCAAAGACTCACAACGGGCATTCAGCATAAGGCTTTTGTCAAATTATTGGGGCTACAGTATCAGATTGTGTATAAGAAAGGGATTACTAATGTGTAGCTGATGCTCTGTCCAGAACAACCTATCCAGGGGCTGAAATAATGGCTACATCAACATGTCAGCCTAAATGGTTGGAAGTGATTGTAGAGGGTTATAATCAGGATCCTCATTGTCAAAAACTTTTAACTGAATTGGCTATAACTGGAACCAATGCTCAGGGTTTTTCATTGAAAGATGGCATTATCAGATTCCAAGGGAGAGTGTGGTTGGGTGCAAACACAGCAGCTCATCAGGCTATTCTCACTGCTCTGCATGCCAGCGGCTTGGGGGGTCATAGCGGTGTAACAGTCACTTACAACAAGATTAAAGCATTGTTTGCTTGGCCACACATGAAACAAGACATTATCAAATTTACTGCTCAATGCACCATTTGCAGTCAAGCTAAATCTACCCATGCTGGTCAGTCTGGTCTGCTCCAACCCTTGCCAATTCCTTCGGCAGCATGGCATACAATTAGTATGGATTTAATCGAAGGGTTGCCCAAATCTGGACACTTTGACACTATTTTGGTGGTAGTGGACAAATTGACTAAATATGGACATTTTATTGCCTTAAGCCATCCTTTTACAGCAGCATCAATGGCTCAAATCTTTATGTCTCATATCTACAAACTTCATGGCATGCCTCAGACCATCATATCTGACAAAGATAAGGTATTCACAAGCCAATTTTGGCAAGAATTATTCAAATTAGCAGATACCACTCTGAATCTGAGCTCTAGCTATCACCCTCAAACTGATGGTCAAACAGAACGCCTTAACCAATGTCTGGAGACATATTTGCGTTGCCTTATCCAGTCAAGCCCTACTAAATGGTCAAAATGGCTGCCTCAAGCAGAATTCTGGTATAATTCCTCTTTTCACTCTGCTCTTGGCAAGTCTCCATTTGAAGTGTTGTATGGCCATACACCAAGGCATTTTGGTATTTCCAATTCTAATATTCAACCTATCGGTGACTTGCAAACTTGGCTGCAAGAGCGAACACAGATGCAAGATGTCATCAGACATAATCTAGCTCGAGCACAGCAACGCATGAAACATCAAGCTGATAAACATCGGGTAGAAGGTCGTTTGAAGTGGGTGATTGGGTTTACTTAAAGCTTCAGCCATATGCTCAGCACTCTGTTATCAGACGGTTATCTCAGAAGCTCTGTTTCAAATACTTTGGTCCTTACCAAGTGTTACAGAAAGTTGGAGCAGTAGCTTATAAGTTGCAACTGCCAAAAAGTGCTTCAATTCATCCAGTCATACATGTATCTCAACTCAAGAAAGCCTTGCCACCAACAGTTGCTGTAAGTCCTGATAATACTTTGCATCTTCTAACGGATGATATGCACTTGTCTCCTGTATCCATTCAGCAGATCAAACTCATCCAGCGTGGTTCCAAGATCCACCAACAAGCTTTAGTGCAATGGTCGGGGACGACTCCATCTTGGAATACATGGGAAAACTAGAATCAACTTCGTCATCACTTTCCTGACTCGTCGCTTGAGGACAAGCGCAATTTTAAGGGAGGGGGAATGTCAGGGAAGCAACAGGATGGCACAGCAGGATTGGCGGGAAGGCTTTAGTCCTATGGGCTGCGTCCCGTTCAGACCATAGGCCTTGTTTTCATTCCGGCCCAAGTGCCGTGTAAAGGGATATATAAACCCAGCTACTATTCCTTTTCCGGCACGCTATGAGAAAATCCTAATTCCTATCCTCTCGCTGTCTTCCTTGTCCCGAGTTCCTCTCTGCCGATCCTCAATTCTTCTCCCAAATTCCTCTGAATTCTTCCTCAAGGCTTCCCGATCTCTTCGTGATCGCCACACTGAAGTGGTTCATTCGATGTTCAGAACAATGGTGCATCAGTTCTGGTTTCCCTCAACAAGCAGAGGAAACCAGTAGGATCCCAAAATCGATCAAAAAAAAAAAATGATCCATCCGTTGTTACAGTTCTTACAGTCATACATGTACAGACTAATCTGCTAAGATAACGATCAAATCGACATCTTCAAAACAGATTTACATTATTCCAACATTTATTTTGGTATGGTTGAGCCTGAATGAATTCTGAGATAGCAGAGCTTTGTGGCTTCTTCCGGTAACTCCATGCATAGTGAGATGAGACGAGAATACAACAATGGTACACTTTATGGAACGGCAGTTTCTTTTTGTAAATCAACCTTCGAAGGTGCTTAGAGCTCTAATGATATGTTCATACACTTTGATGCCCCTTAGGAATACTTTATCCTCCAGAAACTGCGATGCCAATATAACACTTAGCTTCTGCAATAAAATTTGTACAATAAAAGTAAATAAAAGAAACACAGCATGCCAAGATTAGGTACCTCATTATTGTCATGAAGCAATATTGGAGTATTTGTCATTGGAGAAAATCCAAGGGCTGGAATGCCCAGCTGCCTTACAAATCGTGAATCTGTGGATGAAGATAAAATCTCAGGTTTAGATAGCTTCCCACCCGCAGAGGTGATAGCCTGCTCAAAAACAGACCACCATGGGTTTGACGCATTGGTTGGTGTAAATATTGGATGTCCCGCCACATCCTCCGTTGGTCCTTTCTTCATCAACTGCATAATCATGATGAATTCAAGGAACATAAATATTACATGGCACTGACAAATACTCCCTCCGTTCTAAATTATAGGTCGTTTGACTTTTTTGACACGTACTTTGACCACTCGTCTTATACAAATAATTAGTGAAAATATGACAAAACTCAAGTCATTATTAAAGTACCTTTCATGATAGACTAAATCATAACAAAAATAAATTATAATTACATTTTTTTTTTAATAAGACGAACGGTCAAAGTACGTGTCAAAAAAGTCAAACGACTTATAATTTGGAACGGAGGGAGTACATAATTTGTTATTTTCGGTTATCCATATACATAACAGTCCAACTTGTTTCACCTGGTAAGTCAAGTTTTTATGAGCTGGCGCCCATTCTTCATCGATTCTTCTAATGATCTGTTCAATATCTTCGGTTGGAGGAAGGCGAAGATCAAAACCCACCTCTGCCTCTGAAGGTTGCATATTCATCACAAAGCCCTGCATCAACCTTTCTTCAGAGACCACAAAAGCCACAAAATTGAATAAACTGTCTGCCATCATCCCACATTACTGCTATATTGTTCTACCTTGATATAGGTGATGGCATGTCAGAGTTGAAACTGGTAGTTGTATCCAGAGCAAATCACATGTATAAAATAAAGTGTTCCAGAAACATGCATCTAAATGTTTTTTTAGTATCTAAATGTTTTTTTAGTGAACATGTATCCGATTGTACTCCTTCCGGTAATAAAAAACAAGTCGCTGTTGACTTTTCAACACATATTTGACAATTAGTCTTATTAAAAAAACTATGTAAGTTATCATTTATTTTGCTATGATTTGTTTTACTTTAAGCATGATTTATATTTACGCATGTTTGCACTAAATTTGTGAATAAGACGAATGGTCCAAGGCGTGTCCAAAAGTTAATGGCGACTTGTTTTTATGACCGAAGGTATTATTAAAACAACAACTACTATTGAAATCGAAGGACTAGATAATGTGACTATTGAGAGATCGCACTTGTGCTAAATATAAATATGCTATCAATGATGTCAAATTAGAATCTAAACTGTTCATTCCTATTGATCATCTGCACAGTGACTAGTAGCACTACCCTTACCGTTGGGCTCGGTGTGCCGGCCTTCATGTACACAGGGTTCACCGACACCACCTCCCCTTGTATCCTCTTCCCAGCCTTCACCATGCCGAACTGCGCCTCCCTGAACCTAGCCACGGTCTCAATGCAATCCATCAAATTATCCACGGCGGCGCCGTCGAACATCCTCGACCCATGCCAGGCCGCCCCCGTAGCCTTCACGATCAGCGTCCACACCAGCCTATCCCCGTAGAAAACCCTAAAGTCGTCGGTCAGCGACGCCTGCCCCTCGTCGAGCATGAACCCTATATTGAGGGCGCGGAACTCCTCCGACTGCACGAACTTCTCGAAGCCGTCCTCCCCACCGATCTCCTCGTCGGGGACGAGCGAGATGTGGATGGTGCGGGTGGGGGCAAATCCGGCGGCCTTGAGGCCGCGGATGGCCTCGAGGTACTGGATGGGGAGGCATTTGTCGTCCTGCGCTCCCCGGGCGTAGATGCGGCCGGTGGTGGCGTCGTGGTGGGCGGCGAAGGGCGGGTGGAGCCAGTGCTCGGGCTCGGCGGGGACGGAGTCGAGGTGGGAGTTGAGGAGGACGGAGGGGAGGGAGGGGTCGGTGCCCGGCCAGGTCAGCAGGAGGAGGGGCTTGGACTTGCAGGGGGTGAAGTGGAGCGTCGCGGCGCGGAGGCCGACGGAGGCGGCGTAGGGGAGGAGGAAAGCGGCAGCCGCGGCGTAGTCCGGGGAGGGGTGTGCTGTGCAGATGCGGAGGTAGTCCTGGAAGCGGCGGATTTGGGCGGACTCGAGCTCGGTGAGAAGGTGGACAGGACGCGCGACGAAGGCGAGGACGACGGCGGCGGCGAGCAGGAGGCGGCGGAGACGAGTCATCGTGAATGGGGTGATGCGGTGATGCCCTGCGGCTGTGAGCTTCAGGTGAAGTGGTCGTTGACCTCCTGCTTAATTGGACTAGCGGGTTAGGGTGTGATACATAAAATCAAAAGGAGGACAAACAAATCTTAAAAAATAAAATATAGAAAATCTATAAATTTAAAACAAAAATAAAAATCTAAAAACTAACAATAGATAATAAAAAATTTAAAAATAAAAAAATTAATTTTTTAAAATTTATATAACAAGTGTGGTCTAGTTTTGTTCAAAAAATGTCAGGAACTCATTTTTGAAATCGGTTCGGTAATCAAAAATACCAATCAAAAGATATTGCGCATACCTTATCTTCCATGTACATGCATGCTCAGCCTTTGCCATGTAGCTGCATGGCTTCAGCCTACATCCCTCGAAACGCCCGGTTCATTCGTTTGTGCTGAGCCTGGCTAGCACAGGGATTTTACAGCAGTTGAGCCAGGCTCTGAGAAACATGCAGGCAACCAAACAACTGCTATTGCATGCGGTGAGCCTGGCTAGCCCGCATGCAGGCAACCAAACACGCCCAAGGTCTCAAGTTATTTTTTTCCCAATATTATTCACGTTTGGCTGAATTTAAAATTTCCAATTTCCTTCATAACAAGTGGTTCAAATGACTGAGACAAGGATTAAGTTTCACAATATATATGTCCCATATACGGGACGTGACTAGTAACTCCACAAGTAGCAGTTTTGAACATGTCTCTTATGATCCCATATCCACTTTCAGTAACAAGGAAACTATATAGCATGGACGAACTAACTAATCGCACATAGTTCCTTGCTATTGGAATCATGTATCCACCATTCCACCATCGAGTATCAACCAATTATTTTGACCATCATGAGTTTTTCCAAATATAATTGACAAAACTGTCTTTCCTAAGGTAGTTAACAATGGAGTATATGAATCTAACAGTGAGAATTCAAATGAGCTTCTTCTTCCGGAAGAATCCTTGAAGATGCCACAACTGCAAAACTGACACCACAATGCAGACTCCCAGTGACAAGATGCTGAACCAGGCAACCCTAGCATTTGTTTTCTCACTCACTTCCCGCATCTCCGCTTCCCTGCATAAATGGAGGAAATCATGCATTATACCATCATTCTGAGAAATATGGTTATAAAGGTGGTATTGCGTGCTCATGTTGGATCATCACATGCCCCTGTAAATGAGTAGAGAGAGCCAGGCCATGATGAAATTCAGAACCAGTGGTTGAATTTGAATTTCAAATGCATGCTCATTCACACTGTGTAGCTTGCCCTACACTATACAAGGCACAAGACTAATCACCAATAGTACTTTTCTGCATAATTCCTGCCATCTCATTTGCTATCTTGGTTGAAATACCTAAAAGTACAGAGTTCCATGTAATGTACGATTTTCGTATTTCTTTCTACACAATAAAACAGATAGGACCAGTTAATAATGCAAATCAGATTGGACAAAATAACTTGCCTTGCTTTGAGATAAAGTAAGTTATGATGGATGGATTCCACCGCAGTTTCAAGTTTCCTAAGTTCTAGTTCTACACCCTGGAAAAAGAACAGATCCCAAATTATCAGGAATTTTTTTTAAAAAATAATGCTTTAGGTGCAGTAGGACTTTGACTAGACCGATGTATGTTAGTAATCCAAACAAAAGAGAACCCATACCTCGATTTTCTCCTTCTTTGCAACAGAATCCCAGTCCTTTGCTGCAATTCCTATCTTCCAGTCTAGATTTAGAACAGTTCCTGATCCTTTCTCTGCGCTGTCTAACCAGAAGCACGCAAGGTAATTTCCAGCTTCTGAGGTTGTGAATGCAAACTGGCCAGTTGTGGCATTTTCATTGTGATGTACAGTATTGCCATATGGTGAGGTAACCTAAATAAATCATAGATAAGATATTAAACAAGAGTCGTTGGTGTGATATAATACACAAGATTAGTGGACATTATGTGCTAATTATCATCAAATACCATTTGTAAACAAAAACAAAAAATCACTGCACAGACATAAAAATGCCGAGGTGCCATTAACATGATATATCACTGCACAAACATAAAACATGTGGAGGTGCTATTAACATGACATACAAGTGCAGACAAATAGATCTACAGACTGCAGCAGGGGAGCATAGTACAAATTTTATGAAAACAACAGTAGTTAATGTGTGGTGAATCCGCGTGACGCTTAGTGGAAAAGGTAGTTATGGCTTGAATTTATGTATCTGTAGCTACAATTTTATTACTGTACCTGCAGAAATTTGGGTTAAATAAAAAGATTACTCTCTTAGGCCTTAGAACACTGCTAGCTTACCTTTCCCAATGCATCACGAGAATAATGAATAAAATTGATCACTACAAATGCCTAAGAAAACATGCAAGACATGTATAAGGATATATGAACATCAGTTACCTGGAGTGGGCAAAATACAGTATAGATCCAAGTTTTAGGGTATCTGTAATAGGCTGTGTAACTTATGCTGAATGTTGAGAGTGGACTTCTACATCACCTATGTGTGCTGACTTTGCCTATTCATATGCACACATGACTACAGCTTTGTTTCTTTGTGAGGTGTGTTGGCGTCTGTATTTCTTTTGCGTTCCCACGTGAGCTTCTCCGCCTGTTTCATTTAATGCATTCTTGGCTCAGTTTCCATGCTGGTTTGGGTGTGAGCCGGTTTGAAATTGTGACTCGGGTGGGCTCCAAAAACAGCCGATTCAGCTTTGTAGTTAAGAAGCCAAAAACGCAAGATGTGTTGCAAAAAAAAATGCAGCGATTTATTTAGTCTGAAACATGCACTAACGAGGCATACCAAGCATAGTTCATTAAAACAACATATATAAAGGTTCAATCCAACAGCACAACGATCACCTAAACATTAAACATGCTTATTTAAAAGTACTCCGATGTTATTCCAGCGGCCAACATATCATGAACTTTTTCCATATACATGTTGTCATACGCAGCTGGCCCCTCCTCGTGCGGGCGTCTCCATATACAAATATGCAAGAGCTTTTTAATCGTCGTCATGCACAACCTATGTGCACAGTTGAGAGAGCCTTTGGTGAGTTGAAGAACAAATTTAGGATACTAAAAAGAATTACATACGAATGCAGGAAGCTCAAGTGGGCACATCTGATAGTAGTTGTTTGTATTGCATTACAACATGCACCATGCCCAATGCGTATGACAACATGTATATGGAAGAAGTTTGTGATATGTTGGCCGCGGGAATGGCATCGGAGTACTTTTTTAAATAAGTATGTTTGTTATTTACATGCTTGATGTTTTGTTGTATTGAAAAACCGTGCTTGTTATGTGTCATTAGTGCACAGTTTCAGTCTAAACAAGTCGCTCCTTTTTTGCAACATGTGTTGTGTGCATGGCCTATTAACGAGAGAGCCAGATCAGCTGTTTTTGGAGCCCAGCCGAGTCACAATTTCAAGGTGTGATGCCCAAAGAGAAGTTGGAATCCAGTACACCTTACTTAGGACCTAGGAGAGTGCCATACTGCATAGAAAATTCTGAAAGAAAAGCATATTGCCCCGATCTGAAGCAATGGACAAGTCAATTTGCATCATGTCTCCCAAGCCAGGCATTAGAGAATACTAACAAATTCGTCTGGACTGCCTGGTTAACAGGTAATTCCTCTCACTATAGATCACAAAAACATCAACTTGATAAACATAAAATTCGTCGCCTTTTGGCTTCACAGATATGTACTTTACTTTACATTACGCCTAAATTGATTCTCCTATTGCTCATAAATCTGAATTTCTAGCTTGATTTGTCCAAATATCACGTAGGCATTAATTTCGGCTAAAAAAAAAAGCCCAACCTAATTGCTCAAGCTCAATTCGCAAAACAAAGTCAGAGCGACACAGAATCTCAATCATGCCGCAATACACCTATGCCGAGATCCCGATAGGCATCAGTTCACCGGCACAGATCAAAAACTCCCCCAAGGGTGAAGACCTTAGTAGATTGCGCTTTGGCGTACCTTGACGGCGACGGTGGGGTTCGCGGTAGGGTGGGACTCGTACATGAGGGCGTAGTCGCCGAGCACCACCACGTTGGGCTGGATCTCCTCGGAGACGCACTTGGTCCCCGTCGGCGGCAGGTCAAGCCAGACGGCCTCCGCGCTCAGCAGCATCGCCGCCGCCAGCACCGCTAGCGCTAGCAGCCGCAAGATCGCCGCCACCATCCGCGCCGATCTGGGATTCTTCGTGCTAGAGAATCGAGACTGCCTCTATTTCTCCGCCTCTACGGTGGTGAGGAGTCGTGTGCCTCGTGGGGAGCTTGGACTAGCGCAGGAGTAATGGCGTGCGGGAAGGGAGGAAGGGGTCTTTTCGTAATTATGCAGTTTCCGGAAGGGTGCACGTGAAGAAACTCCATCGCGGGCTGACTGGTGGGCCACAATCACGGGCTGAAGTTGACCTGAGTCTCACACAATTCAAACCTCATTAATTTCACCAAAATTTTAAAAAAGGAAAATTCGTTTTTAAGAAATAAAAGGCTCTCGAATGTACTATAAACAATAAGTCAATAAAGCAATGGAGTAATTCGCGAACTCTCGATGCTCCATTTTCCGTTAAAAGAAACTCTCGATGTGAAGACGCCTGCATAAATTTTTTGTGGGCCCTGAGCAGCGCCACATGCTTTTAGGTGAAGGTTTTTTTGCTCTGGGCCTTCTGGGCCATCTTTTATGCCCATGCTGAATAGTGGAACAATAAATCATCTCTCCCAAATATTTCAAAAGAAGTATTGAGATCTCAAAAACATCATCTGTTTCACCCCACGTTCTTTCTGAATGACATAGATGGGATTTGATTAGATCACCACATGTTCTTTCGAAAGATGAAGGTATTCAATTGCTCTAGCATTTGACCCGTCTGGTGTAGCACCGGACCAGAATATAGGAGCTGGAGGTCGCTGATTTACAAATAATTGTTGTCTAATCAATTCTATCTTATAAAGGCCCTAACCAGCCGTCACCTGTTAGGCCACGTAGCTGCCTCCAAAACGCGTCACATCGACGGTCATTTGCGTACGCCACGTCGCTGAGAAATAACAGCGGTTCGATTTTCTCGTGAATCAAGATCCAACCGTCCAAACTAAACTAACATTGAAAAGAAAATGTTCCACACATTGTAGAACAAGGTGGGTAGCTTTCTTTGTTGGCTAGCTGAGCTAGGTCTCACCTCACTGCCCAGGGTTCGAATCCCACCACTGCCGCATATTTTTCTCGTTTTTTCCAGCACCCTCCGCTTATAGAGTGCTTGTAGCCACTTACCTGTGTTAGGTTTATAGAGTGCTTGTAGCCACTTACCTGTGTTTGGTCCCAATTGCGCGCTTGCTCAGTTGGCTAGCTCAGCGAGCAGCTGATCGAACCACCAGTCCACCACCACGCAGCGTTGCTTGTGTTTTTTTCCCTTTCCTATTTCATAATTTTTTTTGCAAGGCGCAAAAAAAAACAAAAAAAGAAAGTTTCCAAAAAATAGACCATGACTGCAAGAAGAATATCCATAAAAAATTTGATGTTATTCAAAGTTTATAAAATCCAAATTTACAAATACTTTCTCATTCTTATTAATGGCATATTTCTTCTCATTTTTCATTTCTCAATATTACTTACGGTAGGTCATAAAAAAACATAGATTTAAAAGTTTCATAACCATGCCTGCAAAAGAACATCTAAATTTTTTTTTTGATAAATTAAATGTTTCCATAATGTAATATTTAGGCTAAGAATTTTTTTTGGCAGGTCGCAAAAAAACATAAAATGAAAGTTTCCAAAAATTAAACCGTGCCGCAACAAAGAACATCCATAAAAAAGGTTTTATGTTGTTCAAAATTTTTTGGAGTCCAAATTTACAAATAGTTTGCTCTTTCTTGTTAAGGGCATATTTCGTTTTGATTTTTCATTTTACTTATGATGGGTCACAAAAATAGTAGATTTGAGAGTTTCAAAACCATGGCTGCAAAAGAATATCTAAAATTACTTTTCTTGAAAAAATAAAAACTTTCATAATGCAGTATTTGGACTAAGTTTTTTCTGACAGGTCAAAAATAAAAAAAAAGTTCCCAAAAATTAAGCCATAAAAAGTTTGATGTTGTTCAAAAATATTTAAATTCAAATTTACAAATAGTTTGCTCATCTTTATCAAAGGCATATTTCTTATCGATTTTCCATTTTTCAACTTTATTTATGGTAGTTCACACAACAACATAAAAATTGAAAGTTTTCAAAAATTAAATGTGGTGGCGATCCATAAATGCAAAAAAAAACTTGGTGAGGGTTCATAAATATATTTGAGCATTACAAATGTTGACTTACATAATTTGTATTACAAAATAATAGAATTTTTTTAAAATAAATAAATTGTGCTTGTATTTTACGAAACTGATGCCACGCGCCACGGATGCGTAGCCATTGCTAGTATAGTACATCGCTCTACTTGGTAACAGAAGTTGATCCGTTTGGTGTAGCCATGCGGAGCTGCTTAGAGCATCCTTAGATATTAGTTACAAAGTACTCCCTAAGTTTCTGTCGGAAGACATATATTTTTTAAAGTATAGTATAAAGTGTGAATAATTTTTAGAGAGATTGATAAAATATGCAGTGTGTATTTAGAATTTCGGGTGAAATGCTCGAGCACCGGAGGGAGGAAACGTGAGCCATCATGTGCCATGCATCGGAAGCAAATCCTCTGCAGTACTTTCCTCTGACTTTGGGTCACTGACAGGTGAGACCGGAGTCAGAGAGAAGTACTACGGAGGACCTTGTTCGCCATGCATCATGGTCCCGTGATTCACATTCGACCAAGCCTTCCGCCTGACGAACGTGATGCTGCAGCCACACATCAGGCTCCAAAATCCCTGGATCCTGGGAATCCGGTGGCTTTCGGCCGTGCAGTCCTGCGTGTGCGCGCAATGCCGTCGCGGCTTTTGCCGGAAACGACGCGGCCGATCGGTCGCCGCTCCACGTTGGTCGTTGGGTGGGTGCGTGCGTGCAGCGTGCGGCCGGCCGCGCGCCGGCGTGGCCATGCATGTCAAGCGTGCCGACGAGCGGGGCGGCTCCCTGTTCCTGCCGTGCGAGCTCTCTGTGCGTGAGTTCGTTTTTATTGCTTTGATTTGACAACACGCACAAGGCTTGTGCACCTTTTCAATAGGAGAAACTTATATGCACGTGCCCCAAGCACATGAACTTATTATAAATCATCTTTCGAACAGGGTAATTTCATATAGAACAGTGCAATTTCCGTAGGGAGGTGGCCAGTTAGTAGCAGGAGGTGGCAAAGTAGCTTTGTTACATATTTCATTAGGAACCACGGAGTTTTTAGTCCATCACATTCACGCATCTATCATCCCTGTGACGGTATTAATATTTTTGAAATGTGATTTATTTCCTCAAAGTTCCCATTTGATACCCGATAAAGCAAATCTTTGCTTTCGCTTCCCTTGTGATGGGGCCTGGAAGAGGGGGAACATGTCAACTATCCACCTGGGATCATGTTTTCTTAGATATATTCTGGATGTAGAATGCAATTTCGGTAGTCATTATCCATTTCAGTTGAAAAATGCATTCAGATGTTTGGGATACTATAGACCTGTTCAAACCTCGGACAGAAATTGAAAAAGCCCAGTCCTGCAGGACCAAGCCTATGCCCGGGCTGGCCCGATGCGTCGGACCTCATTTCAAGCCCGAGCCCGAGCCCAGCTCGAAGCCCGAAAGCCCGGCCCGGCCACGGCTTAGTTTGCATTTTTTGTTGCCCGGGCTTCGAATCGAGGCTGATGCCGGCCCGATGCGCTGGTCGGGTCGGGCCGGGCTTTTCGAGTCGGGCTTATTGGGCTGGGATTCCCATGATCAGGTCTAGGGTGATCAAGGAGTGGCAACTCATATCACAGGGGAGAACTTTGCATAGAGTTTCATTACGATTAATGGGCGGCTTCGAGATTTCTTGTGGACAGGCATCCGAAGTAATTCAATCTTATGGTTCTTTTATTATGTATATATGGTTTTTTTTCCTGAGGTGCTCATTTGTTACAAATTAGAGGGGAAAAACATCTATTCGAATAGTGCCTAAGGTAGAATTGCTATTTTGCAGACGCAATTTGCTATTTTACACATGCGATTTTACTGTTTTTCAATCTATTTCGTGTTTTTCTATCTTTTGTTTCTTTAAAAACTGCCTTTTTTTTAAAAAAAATAAAACAACCATTAAATTGGAATGTTTTTATTAATTTTAGACTAAAATTTTAAAATTGTTTTTGTTAGGGATCAATATATTAGGTTTTTAAGTTTAACTTGTAATATAACTGGTTTCTAAGGTTTATTTTTTCTAGAGCTAACTAGATTTAGACATTTTATTTAATTTATGTTGAAATTTAGTTTGTAAGTATTCTGGCCTTTTAGGGTAAGCTAGATTCATACATTTCATTAATTAATCTCGAATGAAAATTCGGCTTGTAACTTTAATTTTTATTACAAAAATCCTTACTCAAAATAGCTCATGTATCGGTAGTTCGGTACGGTATGTCGGTCATGCATATCCCGCTGTTGCATAGCCTAGTGCAAAACCGATGCATCCATCCATCTTTTATCGCACGCATATCAAATTGACTGTACGGTAAAAAAAGACGGTGACAACGGCTCTTTCGATTTTCTAACTAACCAATTATATGCGTTTCTAAAAAACAGTCGGCACGCGGCCCAGTCAAGTCCGCAAAGAATTTCTGGAAATGGAGCAAAAATTGCATCCATGGGGGTTTGATCACACAACCTCCCAGGTCTGGGGACCTTATCACTCCCCCACTAACCACTAAGACTTGACTCTCTTTGTGTTTGTTATAACCTAGTGCATATATTTGTGCATACTTGTAATAAATGGAAACTAAAAAAATAACCGTGCCGTGCTCGGGCCGGCCCATGGGCCTAGCCTTCGGCTCAGGAACGGCACGCCTCGTCGTGCCGGGCCAAAACATCGTGCTTTCGTGTCGGCCCATCAGGCCCGGCCCATCTGGCCATCTATACCTAGTGCTAAAGATGTACTCCCCCGTTAGTAAAAAGAAGTCGTCGTTGACTTTTGATCACATGATTGACCATCTGTTTTATTCAAAAATTTATGTAAATATCATTTATTCTGTTGTGATTTAGTTTATTATTAAATGTATTTTAAGTATGACTTATAATTTTATATATCTATAATAAATTTTTGAATAACACGAATAGTCGAACGTGTGTTCAAAAGTTAACGGCGACTCCTTTTCGCGAACAGAGGAAGTACATATGTAATGTTCTTACATTCGTGTAACGTTCGCACGTTGACATGGACTATATGTCAAAAAATTCCATTTTTCTATGTTACCCACATTCTTCTCAACTAGTTGAGTGTCCATTCTTTGTGAAAAAAAGCTATGTTATTTTTCACCTGGTATATATATCCGACATGTTTGCCTCATGTCCTCACGGCTTGTTAACAGATATGCTTTTTCTGTGCTCCAATAAATCGCTCCACGCCCCCACATACCCTATCAATATCTCATAACGACTTAGAGCTTCCTAAAATACACACATAAAAAAAGAAAGAAAAGAAAGCCATATTAATAGATGATTTCGTATGTCTTGAGCTCATTATAGGCTTCTTAAAATACAATTGTTGACCTTTTGGTGATCACCAGATACTTTTATAAGTACGACAAGCATATAATACTTTTGTATGATTTAGGGTTTATATTCAAATAAGAAATGAATGAAGGGTTTTGTATACGAACCCAAAACCTTAAACCACAAACCATATAATGCTTTTGAATGACGAAATAAAAAACCTAAACACTTCTATCTTTTGTACTGAGCTTAAAAAATCTAGGAAGTCGAACTATTATATAATTGAATCGTAATTTATTCCTAGGATTTCATAAAAATATTTAAATATTACACTGAAAACATAATAGATAATGCAGATGAGGAATACAAAAAAGACTTTGAAAAAATATAAACAAAGATGAAAATCAATGGTCCATGGAAAAAAGAAGAACCAGGCTTCAAATGAAACCATAACCATGATTGCATGGTGAGGGTACATCAAAATATTTAAACATTAAAAAAAAATAGGTTTCACAAAATAGATGAAATCATTCTATCCATTTGCCTTTTGCTGAAAAATCTTTTAAATTTTAGCCTTTGTGCTTTAATGGACTAATGATTAGGACTTGATCAAAATAAAACTTTGTTATTTTTTTAGGTTGATTCTTTATCACTGAGATCAATCGAGCAGTGCACCACAGGTGCGCTTCTATCGCTAGTATCGTACATCGCTCTACTTGGTAACAGAAGTTGATCCGTTTGGTGTAGCCACGCGGAGCTACTTAGAGCATCCTTAGATATAGTTATAAAGTAAGTTTCTGTAGGAAAGAAATATATTTTTTAAAATATAATATAAATTGCGAATAATTTTTAGAGATATTGATAAAATATGCGGTGCACAATGTTATACAGTGTGTATTTAGAATTTCGGGTGAAATGCTCGAACACCGAAGGGAGGAACCGTGAGCCATCATCTGCCATGCATCATGGTCCCGTGATTCACATTTTGACCAAGCCTTCCGCCTGACGAACTTGATGCTGCGGCCACACGTCAGGCTCCAGAATCCCTGGATCCTGGGAATCCGGTGGCTTTCGGCCGTGCAGTCCTGCGTGTGCGCGCAATGCCGTCGCGGCTTTTGCCGGAAACGACGCGGCCGATCGGTCGCCGCTCCACGTTGGTCGTTGGGTGGGTGCGTGCGTGCAGCGTGCGGCCGGCCGCGCGCCGGCGTGGCCATGCATGTCAAGCGTGCCGACGAGCGGGGCGGCTCCCTGTTCCTGCCGTGCGAGCTCTCTTTGCATGAGTTCTTTTTTATTGCTTGATTTGACAGCACGCACAAGGCTTGTGCACCTTTTCGACAGGAGAAACGACGATGCACGTGCTCCAAGCACATGAAATTATTACAAATCATCTTTGGAACAGAATAATTTCATATAGAACACTGCAATTTCCGCAGGGAGGTGCTCAGGTGGCCAGTTAGTAGCAGTAGGTGGCAAAGTAGCTTTGTTACCTATTCCATTTTTGATTGTTTGGTTGCCTTCTCAATTGAACCAGATTGTATGAGCTAAGCCAGGTTGGTTGGAGTCAGGCTGAGATGATGCAAATTGTTGTTGTTTGATTAGATGTATGAAATTGTACAGGCTACGTAGAGGTGTTGTTTGGTTGACTGCACTAAGGAGAGAATGGCATGGAGAAATTCAAAAGAGGGATGAAACATTTTATAAAATAAATTCTAGAAAATCAAAATAGCAAAAAATCAATTACGAAAACAAAAAAATTCAAAAGAAAGTCTTAGAAATAAATAAATTCAAAAATGAAAATTTTATACTTTAAAATAATTTATATGGCAAGTGTCGTCTCGTTTTGTTCGAAAAAATATCAATAACCCATTTTTGAGATCGGTTTGGTAATCGAAAATACTAATCAAAGATATAGCAAATAATTATGAATCAAATGTGTCGCGCATGTGGTTGTTGCTGCATCCGTGGAGCCCAGCTATGGGGAAACACCCAATTTGGTCGTATCTCCAGAGCCTGACCCGGAGGGGTTAATTGCGTCTGGAGAGCCTGGTTCACATGGGTGAGAAGACAACCAAACACATTAGTTTTGTATCTCTAGATGCAAAACTCATTGTATGCAGGCAACCAAACAACCTATTTAGGAACCGTGGAGTTTTTAGTCCATCACATTCACGCATCTATCATCCATGTGACAATATTAATATTTTTTTAATGTGATTTATTTGCTCGAAGTTCCCATTTGATACCCGATAAAGCAAATATTTGCTTTCGCTTTCCTTGTGATGGGCCTGGAAGAGGGGAACGTGTCAAGTATCCATCTGGGATCATGTTTTCTTAGGTCTATTCTGGATGTACAATGCAATTTCGGTAGTCATTATTCATTTCAATTGGAAAACATATTCAGATGTTTGGGATACTATAGACTTGGTCAAACCTCGGACCAGGATTGAAAAAGCCCAGCCCTGCAGGACCAGGCCCGAGCCCGACCTGGCCCGATGCGTCAGACCTCATTTTTTAACTCGAGCCTGACTCAAAGCCCGAAAGCCCAGCCCGGCCATGGCTTAGTTTGCATTTTTGTCGCCCGGGCTTCGGATCGAGGCCGAGCCCGACCTGATGCGTTGGTCGGGCCAGGCCGGGCTTTTCGAGTTAGGCTTATCGGGCTGGGATTCCCATGATCAAGTCTAGGTGATCAAGGAGTAGTAACTCATATCACCAAGGGGGCTTTGCATAGAGTTCCGTTACGATTAATGGGTGGCTTCGAGATTTCTTGTGGACAGGCATCCGAAGTAATTCAGTCTTATGGTTCTTTATTATCTATATGTTGTCTTTTTTTTTCTCAGGTGCTCATTTGTTATGAATTAGAGGGGAAAACATCTGTTCGAATAGTGCCTAAGGTGGGCTATTTTGCAGGCGCAATTTGCTATTTTACACATGGGTTATAACTTATAATTTTACATATTTGCAATAAATTTTCGAATAACACGAATAGTCGAACATGTGTCCAAAAGATAACAGCGACTTCTTTTCTCGAACAGAGGAAGTACATATGTAATGTTCTTACATTAGTGTAATGTTCGCACGTTGGCATGGACTATATGTCAAAAAAAATTCTCTTTTCCTATGTTACCCGCATTCTTCTCAACTAGTTGAGTGTCCATTCTTTGTGAAAAAATGCTACGTTATTTTTCTCCTGGCATATGCTATGTTATTTTTCACCTGGCATATATATCCGACATGTTTGCCTCATATCCTCACGGCTTGTTAGACACATGCTTTTTCTATGCTCCATTAAATCGCCCCCCGCCCCCACCTATCCTATCAATATCTCATAATGACTTGGAGCTTCCTAAAATACAACTAGTCCTAGCAATTTGGGCAGTGCTTTTTTGGCCCGCCTAAGCACAGCCCGATTCTAGAGGCTCAAAGCACGGCACGACACGAAATAATTTGAACCGTGCCAGCTCGTCCCGAATGGTGTGCCGGGCCGGGCCAGAGAGGCCGGCACAACGGGCTGCCCGGCACGGCCCGAACTGAGGCCCGAGTCAGTAATTTGTATTTTTGGAGTTCTTTTTTTGCTCGGATGAATTTTAGTTCTACATGAAAATTGTAGAGTATTTTGAGACACATCGTTTTCGTGTAGACAACCTTTTCATTTTAGCAATGCATGAATTTATAAAAAATATTTACTGCACTGGCTGTTTTAGGACCCACGTCACCCATTTCGGTAATTCACATTTTTCGAGATATTTCGCTGCTCAGATGAATTTAAGTTCTACATCAAAGTTGTAGAGAATTTCGAGATGCATCTTTTTCATATACCTTTTCATTTGAGTAACGTACAAATTTATAAAAAGTCATTTATTTCTCTGTTTTGTAGGGCCTGCCGTGCTCGGGCCGACACGGCCCGATCGTGGCCCATTGGGCTTTTGGGCCGTGCCGTGCCTGGCTTTTGGCAGTCTGTGCCGACTCAGCACGGCCCGAAGTGTTGACCGGGCCACGCCGTCCCATTACACGGCGGCCCGTGGCACGACGGGCCCGTGCCGTGCCGGCGCGGCACAACCCAATTCCAAGGACTGTATACAACACATAAAAATAAGAAAGCCATATAAATAGATGATTTGGTATGTCTTGAGCTCATTATAAGATTTTTAAAATATAATACATTAAAATAAAAAAATTATTGTTAGGACCGAGTTCTGCCTTTCCTGGACAGTAAAACACCTCATGATTTTTCCTAGGTATCCTTCTGCCCGTTGCTCATAGACATACGATTATTTAGATGATAGGTGACACATCAGGCAGGCGTTGCCTGATGGTGTGCCGATCAACGCGTTGGAAGACTCGACGACTAAGGTTTCCTCATGCTTTGGCCCAACCCGCGACGGTGGAGCACGTTAGGGTTCCATACAGCGCCAGCACATCTCAGCTTTCTAGGGAGTTGCCATGCATATGTTTATCTTTTTGGATTTGCGTTCCTTGGGTAACTATAAATAGCCCCTTGCACAGGGAGAGGGGGTGACCATCAACACCAACACATCTTCGTTGTTCACTCGCGCTGAGAAGGACCTGATTTATGCTTTTTCCCACACATATCCTATACTGTTATGTTTTGATTATAGTGAAGGACTAGACCTAGGGTAGATACAAGTGTCTCTAGTACCCGTTGGCACAAAAAAGTTGGTGAAGTTTGTAACAACACACGTTGGCCAAGGATCTGTCCCTGGATGGCACCAAATATACTTCCAAACATACCAACCAATTTGAACTAAAAATTGACAAAGAGATAGTAAAATTCCTAATCAACGGATCATCAGATTAGCCTGATATCGGCTTTTATACAGACATAATGTCGATGAAACAGTCGATGAATAAATCTGTTGGCTGTTTCAGAAACCAACAGAGCGAAGGTACAATCTAAATCTACTGAACACGAAAAAAACTATTCGACATAATAAGATTGATAAACAATATGGCAATCTCACTAAGTAGATAGCCAATCCCGAAGAGTAAACATAAACGCTAGTTTGAACTTAATCAAGGCAGTAGCGTTTGTGGAGATAAATACAAAATATATCGATTTGCACCGAGACAGTATAGTTGGTGAAAAATACGAATGAATGATCGACTTACGCTGAGACAATCTTTTGGCAAAAATTGAGCAGATTCAAAGAAAATTTTAAAAAAACTGAGTGCAGAAAAAACGATTTGTATTGTATGAGTCGCCTCTTTACACGCCCTGAAGGGCCCTTTTATTGAATAAAGTACTGTGCCGATATAAAAATTAGCTTACAGATATCTAAGTAATATAAATAAAGGGACCGACTAGAACGCAGGCGCCTGCGTTTTGCGTTTCGTGCAAGCACTCCTTTTTTTAGTACGATTGTATAGAAATTTCACCGTACAGAAGTACTGAAAAACGGTATAAAAAAAGTGAAAAAAAATCTAGAATGGCGGCAGGCGGCGGACGGCAGCGGCGGGCAGCAGGTCAGCACGTTGGCGAATGGCGGAAGGTCGGGCCGGCCACAAGAGGAGATGTCCGGGGTGGCGACGGGGTCAGCGCCGGCGAGACGCGGGGAGAAGAGGCCTGCCGTGGTGGTGCGAGCAGCGTCCTCGGCGGGTGGTGGCAACGCAGCAGCGGCGTCGGCGGCGAGCGCGCGAACGCAGGCGCCCGCGCAGGAGCAAAAGTGATAAAGAAAAGCAACAAAAGAAACTAAACTAGAATAAATTTGGTAAAACCAATTAAAACTTATCCTTCCAACCAATGCCGATTCCGTCGAGCAAAAAAACTGAATCTTCCAAACCTGTAACCTTACTCCCATTAACTCAGGAAATCTATTAATTTCAGTATTTTTCTCAAAAAAACATTTTCTGATGTCAACAGTTCCGCAATCAGAAATAAGTTCGACCGGAAAGCTTGTTCTAGCTGTCGACATATATCAAATAAATATAAAATATCTTTGTGATACCTGAACCATTGGATCAAAGAATAGTGATCGAGATAGATAACAATCACCGCCATCACTTACTGCTGTACTCTTTTTAATAGTACAACGGCGGGAAAACTGTATGCTAGAGTTGTCGATCCCTCTTGCATGTACACATTCGGGGTATTATTGACAGTCTGCATTGACGATATTAATTAACTATGCCCATTTGGGATCTGCAGATAGCTAGCTCAGGCAAGTAAGCCAATTGCACCAACATGTTCGATCAGTGTGTCACCCGGCACTAACCTAAAGACATGAATTATGCGTACCAGAAAAGGGGCAGCTAAGCCAGCACAAGGCAAAGCAGACCGTGACATGCGTAAGTCGTTGCAGATTCAAAGGGCATATATGTATCACCTTTGGTTGGACCGGATTCCTTATGGAGTTAACAGAGAGTCAGACAATATTGTGTCTCTTCAATTTTTTCTTTCCTTCGCAAAAATACTGTGTGCCATCTCCAATGGTGTCTCTTCAATTTTTTCTTTCCTTCGCAAAAATACTATGATTCCCTTTAGAGTTCTAACTTATTCTCTTCACCTTTCTCCTCCAAAAAAATTCACTTTTCCATTCTCTTGAAAAAAGGATTCTCTCTATTTTCTATGTGAATCACTTCTAAGGAATGATGTTGAAGATGATGGTAAATAAAGGAAAATATATGATGGGAAAGAGAATGAGGAAGAACAAAATGAAGAGAAAATTGTTGAAGATGGTCTTAACAAGCAAACATAGGAAAACTCGTGAGCTACCGGAGTGGCCTGATTAATAAATATTACATATGACGGATCGGTCAGAGGTAATTTTCAAAAATCAAATGTTTAATTGGATTTGATACTCAAAATCAGGCGAAATCAAAATTCAATTTTCGGCTGGTACAAAATTATATAAAAAATCGAAACCATTGTGCGTGGACCTATCATTAGTATGCAAACCGACAAGTTTGTACCTTGGATTCAAATTTTGATCGATTTTTATGGATTTTCAAATAGTTTTAAAAAGATGTCTTGAACCACGGATATATAGGAGTCCCAGGTTAGAAATTACAACGAGTGATGATGTTCAAGTTAAGCAAAACAGGTTAGGAGTTAGGACGGTAATTAATTCCATACGGTAGCAGGATCGAGCAATGCAGCACGACATGCACGTACTTCATGCATTTAATTAAGCAGCTTAATCCAGTACTAACATGGCTTGCTAGATCATAAGAATCATGTACTGACAAATCACGCATCTTGAAGACGCCTCTCGCTCCAACTCAAAATGTGAAAGAAAATTAAGGCCACGATTAATTCCACCCTCCTTCCTGCAATAGTTTTACACTAGATCATTCACGAGCACGATGATGCTCATGCATGCACGTACGGGCGCGCACACAAATACAGCGGGTTGAGCACTCCAGCTTCTAGCTAGTGGCAGCCACCCTTCACCGCCGGCGTCTCGACGTCGGCGACGTGGTCCCCGTAGGCGAAATGCTTGCCCTTGCCCTTGCCGTCGCCGTCGCCGTCGCCGGCGGCCACTGTCGTCAACGGTAGGGCCTTCTCCGAGGCGACGGCGACCGGCTTATTATCGAGGTGGTCGTTGCTCTTGCCCCAGATCAGGAAGTAGAGTCCAACCACTATGATCGCAGCACCGATCACACTGAAAACCACACGAACACAGCCATTTAATTGGGTTCTCGACTTGGTGATTAAACAATTACTCCTAATTAATTGGTGAGTTAGAACTTAAAATTTTGTTTACCTTCCACGAGTGATCTCTTCTTTGAGAATGGTGGAGCCGAGAAGCGCGGTGATCATCATGCAGAGCGGCTGGAACGCCGTGACGAACACCGGCCCGCGCGCCCGCGTCACGATGCCCTGCACGTAGTAGGCCACGCCGGAGCAGACGATGCCCTGCACCCGATCGTCGGCAGAGTCGAGGTTAGCGGCGAGCGATCGGGAAGGGATGCGCTAATGGCGCGCGGCGAGCGGGCGGCGGGTTAGGGTAGCTTACTGAGTAGACGGCGGTGAAGAGGCGGGTGTCGAAGCCGATGGCCCAGACGCTCATGTCGCGGTGCTCTGCCACGAGCGCCACCGCGCCGCTCATCGCCGTGCCCACCACGCAAATCAGCGCCGTCAGCGACAGCTCCGCCGGGTAGCTCTGCAGCGTGTTCGACTGCACCGGCGAGGTCAGTTCATTCATCTCCTCAGCTCGCCATCTACAAGGGTTTGGCTTGGTGTGTAGTACTGTACCTGGAGAATGAAGAAGCCGGCCCAGCTGACGCAGCTGGCAATGACCATGATGGTGCCGTTGAGCCAGGTGGAGCCGCTCTGGCTGGTGGCGGTGGCGGCGGCGGCGGCGTGGTGGGCCCTGGACCAGGGGAACTGCACGACGGGGCCGTGGTAGAGGATCATGAGTACGGCGCCGGCGACGGTGAAGACGGTGCCGACGACCTTGGCCTGGCTGTGGAGGCCCCGGAGCTTCACTTTCTCCATCCTGAGGAGGACGGCCATGAGGAAGGTGACTGCGGGGAGAATGTTCACCAGCGCGGAGCCGAAGCCGGCGGAGGTCAGCTTCGTGCCGGTGTAGTACAGGTTCTGGTCAAGCACCGGCCTGAAACGGAATGCATGGCATTAGCCAAATCAATGGAATTCGTCGTACCTACTGATCATCCCTACTGCTTAATTACTGCATGTTAATTAAAGTTGTCACGTACTCAAGCAAGGCGAGACCCACGACCTTCATGAAGATTTTCACTGTCATCTTGGGCCTCACTCCCCTGCAAATAATTAATCAACGGCAGTAATTAAGAATAATCCACACCATTTAAAACTAGCATGGTCATGGTAGGGCACGTGTGTAGTGTGATATATTACGCACCTCTCGAAGAGGAGGGCGAAGGGGGCCATGAGGACGGTGCCGACGAGGTTCCGGTACACGACGAGGACGTAGTGGCTCATGCCGCGCTTGAGCGACGCGACGGCGACGATGTACATCCCGGCGAACCCCACCTGCAGCAGCACCATCGCCGCGTACGGCTTCACGTCGCTGAGCACCTTCCCGCCGGCGCCCATCTCGTCGCGAGCTAGGCGGCGGCCGGAGCTCGATAGTAGCTAGTAGCTAGCTCTAGCTGCTAGCTTGCTGCTTCTTCCCAAGCCGCGGCGAGGAAGCGAGCTCGTCGGAGCCGCCAATTTATAGCGCGCATGCATGGCCCCGCGCGGCGCGACGTGGCTAGCTCTGACCTCACCTCCCCTGTAGCTAGCTACGCCTACGTGATGCATCGATCCACGCGCTCGAGCGAGCGAGCTCGCACTGTGCGTGTGTGCGTCTCGATCTGGAACGATGGGGACGGATGCCGGGGTCGAGGGGGTTGCTGTCGATGGACGGATCCGAGTCACCGGTGCACCCTGCCTCGATCGAGCACTCGATTCGGCCCATGGGTTTTGATAATCGGGGAGAGGAAATGGTGCGGGTCGACGTGATCCACTTCCGGGGAAAGGGGCAGGGTCGTCCCTGTCCGTGTTGCCTGCTGCTTCCTGCGCCGGCAACGATGGAGCGGCATCAGTCAGTCAGTACGTCCATCTGTCCAGCGACGATGGACGGGGTGAAAAGAGAGAATACCGCAAAATGCAAAAGACAATATTCCTTACCATCATGGGAACACCACACCCCTCCGTGCCATCATTCCATCAACATTTTTTTGAGTAAAGAGTAGCAAGACTAACTATCATCTATTCAAAATGTAGAACAAGGTAAGGAGAGACTAGAGAGGCGTCCAGGGACCTGGAGTTAGTTAAAAACTACTCCTAATTTACAAGTTTAGTATCCACCCCCACACACACGCGAATGTCATCTAGTGCAATGCAAAGCAGCACAACCGAGGGACGTTCTGTTTGACGAAAAATTATTGGGTCGAAAAATTACAATGTTTCCAATTAGAGTTGAAAAGTTACAATGTTTCCAAATTTTAGATCACAAAATTGCAAATGAGGTAGTTTTGAGTTTGGTCATTGGGACATGGAGGGGATCAGACCGACTTCTGCAAACAATAAATGGACCCAATCAAAATGGCGTGGAATGATGGACTGCTTGCTTAGTTGGCTTTAGGTGTTTGATCGAGCTATCCATGTTTGGGTTCTAGGCTGTGGTTCTTGTATTCAATCCCCCTTATTTTATTTCTATGATAAAATGGACACACATGCCAATAATCTATGCACATTTATACTGCGTACTAAGGCCGTGGAGTCTTTCACACATACATACATACATACATGTAGGTGTTAGGGACACATGTCCTCTGTCGTAACTGTGGAGATGTCATTCTCCTCATTTTGCAAAGAGGGGGAGAGAAGAGAAGCAAATGCTTTTATGTGTTGGATTACGATTGAATGCAGAAAAGGCTAAGAATCTCTATCCCGCTTATGTGCGAGTTCATTCATGTTCATGTTAATTTTTAAAAATGGTGTGTAGAATGAATAATGTTGGTCGTTCTGTTTGGGTGATGGCCACTAATGGGAGAAGAGGTGGCACGTACCACCATCAATAGGTGGGAGGGCAGAGAGTACGGAGGGGACCGACAAGAGGGTAAGTGAGAGGAAAGAGGGGGAATGTGACATGGATGCCATCGCTTGCTCCGTTGTCATGATACCATGTGTTACAAGACATATAAAACCATCCTTTAACTAGTGAAGGGATTTTCTAAATCTACTTATATATATTTTTGAAGAAAGGCGAGTTGCCTAATTTCATTCGAAAGAAGAAGCGAATACAAGAACGGTTAACACAACACGGGGCAAAAGCGCACCAATCGCAACCACCGGCCTAAGCCTGTAGTAGAACTACCTAGACTACCAACAAGTCTCCCCTAATTTTTGCCAATACATGATCCGGCCAATAGTCCTACTGGCGAAAAATCCGAGCATTCCGCTCCTTCCATATATTCCAACATATGGAAGTTATGATGCCATCTTCAATGCATCTGGCGACCTTGCTTCCTCTTAGTTCATCCCACCAGTTACCGACTGACTCAACTGTGGCCCCATCAACCTTGATGAAACAGAAGGATGACGCCATACCTGCCAAATTTGCCGGACGAAGGTACATTCCCAGAACAAATGATTATGAGTTTCCTCTACCTCGCCACAAAGAACGCATAAAGGGTTACAAGGCCACCCTCGAGCAGCTAGGCGATTTGCGGTGTAAAGTTTCTCGCGAATTAGCACCCGGAAGAAGAAGCGACACTTCCTTTACACCTTGGCTTTTCAAATGCGAGTGAAGTCATGCTCCTGCGAAGATCCGATGAACTGTAGAGAATATGCAGACCTGGCCGAGTACCTTCCTGAAGTGGTGAACTTCCAGCGAACGGAGTTAGGCGTGTCCGGTAGTAAGGCCAGCCGCTGCACGACTGACCAAAGGGTGATGAACTCGTGAACCTGTTCTGAAGTAGATATTTTTGTTAGGGGTATCATCCAGCGACCATCTGCTAGTGCCTCCTGCACGGAAAAATCCTCCCATCTTGCTAGCCTATAGCAACGTGGTGCAACCTCACTTGGAGATGAACCATTCAACCAAGGTGAGTTCCAAAAGGAGGCCCTAGTACCATCCCCCAAACTAAGCTCGGTCACCGCTCGAAAAAACATGATATCCGTTGTTGACCATGAGGATGTCGTCCCAGCCCAATGCTTCGGTGGGAAATCCCACTCATGCCAAAGCCAACGGAGGCGCAAAGCACGACCAAAATGGCCGATATCTTTGCCCCTAACTCCTTGGGCCTACACACCGTTGCCCAGTTAACCAGGCATTTTCCGCCATGACACTCTTCTTTCCCGCTCCAGAGGAAACCTCGCCTGATTTTGTCAATCTTTCTTATTGCCCACCCACTCAGCTCAAAGACCATGATGTGATAGACAATCATTGAAGTGAGGACGGAGTTGACGAGGACCAATCGACCTTCCCTGGAGAGGAGCTTGGCCTTCCAGGTCGCCCATCTGCGCCTGACCTTTTCAGTGAGACACATCTCTTCCTGCTTCTTGATTTTTGTGGGCTTCAAGGGTAGACCAAGATAATTGCAAGGGAAATTTTTTATCTGGGCCGGGATTTCGTTTTGCAACCAAATCCCAGTGTGTTGATCACATCTAATTGGAAAGACCTCACTCTTGGCCCAATTCACCGCAAGACCTGTCGCCCCTTGGAAGACATTGAAAATCTGACTAAGAGCTTGCAACTCAAGTGCATCCAGCCTAATAAGCACCATGACATCATCCACGTAAAGCGAAATTCGTAAGCTAGCAAGATTATGGGCAATAGACCGAGACACTCCCCTATCCTCTGCCATGTGGAGCAGGCGAGCCAACGGCTCCATGGCAAGAATGAAAAGCATCGGGGAAAGGGGATCTCCCTGCCTGAGACCCCGATGGTGCGCTAGGGTCCTTCCTGGCAAGCTGTTAATCAACACCTGGGAGGTGGCGTTCCCTAAAAGAATTGCCAACCAATCTCGCTATCGTTGTCCGAATCCAAAAGCCTACAAGACTTCTAGGAGGTACTCCCAACTTACCGAGTCAAATGCCCTTTGCATATCCAGCTTCATTGACAGTGATGGCACCTTTTTCCTATGCAAGTTTTGGACGCTCGACCTTACCCAGAGAAAATTGTCCTGGATGGACCTCCCTTTAATGAATGCACTTTGGTTTGGGGAGACCAAGTTCTCTAAGTGCCTGGATAGCCTATTTGCGAGGAGCTTTGAGAACAGCTTGCCAACGCTATGAATCAAGCTGATTGGCCTGAAAGCGGCAATGTTTGGTTCACCCTGCCCTTTAGACAGTAGAACAATATGGGCGCAGTTCAATTTCACAAAACCATCCGCCCTGCAGTGCCAAAGGTCCTGTAACGCTGCAATCAAATCACCCTTGACGATATCCCAACAGGATTTGTAGAAAAGCCCTATGAAGCCTTCAGGGCCCAGAGCCTTATCCGAAGGAAGGTGTCTAATAACATCATGAATCTCATGTTGAAGGAAAGGCGATTCCAAGTCCTACAGGCCGCCACCTGGAAGTTGCAACAAATCCCAATTAAGGGTATGTGACCTCTCCTTACTCCGGCCGAGGAGGTCGACGAAGTGTGCGAAGAAGGTGTCCTCAATGTCATCAGTAGCGGACAACACGCCTTGCTCCGTGTGTAACTTCTAGATCCTGTTGCGACCTTGCACTGCGAAGACGTTCGCATGAAAGAACTTAGTGTTTGCATCCCCTTCACTAATGAATTTGAACCTTGCTTGCTGCCTATCCTCATCCTTTCAACGGTGGAGAGGCCTAGTATCCTGTTCTTCAACGCCTTATACAAGTCCAGCTCTGGATGAGAGAGCTCTCTTTTCTCCATCGCTTTGTCCAATCTAAAAATGACCTCAGTTGTCTACTTATATATATACTTCTATCAACTGAGGATTGAGTTTATCTAGTTTTGAATTTTAAGGATTCATCTGATATGGCATCCATGAATCATGGACCAAAAGTTAATATTTTTTTCATATATTTCTTATATGCCGTCACTTCACAACCGCAGGTGCAGGACTGACAATGAAAGTAGAAATTATACGTTTATACATACCTCTAGAGACATATGGATTGCGCGCTTTGTTCAGTTTGTTCATCCTGAGCCTTGAGTAGTTTCCAGGAAATCATGATTAGGGGCAAAGTGGCAAACTACTAATTTGCTTGAATCGTTAAATCATGTAAGCATCCATGTTTTTAAGGCGTGAAACATCCTATGTAGGATGTTAGATTTTATGTCGAATATGTGTACAACAAGGGTTACAATTGGATACTGAGTTGTAATAGGCAGGGTTGGTTTAGAGTAGGGCCTTGTTTGTTTCAGATTAATGTTGAGTTGAGTTTTACTGTAGCAAATTTGTGACCATCTCAAAAGACTTTTAAATAATTCAAAAAATTATGAAAAATATTTTACGAACTATAAGAAGAACTATTTAAAACCACACAAAAATGACTACAAAATATTATACCATTTGGCTTATACAAAAATAACAAACTTTCATTTAATTTAATTTAATCTAATCTAAAACAAACAAGACCTAGGAGTCGGATTCTAGCAGACATCTACTGTATAAAGGGGGCAGCCCTGGTGTAACCCGTGACAACAACTACATAATAGTAACATAGATGTGAGGGGGTCAGCGGCCGGCTTGTGGCCGTAACCTAGGCAGTCGGTATGCCTGCGGTATTGTGAGCCTGCAGAGGTAGGCGAAAGCCGAACTGCATTATCAAACATCGTGTCTTCTGGTGTTGTTTGTGATCTTGCATTTACGTAAATCCTAACATAGGGAAATGCACACTTATGTTTGTGGCTTGAAATCAAACCAATGGTCAGGCTTCCGGCTGCTGATTAATGATGGTAGATCTTATGGAATTATCAATTATTGTTGTTTTGTGGCGTGGAATCAGACCTTTGCTGCTAATGTATGAATCATTGTTGTTTCGAGTTTCACCAGGAATAATACAATGATGCTTCAGAAAATTAATGCTAATTGACAGGTACAGCAAGGCACTGCTTCGTGATCATTATTATGGCCATATGGTTTCTTGAAACGTCCCAAACTCTGTGAGATGAGTTTGGTTCCACGCCACACCCATGCCAAGTTGGTATGATTCTCTCAAATTAACTGGAGATTATGGGGATTGTTATGCAGCCACAGAACCAACCAAATCAACGCAATAAAATTGTATCCCGAGATTTATTAGTGATTTGGCACCCAATTTATCTGGATTGGCCATTTGGCCTGAATTAACGATCGAGTTCGGCGAAATCCTTTGGATATATTGACGCATCCACCGTCAAAGTTACAATTATGCACGCGCACTTTTTTTGAAGGAACAGTAAAACCGTTCATTCAATGATAGGTAGAAGAGCATAAAATACAATGCCAACCCTAGACCAGCCAAGGAGGCAGGTCCGGAGGAGTGTAGCTGTCGGGGATAAAATTACGGCCCATTGACATGGCCCACTCCCTGACGGCCCAATCGAGCAGCCTCCTAGAGCCCAGCTCCCTAGAAGGTTCTATCTGGCCCATGAGCATCCTGCCGAACAGCTTCTTGGCTGGCACGATGCGTAACGGCCTAGACTTCGTGTTTGAGTCCGACTCGAACAAGAGTTCTACACGGCTACGTGAAGACCCGGACGTGTTTTCTCGGATTGGAACAGACGTCGTGATCCCCAAGAATTGGAGTATACCTTATCTACCTCGGGATGTATTTGGCATGTATATGAGTTCGTTACAATCTCGTAGTTAGCCCGGCACGGTTATCCCTCGGTAGATCGGTTCATCACCACTATATAAACAGAGCCCCTACGGCATGTAGAGGGGAAGCACGATCACATTGTCGCATACTGCTCGCCGAGGCCTGTAAATCTCGTCGAGTTCCACCTTGTCATCCTCTTTGGTATAAAGAAAGGCTGGACGTAGGGCTATTATCTCTTTGAGAGGCCTGAACCAGGATAAAAACTCGTGTCTCCCTGTTCGTCGTTGATTGCTGTTCGTTCTGTTCGGCATGTCTCCTATCTCTCCTTTTTCAAGAACCTTAGTTGACTTGAGATCGATATCTCAACTGTCGATAGTAGCAGAGTTACAAAAACTAGAAAAGAAGAAGAGGGAGATTAGGGAGAGGGGGGAGGGGGAGAAGGAGGAAGAAGGTACAGGGATGTCGTCGCAGACGACTACAAGTTCAGTAAAGCGTGGACATCCTTGGCTCCCGCCGCACTCCAAACCCGAAGCTCGTCCTTTATGAGATCGACGAGCTTTGTTGGTATTGAAGGAGATGCGTGGTCGTCGAAGGTGCGCTTGTTACGTTCCAGCCAAATGTGCCAAGCGGTGGCCATCAAGATGGATCACACAGCCTTCCTGACTGCGTGACACGAGTTGTTGACTGCGTCTTCCCACCAGCTAACGAGAGGGCGATCTGTATCGGAGGGAGGCAAGCAAGTCGGGAGACGAAGCCAGTCGGCAATAGATGCCCAGATGTGAATAGAATACGGACAATGCAGGAACAAGTGGTCCACGCCTCCACGGTTACTAAATTTGGCATGCACGCGTACTTGGTTACTAAATACGTGCACGTATTTTGGATATATATTTGCACCTTGATGCATAATCCCAACCAAGAGAATTTGTGTGAGACTGCATGGAGGCCATATCTGATATCAACCTAGTACGTACTCAGCTAGCCGAGCTTTCGTGCTTTGCAAGGCATTACAAATTATTATAGATGTATATGTTGTATGATTAATTCTGTCTATTTAATAGAGCTGAAAAGTCACTACATGAAACGAGTTCGGTGTCGTCAACCGAGTTAACTGTGTCAGCAGCCAATAACCCGACGAATGATAATTCCGACTGTGTCGACGACAAGCATAGAAACCGACGACACCTATAACTCCCGCACCATCCGTTTTGGTGGTGTGATGCTCTGACTAACCACGCCGCCTATCCCTCTAAATTGAGTTGTGTCGTCAGCTAGCACTATGCCGACGACTCAGAAACTCCTCACGGCAACTTAATGCCCCTATACGGAAGCACTTCGAGGCGATCCAGGGAGGACTTCTCTGCAATGTGGAACCGATCTAGGTGCTCCAGCACAAAGGGTAGGAAGCGTCTGTATTGGTGGTTTGAACGCGCTGTCGACGACACAGAAACACCATTGTCGGCAGGACAAAGCAGTGTGTCGGTGGTTTTCTATCCTATGTCGTCGGTTTTGGCTGACGACACAGTGTCTAGTTTCTATAGTGAGTTACAGATTTTTATACGCAGAGAGGGGGGCGCGGGTATGATCTGGACCGTTGGATCTCAATCCAACGGTCCAGAAAATCGACTGAAAGTTAAAAAAAACAGTCGACTGTAGATTAGACAGTCCCTTATAGTTAACAGTCCGATCTCAACGGACACCCTCCCACTTCGCTCCAGTTACCACCGCAGCACCGTTCCTCCCCTGCATGCGAGCACACGCGTCTTCCTCACCTACTTCTCATCTGTTTGCTCCGTTCATCCTACACAAGCCAATATTTTTTACTCCAACCTGGACTCATCGATCGCCATGACTCCACCTTCCAAATATCATACACAGCAACACCTACCCCCGCCTAGATCCGGTGCCTGCTCACACCAAATCCGATGCCCACGAGCGGCTGCAGCAGCCAGGGTCGGCGCGCGACCGCAGGACCACGCGACTGGCGGATTACTTAAAAGTGAAGAGGCTGGCCGGAGCAGCCGTCGCCGCCTTCTCCTCCTCCCTCAGTCCCTCTCTCCATATCTCATCTTTCCTCGCTCATGTGTTGCATCTTTTCCAGCATCTCATTTTAAAAATTCAACAAAAATATCTAGTTACGTGACAAAATCGACCGAGACTTATTTAAAAATCAGTCGTCTAATGATCAGCAAAACGTAAATACTAAGCTATCTATAATAAATAGTTAGCGATGTGGCATCCACATGGATGCTGTGTAACCTTCTCTAGCATCTATACATTCTAAGGATTTAAAAAGATATTCTATAGCCATCTGGATTTATGTTGAATTTCACTCGGTCCTTAAAACTGAAATTTACCTTTAGCAGAGCCCGAGCATGGAGAGCCGTGGCTTATCTCGGGCTAAACCAAGAATACATTCTATATTACAAAGCCCTTATTAACCGCATCCTAGTTGCATCACATGGCGTATTTTGGTTGCGCCATGTCGAATAAATTCCAAATAATCTACAAAATTTAAAAATATTAAAAAACAAAATGCAACAAAAAACATGGTGAAGGTCCATAAATGAACTTCAAGTATTAGAAATGTTAGCTTCTACAGAATGAATTAAAAAATAATAGAAATAAAAAACCTCGAAAAATATAACTATAGTTGAAAAGCATGTAAAACCATAATTTTATGTACATGTCCATAAAAAATGAGCCATTTTTACAAAATTTAGGATCACAAATAGTTAAAAAAAACTAGGTTGCGCCATGCCACCCCTGGGAAAAATCCAAAAAACACTCGTGTCTTATGAAACTAATGCCACGCATCATGGACACACAAACCACACTAGTTAGAAAAACGATTGGGCCATGACAAAAAGGGACGGTGGAGCTCCGCTGGTCTCCTGCAAACGAGCCGCGGTATACCCCGTACCACGGTTTTTTAACCACTGGCTTACCGCAATTAACAGCTTGAGAGTGGAAGTGGACGTGGGAGAACTTAGAAATTTAGGGTTGGACTTAGAACAGGGGGTTGGGTCGGAGATTTGGGGTGGTTGGATTGGGCCAAGAAGGAGATTGGGTTCGACTAGATCAGCAATTTCCAAAGTCCCATTCCTACAAATTATTTTATTTCTTTTGCCCTAGTCTCCTAAAATTTTAGATTAGTCAACCATACAGGTGATTTGTTATGAACAAATATCATATTGCTTTCCATTATGTTATATTTAATCTGTTTGACTCACACTCATAATTTTGTTTTGAGCATTTTCACACTAGATGGTGTCCTGCTTTCACACGCCTAGGTCCGCTTCCATGCTGAACTAAGTTTTTGCTTCCATATTCCATATTTGATATCCCTTAAGATGATTGGAAGTTTTATAAAGTACAACACGGTAAATTAAGGAAGTTAGATGAATAAGATGGTTCGGTATATTTTAAATTGAACAAAATTTCCTACAATATAATACACTTAATAAGAAGGCAATCCAAATAGATAGAAAGTACTCTACGCTGCCTTGGCTATTGGATGAGGGATGGAGGGTGGAGATAGGTAATGGAAATATTCTAGCCTTAAAATACAAGACATCAATTCTATATAACAAAGGGCCCAACCAGCTGGTTCCTGGTTAGGCCACGTCACTGGCCCCAGAATGCGCCACGTCATCGGTCATTTACACGGGCCACATCAGCTGAGAAACTGCGGCCGTCCGATCTTCTCGCGAAATAAAATCCGACCGTCCATACTAAATCAACATTTAAAACAAAATGTTTCTTCCATTGCAAAGCAACGCGGGTGGCTTGCCCTGTTGGCTAGCTGAGCTAGATTCTAGCCCGCCGGCCAGGGCTCGAGTCGTGCCTCCGCCCACACATTTTTTTCGGCTGGGATAGCATAGCCAGCTCCAAGCACCAGCACGCTATGCACAAAGTTCTTGTTCCTCTCCTATTTCTTTTTTTTAGCTCGCAAAAAGTTTGAAATTTTTTGAATGTTTTCGAAAGCACAAAGAACATCCATAAAAAATTTAATGTTATTAAAAAAATTTTAAATCCAAATTTACAAATAGTTTGCTATTTCTTATTAAGGGCATATTTCTTCTCGATTTCCTACTTTTCAATTTTGCTTATGGTACGTCACAAAAAATCATAAATTTGTAATTCAGAACCATGTCTGCAAAACAACATTCAAAATTAATTTTTTTTAGAAATGCGAGATTCTAACAAATAATTTTTTGCCAGGTCGCAAAAAAAAGGATTAAAAGTTTACAAAAATTAAACCATGTATGCACAAAGAACATCTATAAAAAGTTTGATGCTATTGAAAATTTTTTGAAATCCAAATTTACAAATAGTTTGCTCTTTCTTATTAAGGGCATATTTCTTCTCGATTTCACACTTTACATTTTTACTTACTGTACGTCACAAAAAATCATAAATTTTAGAGTTTCAAAAAATATTTTTTTCAAAGACTAAACGTTTTCATAATGCAAGATTCGAACTAAGAATTTTATTTTTGGCAGGTCGCAAAAAATTCATATGAGGTTGAAAGTTTCCAATAAACCATGTTTGCACAGAGAACCTCAATAAAAAATTTGATGTTATTCAAGATTTTTTGAAGCCCAAGTTTACAAATAGTTTGCTCTTACTTATGAAGTGCATCTTTTTCTCGATTTTCAATTTTTAACTTTATTTATTATAAGTCGGAAAAATATATTAAATAAATTTTTTGAACCATATATGAACAAAAAACATTAAAAACTAAAAGATTTCAAAGATTAAAGGTTTTCATAATGCAAGCTTCAAACTAAAGTATTTTTTTGTTAGGTCAAAAAAATCAAAGTATACAGAAATTAAACCGTGGCTGCACAAAGAGCATCCATTAAAAAATAATTTGATGTTGCTCAAAATTTTTTGAAATTCAAATTTGAAAATATTTTGTTTTTTGCAATAAAAGGCATATTTCCTATCGGCTTTCCATTTTTTTAGTTTTATTTATGGTGGATCACACAAAAAAACATATAAATTAAAATTATAAATATGGTATCGATCGATAAATGCAACCAAAAAAATGGTGAGGGTTCATAAATATATTTGGGCTTTAGAAATGTTGACTTATATAAAATGAATTAAGAAATAACAGAAAAGTTAAAAAAACCAAATAAATAAAAAGGTACCAGAACGCGCTTTTGTCTTACAAAACTAATTCCACGCGCCACGGGCGCGTAGCCATCGCTAGTTTCAATACAAATCAAAGCCCAACATACAAAATATTGTTCTCCAAACAGTACAACTGAAAATGAGAACGTTACGTTAGAACCCGACATTCATATTATTAAATCGTCAACCATGTTTAAAGAATAACACCGTAGAAACGACCGCAGGCAGACGAATGACATGTCTAGAGTCCTATATATGTCCTCCTCTCTTTCATTCTTTTTTGAGCTGCGTCCAATCCTCGTCCCTACCAGGGGAATTTCCTGTATGATTCGTGCGTACATGGCACTATGGCAGGCCAAGATGGAACGTGTTTCGGGGGCCACACGGATAAGCTGGACGAGTGCACACGCGAGAAGCTTTCAAAGAAGAGCATGCAGGAGACGGCCGGAAGGAAGGATCGATGGAGACAAGGACATTTGTGCATCACAGAGCGTCACGTTATTGTGACTGGACTCACTTTCTTCAGAGAAGAATTTTCAGATTGTCAGCTTTGTACCACAACAATGGGCACCCACAAATAATGCATTCCCCTGATAATCAGGCTCTCGTTGAGTCCTTGTATCAAGTTGGCGGAGACAGCACTCGTTGGATCAGTTTGTATCACAAGGAAAATATTGCGAAATGCTCTGGCTTTCAAGAAAGTTAGCTGCTTCTTAGCAATCAATATTCAGGAAGGACAAGTAATCAAGATTCAGAAAAGACACTTGTCTTATATGCACACAAAAAAATACTTGAGCCCATCTGCCCAAAGCCAATCATACTCTCCCGATCCATCACTCTTTTTTTTTCCTTCCTTGCTTTAAGTATGCATCTTGCAAAAAATGATGCAGCCTAGCATGACCAATAGTGTGTCCAACTTAAGACGATGAATACTGTGATAGAATAAAATGAAAGGGAAAAAAAACTAATAAATAATGTTGAATAGTGTTAAGTTCACCTAAGTTAAGAGAGCATCGGACATTTCTTGGCTTACCTGGAGCTGAGAGTGCATCGGAGATTCGGAGGAGTGGTTCTTTTCCCGGTGCGAGAAGCAAGCAAGGCAACCATAACATGCACCTAACTTAATAATGCTGGCAGCAATCAACCATGGCCCTTGGCCAGTTAGTGCATGCTGATGCATCGATGCATGGTGCGCTCTTGTTAGGATTTGCATCTCTGAATATATCAGCTTGCCTCCCCTCTTCTCGCACCACAAGAGTCATGAGAATCAGAAACTTCTGCATGGATCTCTATTCTTTAATTTTTGTTGGCCTCCAGAAACCTCTGGTGTTGGTAAACACTTAACAGTAGGTTAATAGCAACTTGGAGTTATGGATTGATGAGGTGTAAGCAACAGAAGAAAGAATGAAAGGAACAAGCGTATCCTATATGAGATTATATCTAATGCGGCTTCGATTCCTAGGCATAATGGCATTGCCGTCTGTTTTGGATGCAGATTAAATGCAGCTGATAGGGCCAGGGTAGGACGAACCGTATCGTGTTCTTGTGAAGCATGCTGAGTGTTCCTGTTCCATCGTTTACACCATACCCTGATACCATCAATCCATCACTCACATCAATTAGAATCGGTACTTGGGAGTATGCTTTGCAGTATGATTCTTGCATCTAGGTAGACGAACGTGTTGGTCTTTAACTGGCCACCAATAGCTAGTAGTTGTGACCAGTGCACCTCACCAAACATCCTTATCTTTTTTTTTTTTAGCTAAAGGGTAGGAGCTTTGCCATTTCATTAAGAAGGGAAGAACTGTACAAAATGCAGAGAAGAGAAGAAGGGAGAGAGAGAGGGGGGGGGGGGGGGGTTAGGGGAACTAATCAGACAAGAGGAAGGACGAGGATGCTGCGGACCAGGCCGCAACCCCGTCCCTGATGAGGTCTACAACGCGGCCCGTAGGAGGGATTGGCCCTGAAAATTTTTTCTGTTTCGCTCCTTCCAAATCTCCCAGGCGGAAAGGATGATCAGACCATTTAGCGTCTTGAAATAGTCCCGCGAAGCCCCCTCGAGACGAGTACACCACCAACCGCAGAAGGTGAAGGAACCCGAAGGGTAAGGTCCGTTCGGAAGAATCACCTGCCAGATCGAATTAGCGAAAGGACAGGATCCCCACAGGTGCTCAACCGATTCGAGAGGCCCGCTACAAAATGCACAGGCGGCATGGTAAGGCCAACCCTTCTTCGCAAGCAGGTCCGCCGTATTCAGGTGGTGGAGAGTGAGGGTCCAAGCGAAGATTTTACATTTGTTGGGAGCCCTAGCGCTCCAGATCGCCGACGCAAGAGGGTGCTCCGTACTATCATGCAGCTGCAGAGAGTAAGCTGTCCTCGTGGAGTAGCAGCCGTCGGAGGAGAAGCACCAGCTGATAGAGTCCGGGGTGTCAGAGAGAGTGACATGACGAATCTTGCTCCAAAGCAGGACGCAGGAGCGTGGCAGAAGAGATGGGGCCAGAGTGGAGCATCCACTGGTGGGAGGGGAGAAGTCGAGCCACAGAGCTTTTCCGGAGCCTGGCCTGGTTGAAGAGGTTGGGGGCGATGAGGGCTGGGGCGGACCCCGAAACCCAGCGATCACTCCAAAAAGACGTATCCGCCCCATTACCAACGGTTACCTCTGTGGCTGCCCTGAACAAGTCAACTCTGGCGCCGTCATCTGTAAGTCAGACCCCCTCCAAGGCTTGGAGGGATCGGAGCGACTTGACCAAAGCCAACGCAAACGGAGGGCGCGGTTGAAAAGGCGAAGGTCGAGGACGTTAAGTCCCCCCAATCTTGTCAGACGACAGACCGTATCCCAGCTGACAAGAGCGTGGCCGGAAGCAGAGCCCTCTTCGCCCTTCCAGAGGAAGGATCTTCTGATCTTGTCAATCTCTCCGATCACCCATCTAGGAAGATGGAACACCGTGGCAAAATGTGTCGGGAGAGCGGAGAGGACAGACCTAACCAAGGTCAAACGCCCCGCTTTTGAGAGTGGGCGACCTTTCCAAGAGGGGAGCCTGGAGCGAATTTTTTGGATGAGTGGGAGAAAGTGTGTCTGACCGAGCCGCTTGAAGTGAAGGGGGAGGCCTAGGTAATTGCAGGGGAAGTTGGCTCTGGTCCCCGGGAAGGAGTGCAGAACTTCCTCCAGGTTGATGGCGTCACACTGGATGGGAATGATGGAGCATTTATGTAAGTTGATCTTAAGCCCCGAAATGTCGCCAAATGCCTGCAGAAGCTTAATGACTGAAGATATCTCCACATGGTGTGGGCGAATGAAAAGGGCCGCGTCGTCCGCATATAGGGATATTCTCAGCTTGAGGGGGGAGTTGCCAATTGGGCCAAGAACTCCCAATTAATTGATCTCTTTTTTAAGTTTCTTTCAAGCCAAGGGTATGGATTCTACCATTTTATTAAAAGTAAAAGGCATATATGTCATTAAAGAGCTGTCTCTGAACAAAAATACCACCGCAAAGTCTCTTACGTCGTAAGATGCCATTATAAAATGTGAAAACGTGTTCATACACTATTATGGACACTATCAACTCTTCTCTTTTTTTTACCAAAATGTCCTTTTGTTGTTGTCAAATTTACTAGTAAAATGCTACTAGACCCTTCCCTCTCCTTTCCATTCTCCCCAACTTCGACGACCTCCGCAGATCGTTGTAGCCCTCGTTGTCATACCCGTCGCCTGAGCCATTCACACTGAAGGTCGCCGTTGAGCTGTGTAGCAACGTGGCGGCAACGGCGGCTCTGCTGTTGCTGCCACTCCCAAAGTCACCAAGCAGCGCAGCGGTGCCCACGTCGCTGACCGCCATCTGCCTTCACCTTCCCTCTCCCTCCCATCCAATGGGACACTACCCACAAGCCCCAAATCCTATCCACTGCCTCCCACAATGACAAGCACATACAACAGAGCAGCCTCAATCAGATCCATCATATAAGAACGTTGAGAAGTAGAGGTGCCCACGCCGCTAACTGCCATCTCCCTTCACCTTCCCTCTCCCTCCCCTCCAATGGGACACTACCCACAAGCCCCAACTCCTATCCACTGCCTCCCACAATGACAAGCCCATGCAGCAGAGCGGCCTCAATCAGATCCATCGATATGGGGGAACGTTGAGCAGTAGCGTCGGTTTCAAGCTCCAACTCCCATGCTCATCAGAGATAGTGACAGCTGCTTGTAGAGGGTGTTGCGGGTGAGGGGAGAGGACGAGGTTGTCGTTCGCGTCCAGCTGCAACCGGCAAGACGAGATCCTAGCTGACGAAAGGAGATAAGTGGAAAGGGAGGAGGAGAGGTCGAGGCTCACAAGTAGGAGGTGGCCGAGGAAGGCGGTGTCGATGGAAGGAGAGAGGAGAGGAGGGGGCCAGTCGATGGAGGGAGGGAGGGAGGAGAAAGAAGGGCACCGGCTAGTGGGGAGAAGAGACGGAATGGGAGGGAGGAAGGGGGTATTTTGTTTATAAATTATTTGAAAAGGCTTGTGATGGTATATTTATGGACAATAAGACTTTGTAATGGCATCTACGATTTAAGCGACTATGGTGGTATCTTCGTCCAGAAGCAACTCTGTAGTTGCATATATGCTTTTTACCATTTGGAGAGAGAGAGAGAGAGAGGAAGGAGGGTATTTTGCTTCAAAATTATCTAACAAGGCTTGTGATTGCATATTTGTGGAAAATAAGACTTTGTAATGGCATCTACGACTTAAGCGACTTTGTCGTGACACTTTTGTTTAGAGGTAACTCTATAAGTGCATATGTGCTTTTTACCCTTTCATTAACAATGAAAATAATCGTACATTGTGTGTGTGAGAGAGAGGGCAGGAGGATCAACACTAAATGCATGATGTGTACTTGGTCAACCTGACATCTCTAGAGACGAATGTCCTCCCAAAGAGCACTTTTATGGTACACATTGACAAATATATTTGGGTGATAATATAATTTATATCATCCATTCAGGGAGCCTCCCACACAAAACATATACTAGCAGTATAATATAAATGCTACCATAGCGGTATAAAAATTTAAAAACAATCTAAATCATTAGATCGAAAGGGATGGATGGTTTGTATTCGCTAATGTGTACCGTAAAACTTTTCCCTCCTAAATTCTGCTAAGTAGTTGAGTGATGTAGGCTCTTCTACTAGAAAATGTGTCTGTTCTCTCCTTCTAGATGTTCCAGACAGTGTAAATGATGATGCTAATGCTATTGAAGGTACGTTTGACATCTTTTGAGAATACCACCTGTTAGGAAGCCCGACACCAATGTGAGATCTGAATGACGCTGGAGGCACAATGATAATGTAGTTCGGCCAAATTGTTTATATTTGCGGGGCATGCCTATAATTTTATAATAGGCCATCATGATTTTGACCACAAACCGGTTGAGACCCCTTGTGAGTATATGCTACAATTGTCTTGGTCGTTCATGTTGCACCAGTGCTACCCCTCCTTTTTACACGGGAGTCGGAATATGAATCCAACTCTAACTTTAGCATCTTCTGCCTAATACAACTCAGAATCCTACTTGTATCCATATTCCACACAAATTCCAACATTGTTGCCGCTAGAATCCACCATTCCCGGATGAAATCGATATCTAATGACTCACGTTCTATGAATGCACCGTCATTGCACTTTTTAACGAACTGAAGACGGCTTACAGGCCTACAGATGCATAATCCTGACACAGGTGAAAACATTCAGAATTGTTGGGTGAGTCCTAAGCTGCTGACAAATTCCTTTCGGTTGGAATTTGGAAAGAGAGCAAAGCAATTAGGAAACATTCAGAAAGGTAGAAGTCTGAACCGTGAGCACCCGTTTCCGTCAAGTAGTAATGCTATTGTTTTTCTATCAATATAACAAGAAAATTGTCTGTCACACCAATTTATCACTGGAATATCTCGGCAGCCTATTTGTAGAACCGAGCAGATATAGACAAGCATATATAACAGATTGTCAAGATGTCCAGACAAAAACTACTAACAACCAACATCACAAGCTCCAGCTAGGGTACCAGTTGATCTCTTATATAATTGAAGAAATATTCCGGCCTCTACGTCACGAGATGCACACAGCATCAAACACATTCACATCGTCTCAGCTCAAAGCTGAAGAAAAGGTGCACCAAGTCACCAAGTAGTGGTACTAGCTAATCACTAGATGAATGGTTCAATCACCCAAATATTTCTTCCAACATAGTTTGTAAAACATAGCTGATAGTGGGATACTTGCATGGGTCTGAATTACACATAGATGCCGATCATATCATGTCGTTTGTTTTCCATCATCTTCATTGCCCTATAATCAACCTGCCAACTGATCATGCAACCGTTGGCCAGAATGGCCGATCCATCAGCCTAGCAGATCACCATTTTCATCCCCCCAAAAAAAAAATGTACAGCATGAGTATAGGCATGCAGAGCTGAAAGATTTAAGAGTGGCCATGCTCGGAGGCTTACTCGTCTACCTGCAGTGTACTGTACAAGTAACTGGCGACTCATAAGTCATAAGTACAGTCCTAGTGGACACATCACACATTGATGGCAAACAATGCATATTTTCACATCCACCATGATTAGCATTGCACACTGATGTATAGGATGTAGGCCACTAAGATCCATTTGTCTTAATCACACGAAGAGAACTTTACCATGCAGTTGCAACAAGTTCTATATGCATATTATTAGTGGGGTTTAAGTGTCTTCTGACCACGCATAGAGGATAGTACGTACTAGTTCTTATGGTGTAAGTATCCATGCTTTGCTAATAAATGCATCTAGATATATTCAATCAGGCAATGATCATGATTGGAAGATGGAAATTATTGAATTAGTAGTAATGCAGTGCTCGAACTGAGACAACTGATCGCTGTGCAGATCCCACCTGACAAAATGCAGTTGCCGTGGACCAGTTGCTGCTTCCTTTGGTGCACATCCACCATGGGGTTCAAACCGAAGACTAAATGATATATGATCTCAGGCCACTTTAGTACATGGGATGGTGACCAATATCTGAATTGGATAGGAACTAGATGTTGTCTGGCTTTTCTAGTTGCATTGCGATCGTTACAGAAATGTAATGAGGACACAGGAAAGGTTTGCACTGCAAAATTCTTAACAGGCTAGAAATTCAAGATCTTGGTATAAAAAATAAATGTCTCCTTAGTAAATGGATTTTCAAGCTATTACATGAAGTGGGGATATGACAAAGTATATTCAAGAATAAGGCCTTGTTCTTTTTAGCTTAATAGCTTATCGACTTAACAGATTAATGACTTATCTATGTTTTAAAAGACATATATTTTGGGTTTTTTATTTGTTTTTTCGCTGTTTGGAAGGTGGGTCCTAACGCTTTAAAAAGCAAATCAAACGAAATGGATTCGAATCTCAATACTATCTTGAGAAGCTCTCGAAATTAAGTCATTTTAGCCGTTCAGCCGTTCAGATCAGCCGAAAAGAATAGACCCTAAATATTTGATACATAAAACACTTACTCGAGTGGAGGATTTGGTGGCGGCATACATCTTTGTAGGGTATAGAGGCTAGAATTTTATTTCACTACCTAAAAAAGGAAAGCTTTGCTTGTGATGGTCATTCTATAGCGGCTTCCACATGTAGGGCAGTGGTGGCTTTGATGCCACATATCCAATTGAGTTATGAATGGGATGAAACGGTTAGGTGTAAATCGGATGAAACGGCTAGGTGTGTAGGGCCAAAGCTATACATGTATGATATACGCTGTTGCTATTTCGCAGGCGCCTGAAATTTGCGATTTTTTGCAGGCGCTAAAAGTTTCAGTTAGTTTGTACTGTTTTTCCACAATTCCATTCACTGGAAGAAACGTTGTGAGAAAGTGGAACTTTTAGGGCAAGGGTTGTTTGCACATTCTACCGCGTGTGGCGTCGCCGGCGTTCGTCGTCCTCCGTGCAAATTGCGAAACCGTTCGGGTGCTAGAAGTTCCAGTAAATTTATACTGTTTTTCACCATTTCATTCACTGGAAGAAACGTTTTGTGATGGTGGAAAAATTCTGTATGCAGGAAAAGGGAACCGTTTGCGTGAAAAAGCTGTTGTTGTATGGTGCGCCTGCAAAAATGTTAAAATGCATGTGCCTGCACAATAGCATATCCCTATGATATATGCCACTAGAGTTGACCATTTTTCTAAAATTTTTCGCTCTCTATAGCAGCCTCTCTAAATGTCAATCTCTATATATCTTCTCATTCCTATATTTTTACTGTTTTATTTAACCACTTGTACTGCTTGATCTCGTATATTTTATATATGTTATTGTTTATCTGTTACTGGGGGAGGGCACAGCGATGAGAGACTAGATAGGCTTTTCAGATTTAGCCACTATTGTCTCTATCGAACTCACTGGAGGTAGCAAGGGTGCTATAGGCTTATTTCGTTGTTCACCATGTTGTATTTAGTCACACATCGGATATAAGTGATGGGGAGCACAACTTAAAAGGTGTAAGCATCACTCTTCTACCAGACTAGTCTTTTGGGTTGAGTTGAGCCAGACCTGGGTTGTATTTCTAATTGAGCCAATATATGTGGGGACCTGGGCCTGAGACCAGGTGTCAGTCTCGGTGGGAGCCAGATCGATGTGGGACATGAGATGGATCGGATAACGGCGGGCTCTAACAAGTGGTATCAGACCCATGGTCAGTAACCCGGTCCGATGTGTGATGGGGGAGATTGTTGAATTTAGTACCACATCGGATATTGTGATGGGAGCACAACTTAAAAGGTGGTGTCTCTCCCATTAGGCTAGTCTTTTGGATTAAGATGGGCTAGTTTTTTGGATTAAGTTGGGTCAGGACCTGGGTTGTGCTTCCAGTTGGACCAATAGATGTGGTGGGGACCTAAGCCTGAGACCAGGCTAGTCGTTTGGATTGAGTTGGGCCAGAACCTGGGTTGTGCTTCTAGTCGGACCAATAAATGTGGCGGGTGTTTGAATGCACTATCTGTGTTGCTCAGTTTTGGTGAGAAAACGAGAGAACGAGAGAGAGGATTGTAAACTGGAACCGCTTTATTGTGTTTTAGAAGTACAAATGACAGTGTCTCACAAAGTTACACATGGCATGCCTACAAAAGGGGCAGTTGCTTTTTCTCAAAGGGTGCGTAGTGTCGGTTCCTATATGGAGGTTAATCCATCCATTAATCCAGTGATTAATGGTTAAGCATAATTAGACTAATCATTGTCTTGACTATTTATTTGTCCATAATTTTATTCCTCAACACTCCCCCTTGACAAATATCTTTTTCAAAAACTCTTTCTAAAAACCATGTTGGAAAAACTGACGAAGAAATTCATATTATATGACCTTGTATTTAAATCCCCCAAGTAAATATCATATGTCTCATTAAAAACTCCTCCCAAAAACCCAATGGAATAAAATGGATGGAGAAAAAAGTGCATTATATTTTAACTTGTATTCGTATTGCCTCATTAAAAACCTTTATATGAGAAACCTTTTAGGAAAACTCATACAAGGGAAAAGAGTGCAATATTTGGATTATTCAAACAGGTTTTGTTTAGTGGGATTCTCCCCCGAAACTTTGCAACCCACAAAGTCTTCTCATACCAATTCCATGTACACATTTCCAAAATGTGGATTTTGGTAGAGATTTAGTAAATAAATCTGCTTAGTTATTACAATACTTTGTTTGTAAAATTTATATCTCTCCACTTGTCTGAAGTTCACAAGGATAGAATAATTTGGGAGCAATATGCTTTGTTATATTATTCTTAATATAACATGTTTGCATTTGCATAACACAAGCTGCATTATCTTCATAGATAATGGTAGAGGATACATCTGAATTGATACCACATGATTTTTCAACATGGTTAATCATTCTGTGAAGCCAAGCACATTCACGTGATGCTTCATATAACGCAATTATTTCAGAATGATTGGTGGATCTAGCTACTAAGTCTGTTTACTAGACTTCCATGAAAAAGTCATTCAACCATAAAGAAACACAAATCCGGTCTGTGATCTGGTACTGTAGGGATCAGACAAATAGCCAGCATCAGTATATCCCACCATAGCCATATCTTGATTTTTCTTATAGAATAATCCAAGATCTTGCGTAACTCTAAGGTACCTGAAGATATTTTAAATGCCATTCCAGCTTGCCAACAAATTGACTACGAATGCAATATCAGGCCTGGTGCAATTCGCCAAATACATTAATGCTCCAATAGCACTAAGATATGGGACTTCCGGTCCAAAAATATCTTCATTTTCACCCTTTGGTCTAAATGGGTCATTATTCATATCAATGGATTTTACAACCATAGGGGTCTTAGATGGGTATGCTTTATCCATATATTGAACATTTTTAATGCCTTTTGGACATAAGCAAACTGGTGCACTAGAATTCCATTATGTAGATGCTCAAGTTGCAAACCTAAGCAGAATTTGGTTTGGCCAAAATCATTCATTTCAAATTCCATCACTAGATGATTGTTTGCTTCTTTGATATTATCAGTTGTTCCAATGATATTTAAATCATCAACATATACAAATATAATGCAAAACCCACTTTGTGTTTTCTTTATAAACACACAAGTGCAATCATCATTATTTGAATATCCTTTCTTTAAAAGGAATTCACTTAGTCGGTTGTAACACATTCTTCCCGACCGTTTTAATCCATATAGCGACCTTTTCAATTTAACGCTATACATGTTTCGATTTCCTTTAGGATTTGGAAGTTTAACTCCTTCAGCGAATTTCATGTAAATATCCGAATCAAGTGACCCATATAAATATGTGGTTATAACATCCATTAACTTCATAGTCAAATTCATGTTGACTGTCAATGATATTAAATATCGGAATGTGATTCCACTCATTACAGGAGAATATATTTCATTGTAATATATGCTCGGTCTTTGCATAAACCCTCGTGCTACAAGTCTCGCTTTACATCTTACCACCTTATTGTCTTCATTCCTTTTTCGAATAAAGACCTATTTATTTCCAACAGGGAATATTTTAGGAGGTGTCGGTATTACTGGACCAAAAACCACTCTTTTATTTAAAAAAGTGTAATTCTTCCTCGATTGCTTATTTCCATTTGACCCAATCTGAGCGTTTCATGCACTCTGCCATGGTCTTAGGTTCTAAATTCAGATTAACGGATTCAGCAATCATAGTGGCAAAACATATGTCGACAATTGTATTCTCTCTTTTATACAATTCTCCTGTATTCACATAGTTTGTGAAAATTTCCTCATTTATCTCTTGCAACTCATCATGATTTCCCACAATAATCAAGTTCAAGTGTTATGATGTCCCAACATTTATAGTTGTGCATATATTTTTGCTGGGATTATCATCATTAAGATTACTAGCACTTTGAATTACTGATTTGGTTAATATACCCATGTTGGACTTCTGTTTCTACTTTCTACGGACGTCTCCGTGGAACCAAGTCCTTTGCACCCAAAGGCCTCCCCCTCTTCCTTGGATTAGAGGCAAGAGTGGTTTTCTGAGGTACCTCCATTTTCTCAGGCTCATTTACAGCAGGTATATGGGATTTCTCAAGTCTCTTATAATCAGTAAATGCATCTGGCAGCTCATTTGCAATTTTTTTGTAAATTTATGATTTTATGAACTTCTAGTTCAAATTCATCGGTACATGGATCTAAGGATTGAATGCCCGTGGCATCCTAATTTATTTCTTAGTATTCCATGTGATACTTATCTCCCCCTAATGCCAGGAAATTTTCCTCATCAAATATGCAATCAGCGTACCTAGCTATAAACAGATCCCTTGTTAATAGCTCGAGGTATTTTATTATTGACGAAGAATTATACCCCACATAAACCCCCAATTTTCTATGAGGACCCATTTGTGTACGCTGCGGTGGTGGAATCGGTACATATACACTGCAACCGAATTTTCGCAGATGGGAAATACTTGGTTCATTTCCACGTACTAACTGCAACGGGGATACAGTATGATATGCAGTTTGTCTCAATTGTATTAATGCGGCAACTTGCAAAACTGCATGACCCCAACAACTAATGGTAACCTATAGTTTTGTAAAAGAGGTCTAGTAATTAGCTTGATGCTCTTAATCAATGATTTTGCAAGTTCATTTTGCGTATGGACATATGGCACGGAATGCTCTACATTGATATCCAAAGCCATACGATAATCATTAAATGCTTTTGAGGAAAACTCAACAGCATTGTACAAACGAATGGACTTTATCCTATCATTAGGATGATTGGCTCTTAATTTAATTATTTGAGCAATCAATTTTGCAAAAGCATGGTTCCGTGTAGACAATAAGCTTACATCGGATCATCTTGTAGCTGACATAGCGTCATAAAATATCTAAAAGGCCCAGACGAGGGCTGAATAGAGCCGCATATATTCAGTGATTCATCTCTAACTTTGAGATATGAAGGTCGTATTATCAATTTCCATTTAGCACAAGCTGTGCATATGAAATCCCCATGTTTCGGGAAATTTGAACTTTTGATATTATGGCCGACAGAATGATTGACAATTTTACGCATCATACCCATACCAGGGTGACCTAGGCGATCATGCCAGATCTTAAAACAATCTAGGTCTTTAAAATTGTTTTCATCGCAACATGTGGTTCAAATCTTATATGTGTAGTACAATCCAGAAGAGAATAAAGGAAGTTTCTCCACTATATGTTTTTCATATCCGTTATATTTTGTTAAGAGTAAAAACTCTTCATCACGCTCATTATGAGTTTCCACATGGAAACCATTCATATAGATATCTTTAAAATTTAATAAGGTACATTTTGAATCAGGATATAATAGAGCATCCTCGATTTCAAGCATAGTACCCATAGGAAGAATTATTGTTGCTTTCCCAGAACCAACAATTAAAGCATCACTTCCTGCGACAGTCATTATATTTCCTTTTCATTTAGTAAGATTTTGAAAATATTTTGTCTCCCTAAGGATAGTGTTTGTAGTACAGCTATCGACTAGACAAATTTCTTCCTCCATGGATTGTTCCACAAATTCTATAAAATAGAATAAAATAAATTCAGCCAATGAATTGAACTTTTATATAGAATAAAGACTTTTCATGTATATAAAACATATATACATTCACATATATATGTTCGGAAATTACAATACCACATGCTCACATTTGAGCAATACATATAGACCTATTTTACAACATCATCTACTGATTACAAATATACATTTACGATAAAAATATGTAGCACAATATGGCCTGATTACATAGCATAGGGATTACATAGCACAATACGATAAAAATATGTAGCACAATATGTAGCACAAATATACATATCTTGATTTTTCCTTTTCCCTTTCTCTTGCCTTTCTTTTTAGCATTTTACCTTTATGCATTTTATTCCATCTTCCCTTATTTTTATTATGGCCATTCTTATGACCATGGCTACTGCTAGCCTTTTGAGTATTTGCGTGTGCTTCAGGCACACTTAATGCCTCCGTGGGACGAGCGTTATGATTCTTCATCATAAGTTCATCATGTTTCTCTGCTTGAAGCAAAGTATAAATTAATTCAGAATACTTTGTGTATTTTTTTTGGCGATAATGCTGTTGCAATATTCTCATATTTGGATGAAAAGTACACAAAGTCTTCTCAATCATATCTTCATCAGAAACTTGTTTATCGCAAAACCTCAAACGAAAGTTAATCTTATATACTGCAGAGTTGTACTCCGCAACAGAATTAAAATCTTGAAAGCGTAAGACTGACCACTCTCGTTGAGCTTCAGGCAATATCACAGATTTCTGTTGATCATATCGCTCTTTAAGAGATTTCCATAATTGCAATGGATTCTCTTCCATCAAATACTCAGACTTTAAATCAGGATGAAGATGGTGCCTTAAAAAACACAGTGATGAGCATTTTGAAGCCTCAGTTATTGGATCTTGCCCTTCAACAGGGTCATTAATCGTATTACTGAGATTCATGGCTGTCAAATAAATTTTGACATCCATTGCCCAAGTTAGGTAATTACTTCCATCTAAGGCAAGTTCAGTAAATGTCTTTTTAGATATATCAGCCATATCCTACATATTCAATGTATATATTTTCATTAATTTACTTTCGGAAAGTAAATTTGACATGTATAAAATCAGTAAAATAAAGGTCCATATAATTTCCAAAAATATGTAACATACTTGCATATTTCTACATTATTTTGTAAATGCTGATAGCATAGAAATAAATGAATCGATAATGTAGAGACATATGAAATTTAAACATTCTTTTAATTAACGTAAACTTTCAATTCAGAAAATATGATTGAATCAACACATGTAGGTAATCACATCTTGCATTTGCAAAATGTGTAGACCTATCAGTAGTGAGCGAGCGGATCACTGCTATATACATGATATTCATCCCCAAAGGAATGAGCGACGCTACAGTCGCAGTCAATGCAATAGACTCCACTACCTTGTGTTTATTTTCAACTCATATAAAGTAATCATCAAACTGAACGTAAACAAATATCATAAATGCTGTATAAATTTAAATCAAATGGTATAGACCTTTGATTATGGACGAGCTACTCTCACTATGGCCGAGCCATAGGACCCACACTATAAGGTAATCACCAAATATTGTAATTTAACAAAGCAAAATTAAAGTAATGGTGTAGACCTTTGTTTATGGGCGAGCTACTTTCACTATGGCCGAGTCATAGGACCCATACTACAAGGTAATCATCAAAAATTGCAAATTAACAATGCAAAATTAAAAAGAATGGTGTAGACCTTTGATTATGGGCGAGCTACTCTCACTATGGCCGAGCCATAGGACCCATACTACAAGGTAATCACCAAAATATTGCAATTTAACAATACGAAATTAAAATAATGGTGTAGACCTTTGATTATGGGCGAGCTACTCTCACTATGGCCGAGCCATAGGACCCATACTACAAGGTAATCACCAAATATTGCAAATTAACAATGCAAAGGCAAGAAAAATAAGCAATTGTAATAACAACAATATATTACAAAAGACATAGGTACATGTAACATTACATGACATATATATATTGCGATTAATCATTTAAACAGGGGTAAAATCGCAATATATGGCACAATAATATGAAATAAATTGCACTCCTATACTATATAAAGTTCTGGAATGCAAATAATTGCAAATAAAAGAAACCCGAGGTCTCCTATGCATATAATTGATTAAAATCAACCCCTATTATGCAGTCAGCTGAGGATTTTCGCAATTTCTCTTGAACCGGAGGATCAAATTGCAAGTTTTCATGATATTTTGTCCCAGCCGACCGGGCCATCAGGCCCATTTAATCGATGGTGCCATGGGCAGCTAGGGTTTCCACCCTCAGCCCCCATGGCCGCCTCCTCCTCGATGCAGCGGCGCCGATGCCTCCATCCCGAGCGCCGTACGCCAGCGCCGTCTCCAGATCTGGCGACCCCACGCCGGAGGCCGCCGACGAGGGAAGCCCCGCGCCACTTGGAGCCACCGCCGAGGCGACGCAGGCCGCACCGGGCGTATCGGTATCGGATTTGTAAACACTATAAATAGGGTTTTAGAGCCTCATAGAAAAGGATCTACAACTCAATACACAAAACTCTCTCGAACCCGATCGACTCCGTCGAAAGGCTTCAACTCGCAGGTAGAGCTATCTCGATGGGATAATCGATTCTCTCCTTGTAACCCGTGTGCATGGCTGTATCAATCTGATCTCATGTATGCAAACCATGTTAAACTGTCTCGGGATTTACCGATCTTTAACATGTTCTCGCATCTTACACTGTCTCGATTTAATCGATCTGTAATATGTGTTTATCCTGCAATACTGATTATCAAATGTCTTGCATGTTTTTCCCTGAATCTGATGTACGTGACTGCCTCGTTAAATCGATCTTGCGTATCCCTTGTTTAGGGTCTGGTATGTCTAGTTGTTTGCCGATTAATATTGCGTTATCAATTAGTATAAAACTGATAAACCGATTTGTTAGTTTATATCTAGTTTCGGATTTGAATACTGTCTTGGCCTGACCAATCTATTCGATCTGTTTCTCCGATTTGATCTAATATTTCGATTTAAAGGCTTAATACTGATATAAATAAAAATACCAAAAAGAAACAGGATTTATGTTTAACCGCTTATTTGAATATCTCGTTCTATCGGGTTTTTAAGCCGATAGATCTTGTAATCGGGTTGTTTAAAACCGATTACAAATAACCTGATCTGGCTAAATTAAAAAGCCGATTAGGCATATATTATTGACGATCTCCTCCTTATTGATTTACAGGTCAAATCAATTGGCACGCTTGGTTTGAGTTGCGACGCGATCACTGAATCGACGCTTCTGCACGTGTGTTCACTTCTTCGTGTCAACACACTTTTTGGCACGCTCGGTGGGACCAACAATCGAAATCCGCGTATAACTTCGTATAATGTATGCTATACGAAGTTATTACGATCAGTTATACTAATACATGCTTGTATAGCAGTTTTTCATCCCCTATTGTATACATCCCTGATTTCGTGCAGCTTTGCAGCCACCTCCTGCATGCTCAAACGCTCGCTCGCAGATGGCTTGGTACAACAAAGACCAATGCTAATCACAGAACGCAACACTCCTAATTCATTCGCATCCACAAGACTTTCTTGGCAAAGATGCAACTCTTCTACTAGCTGGGGATCGACAATATGTGATAGATTATCAGGGAAGTTCATCTCGACAAACATTGCAATGCTCAATCCATCCTTAAACATGTCATCTGTTGGTCTCCTTCGAATGAACATGTCAAGGGCAACAACCCCAAAGCTGTAAACATCAGCCGCAGTTGAAGCTTGGCCACCCAATGCACA